>JAVJAQ010002553.1:0-119560 GCA_032362365.1 Zygogramma bicolorata | reverse complement strand
CGTTAACCAGCTGACGAACGTCAACCTAATCCAATCAAATTAACTGTTCAAGAGCCCAAAATGACGATTTTCGCCTACCCGAAAAGTAGCTGTGGATTCCGGCAGACACATGTGTCCTTATTATCCCCTAAAGTTTGCGCCAGATTCTGTCCGTGCGTTTAGCAACAATTAGCAGTTGAATGCCGGAAATCATTATTTTTTTTTGTTTTTTGCTCATATAATAAAAACTATTGATCGGATCGAAAAAAAGTTGAATTAAAAATTGTAGATAATCGAAAAATCTATCGATTAGCGTTGGCCCGATTTCGATATTCCGATTTGTTGCTTAACTATTGCGCTCGGAATTTGAAAAAAGGCGTTTTTTCCATTACTCTATTAAAAAATGTTGAAATACATTTGGGGGTTGCAACTGTGAATTTGGGAAGCTTTCAACTAGTAGAAACCACAGTTTCAATTTGGTTGAAAACCAATTGATAGGTTAGCAACAATCTAATTTGTTACTAAAAAAAGTGTCCCACTAGATTGTTATTTCTTGCCCTACGGATAATCGTAGAGCAATGAACGAAACAGTTTTGGATAGTCAAAGAGTTGAACTACAAATTATCGTTTCTGGAAAATCGATTTTTTCAATGTGATACCTTTAAAAATGGCGTCAAAAAAACAACGTTTTTCAAACTAAAAAACAATTAGGAAAAAATGGTCGTATCAAAATGAGAGAAAATGCATGGGAAAGCTGCTATTTTTCTACGAATTTTGACAACCTTACTTTTGTTCCACGATAATTAGGAGCCAAGATAACACTTTTTTTCGTTCAGTTTCCCCTTCATTTGTTTGTTTATATGAAGCAACGAGACCTCGACGACTGCACAGAGCAAGAGTCATATTATCCATAGGAACCAGCAGAATTTGTTTTCCACAATTATTTATCATAATTATTGATAGGATAAGTGGAGGTTCTTCCGGGACCGTTCGACGTGCCGTGTAGAGGGGGAAGCCGGAGAGAGCGATCTACCGCTAGCGGCCGTCGAGTTCACCGCGTGAAATAAACTGATCAAAGCCCAAAATGACCACGCTGTCTGTATCTCGGGAAATACTGGACAAGTTTTGTTTTTTTTTTATTTTCAATAGTGCATCAAGATATGATCGAATATCACTATGGCTTACCCGGTTTGTTTTCGGAAATCCCTAAAATCGCAAATAATTCAATTTTTACGCTGCAAATGTAGTGAATTATTCGTTCATTTCAAATTCAACTCTGATAATACGGTGTCAAATGTTACCTTAGTTAGACGGAGAAAGCAAGTTTTCTCGGACATTCGAAAATGAATAAAGCACGGCTCATCTCCTTTCCAATTGATATTTTTACAAATGTGTATTTATGAATGTTATTCAATATTAAGATTTTTGGCCCATTTATGTGCAACATTATTCTTTGATATTTACAGCTTGTAACTGAAAATATCCATTAACATTCATCTATTCACATGTTTATTTTGTCTCCGTTAGGTTAGTCAGGTCCTATAAATTTTCGTTTGTTTCTTTCAGCAGAGTGTGATTTCCATGTTAATACTACTGTACAGAGTGTCCCCGATTGAACAGTTTGTATCGTTCCGGCTGGTTATACTGAGTGCGCGAAATAAACATTCCATTTGAACTTTTATTTTGGTAGTGATTTGAACATGTATTATTGTTAAGCTGACTTCTGTGATAGTTCACGTGAGAGTATTCAATTTTTTCGATTTCCTAAAAAGGTAAGGTTATTCATTACCTAAACATAATTTCAATTACATCTATAGGTCAAAAATGTTTCGGTAGTAGTATAATTTGGTTGTTTCATTTTATTTTGGATTCACTTACAAAAACACTTTACAGTACTAACATGTGAGGATAGGTACTTAAAAACTACTTTTTGCTAACCAGAGATAGACAATACTACTATAGAAGGAAGTCATAACGATATTTCCAGAGGAATAGTGTTAAGAGCGTTCTAGGTATTCAACGCATTAAAAGGAGAAAAAGAAAAGAAAATACATGTACAAGACAATTATAAGATTCAGTTGAAATATACAAGCTCTAATATCATTTTGACTGGTCATTAAGAGATCCAGGTCATTCCTGATGATTAGGAGATTGCATTGTTGCATCATGTTATTAAAGTAGTTCCCGAGATACAGACAGCGAGGTCATTTTGGGCTCTGATCAGTTTATTTCACGCGATGCATACGACGGCCGTCTCCCTTCGGCTTTCCCCTCCACACGGCACGTCGAACGGCCCCGTAAGAACCTCCACTGATCCTATCAATAAATACTATGAACAATTGTAAAAAACAAATCCTGCTGGTTTCTATCGATAATATGACTCTTGCTCTGTGCAGTCGTCGAGGTCTCATTATTTCATATAAACAAACAAATGGAGGGGAAACTAAATGATAAAAAGTGTTATCTTGGCTCCTAATTATCGTGGAACAAAAGTAAGGTTGTCAAAATTCGTAGAAAAATAGCAGCTTTCCCATGCATTTTCTCTCATTTTGATACAACCATTTTTTCCTAATTGTTTTTTAGTTTGAAAAACGTTGTTTCTTTGACGCCATTTTTAAAGATATCGCATTGAAAAAATCGATTTTCCAAAAACGATAATTTGTAGTTCAACTCTTTGACTATCCAAAACTGTTTCGTTCATTGCTCTACGATTATCGGTATGGCAAGAAATAACAATCTAGTGGGACACTTTTTTTAGTAACAAATTAGATTGTTGCTAACCTATCAATTGGTTTTCAACCAAATTGAAACTGTGGTTTCTACTAGTTGAAAGCTTCCCAAATTCACAGTTGCAACCCCCAAATGCATTTCAACATTTTTTAATAGAGTAATGGAAAAAATGCCTTTTTTCAACTTCCGAGCTCAATAGTTAAGCAACAAATCGGAATATCGAAATCGGGCCAACGCTAATCGATAGATTTTTCGATTATCTACAACTTTTAATCCAACTTTTTTTCGATCCGACCCATAGTTTTCATTACATAAGCAAAAAACAAAAAGAAACTAATGTTTTCCGGAATTCAACTGCTAATTGTTGCTAAACGCACGAACAAAATGTGGCGCAAACTTTAAGGGATACTAAGGACACCTGTTTCTGCCGGAATCCACAGCTACTTTTCGGGTTGGCGAAAATCGTCATTTTGGGTTCTTGAACAGTTTATTTCACTCTTATATCGAATCGATGGCTTTATGCGCTGGATCGCTCTCTCCGGCTTCCCCCTCCACACGGCACGTCGAACGGTCCCGGAAGAACCTCCACTGCTCCTATCAATGAATATGATAAATGATTGTGGAATACAAATTCTGCTGGTTCCTATGGATAATATGACTCTTGCTCTGTGCAGTCGTCGAGGTCTCGTTGCTTCATATAAACAAACGAATGGAGGGGAAACTAAATGATAAAAAGTGTTATCTTGGCTCCTAATAATCGTGGAACAAAAGTAAGGTTATCAAAATTCGTAGAAAAATAGCAGCTTTCCCATGCATTTCCTCTCATTTTGATACGACCATTTTTTCCTAGTTGTTTTTTAGTTTGAAAAACGTTGTTTTTTTGACGCCATTTTTAAAGGTATCACATTGAAAAAATCGATTTTCCAAAAACGATAATTTGTAGTTCAACTCTTTGACTATCCAAAACTGTTTCGTTCATTGCTCTACGATTATCTGTAGGGCAAGAAATAACAATCTAGTGGGACACTTTTTTTAGTAACAAATTAGATTGTTGCTAACCTATCAATTGGTTTTCGACCAAATTGAAACTGTGGTTTCTACTAGTTGAAAGCTTCCCAAATTCACAGTTGCAACCCCCAAATGCATTTCAATATCTTTTAATAGAGTAATGGAAAAAACGCCTTTTTTAAACTTCCGAGCTCAATAGTTGAGCAACAAATCGGAATATCGAAATCGGGCCAACGCCAATCAATAGATTTTTCAGTTATCTACAACTTTCAATGCAACTTTTTTTCGATCCGATCAATAGTTTTCATTATATAAGCAAAAAACAAAAAAAAATTATGATTTCCGGCATTCAACCGGTAATTGTTGCTAAACGCATGGACAGAATCTGGCGCAAACTTTAGGGGATAATAAGGACACATGTGTCTGCCGGAATCCACAGCTACTTTTCGGGTAGGCAGAAATTTTACGAAAAAAGTTTATTTGATTGGACTAACCCTCAGAAGTCGAATCTTGTGCGAGCAATGGATCGAGATGTCGAGGTAAAGCATAAAACCTGATCAGGCATTGTTATAAAACTAATAAAAAGTTCTAAATTGAGGATTGTTTCCTAACTCTTGTCGAAATACTCAAAGGTCCACATATAAAATCGAGGTCAGGGGATAGTTCTAATGAGAACCCTCCCATTGACTGTGATAAGTGAGGATTAACTCGAACGGAAAATAAACATCGAGAAGTCCTAAGAATGCTCGAAAATACCTCTAAAGATATGTCCGTCGCAGGTCGAGAGATTAGGAGACGGAGAGAAAGTCTGATGAGAACTTTATTAAGTGTCCATGAAATCCCAGCGACTAAGACAGGCAGTACCTTATTGTCGAGTTAAATTATTTGGATTGGTCATAATAATTGTTAGAATTCAAAACCTTGGTACGTGCACACAGCTTGACAATTTTCAATTGGCGTGGTTGTTTACAACGAGAGAGGTTTGCACTTCATCGATAATGGGTATGATATGTACGTATTGGTTCTTTTACGAAAGAAACACGTTTCGAGATATGATATCAAACATGAGAGAAAAAAAATACAATGATTTTGATGCCATATATTATAAAATAAAAATGAAACTAATCAAAACATCGAAAAATGGAATGAAAAAAAATTGTAATTATTACAATTTCTTGGGGCCTTCAAGAACATTTTCAGAGTAATAGAATTTGTACATCGAATGAGTATTTTTTCTTCGAAGCTTTCTGGGTATTTGAGCTGGGAGTATGAAAACAATTTGAACACCTCGTGACAGTACGTACCTACTGAACAAATTGAATCGTAAAAATGTCAATGGTTTTCTAACTGTATAGCGTGGCTCTCAGTCTCTGGTGTCCTATTCGTTTATGGATATCACAATGCTTAATTATTAAATTTCACATCAGTCTGAAATATTTTTGGCGTTGCGACGTAGGTACTTCTATCGAAAAAGTTCTAGCGAAAATTAAATACGCGGCATATCAACAAGTTATTCAGTAAAATATTTCTTGTTGACGATTCCCTCTTCCTGTTCATCAGTTTTCAAAAAAAAAATGTGTGTAAGATAAGCTTCGGATTATAGCCCTATTTCGACTCGAGTGAAAATGTTATATTTTATAATTTGTGAATGAAAGTAGTGTATTCAATTCACATGCACAATCGACTTCATAACATGCAGGGTGTACTAAAATTTATATTATTTTTAAAAACGCAAAAAAGTGGTCAAAATTTTTCTCAATCGGAACACACTGCATATTCCTCGATGAATCAATGGGAAAAATACCCCACAACATTGTAGGTATCTATCATATCCCTGTACATGAACCTTTTTTGTGTCTGCTTTCTGGAAAATACATAATTGGCGTTCATTATACTAAACGCCATCGACTTCGAACGAAGTCACTCAGCAGCAAGGCCTTGTTACTAACTCAGTATATCATACCTCAAGAGGTGTATAGTTACTCGCAGTCCCTTCAACTATAGAACGTGGCAGAGTCATTTCCCACTACCAGAGAAAGAAAAATCTCTGCACCGTTAGGGAATCGCACACACAACCTCTGAATCGTGGAGCTCATAGCCAACTCCTTTATTAAATCGTCCAAAGGCATAAATCTATTTGAACCCGCGGTGCATACAAATTTTTATGCCAATTTCTCCGTAAAAGCATCAACAATATAAATATTCGAAAAACATCCATCAGATTTCAGAGACACTGTGATAATTGAAACGTTAATATGTTAACGGTGTATAATGGTGAAGTGAATAGTTAATTACTGATTTTTCTTCTTTTTCTTACGATATTCTGAAATAATTAGGAATTGATATTAGAGTCTTCAATAATGTGAAAGGGCATATTTCTAATCTACTCCGAAAAGTTGCTGCGTTGAATAAAAATAGTTTCTTGTAAATGAAATATTAGTCAACTTCTCATAAAATGTGAATTTGCCTTTCGAGAAAATACAAGAACTAATCTATACCACTATCATAAAGAGGTGACGTTTATTACTTTGTTTGTTTATATAGGGAGGGGGTAATCTTCGGAAATACTGATCCGATCATGGAAATTCTCTCTCCAACTGGAAGCCACCCTATTAGAGATTGATAGAGGCTATTTTTCAGTATGATTAAACGAAAATTCAATAGTTCAATAATTCAAATATTATATGTAAAACAAGTTGGAGACTAGCATGCGAAATGTGAATCTCCACCGGCTTGCGCTGACTAACAGTTCGGTTCGACTTCTACACGGCCAAAGTCGGCGGCAGATGCTAGTATGAAGTATATAAAAATACTTATCTTCGCTAATGTTTCCGAACCGAAACCGAATCCGTTTCCTTTTTCAAAACTTATTCATAAATACTTCAAATAACTGTCAAAGATCTGAGATTTCAAATAACATTTCGTATAGATTCCAATAATAATTCCTATTTTTTTTCCATTGTGGTGGGTTAGCAATCTGAAAAACTAAGAAGCAAAATGAATCCACTACAAAAAATGACTTTCAAACAAAACATTGTTGTGCTTTCATTGCCTTATTACGCACTAGTCTAGTCCTTCATGCCCGTGAGGGCATATAGTTTATTTTATGGTTCGCACCGATCATAAAAATGCACATTTTTTTTCGCAAGTTAACGTTTCAGTTTTCGCAGTGTTTTTATAGCAAATTTCGTTATATTCTGTAATCAAAATATAACGAAATTTTACTTTCATATTATAATATATAGGTATATATATATATATATATATATATATATATATATATATATATATAATGTGTGAGAAGGTTAGACGACTGTCTAAGTTAAAGAAGAATCCTTTAAATATTCGGGTGTGCAGTCAACAAGGAATTGGAAAAAGTGAACTCTTTATTCTGTTCAAGCTTTCGAGTCTTTATTGGCTCTTCATCAGGAACTCTACAATGAATTAGGAAAATTGTAAGAATAGAAACGTTTTTTAACATGTGCTTACTTACGAATGTGAGGTTAATAATCCTTTTTTAATGAAAACATGAAGGACAACATATCACAAACACATCGACCTAATGGTACAATTATAATATAAAACTTTAATTAAAAGATATGATCAATCATACATGTAAAAGAATTGAAAAATGGGAGAAGTTGTTTCTCCTAACAGGCATTGGAAACCATATTTGTAATTTTAACGGAAATGATGTGAAAAGAAGGGAATGA
The DNA here is from genome assembly GCA_032362365.1 of Zygogramma bicolorata. Taxonomy (NCBI): domain Eukaryota; kingdom Metazoa; phylum Arthropoda; class Insecta; order Coleoptera; family Chrysomelidae; genus Zygogramma; species Zygogramma bicolorata. The sequence continues at coordinate 112,130 of JAVJAQ010002553.1, read as the reverse complement.
AGTTGACAAGTGACGAATGATTACAGTTTCCTGTGACCTTGTTGCCAACACACAATGAAAATGAATGTGAAATCACCAACTAAACAGGAGTACCAAATGTAAAGTTGTTATTATTTCTGCCCAGTAGGGGGCGACTTAGTAAATATGAGTATATGATGCTGAGATTATCTATATCTTTCCTGGAATTTATGGAATTTGGTTCTTTGAAAATTTGTGTCATTTCAAGAAAAGTTCTTTTCTTAAGATTGGATTCATGTTCCAATATCGTCACATTATCATAATCGGGTAAATGATCAAAATTGATTGAATGTTGTGCTAATGAGCACAATTAGAAATCTCAAAAAAACCTGCTCATTAGCACAACATTCAATCAATTTTGATCATTTACCCGATTATGATAATGTGACGATATTGGAACATGAATCCAATCTTAAGAAAAGAACTTTTCTTGAAATGACACAAATTTTCAAAGAACCAAATTCCATAAATTCCAGGAAAGATATAGATAATCTCAGCATCATATACTCATATTTACTAAGTCGCCCCCTACTGGGCAGAAATAATAACAACTTTACATTTGGTACTCCTGTTTAGTTGGTGATTTCACATTCATTTTCATTGTGTGTTGGCAACAAGGTCACAGGAAACTGTAATCATTCGTCACTTGTCAACTTCATTCCCTTCTTTTCACATCATTTCCGTTAAAATTACAAATATGGTTTCCAATGCCTGTTAGGAGAAACAACTTCTCCCATTTTTCAATTCTTTTACATGTATGATTGATCATATCTTTTAATTAGAGTTTTATATTATAATTGTACCGTTAGGTCGATGTGTTTGTGATATGTTGTCCTTCATGTTTTCATTAAAAAAGGATTATTAACCTCACATTCGTAAGTAAGCACATGTTAAAAAACGTTTCTATTCTTACAATTTTCCTAATTCATTGTAGAGTTCCTGATGAAGAGCCAATAAAGACTCGAAAGCTTGAACAGAAAAAAGAGTTCACTTTTTCCAATTCCTTGTTGACTGCACACCCGAATATTTAAAGGATTCATTTATATATATATTATATATATATATATATATATATATATATATATATTCATGAATTTTTTTCTCTACGAATATATCTATTGCTTGGTTTTGTATTAGGACTCACATAACCAGTCTTCCGATGCATATACTCGATATAACAGTTTCGTATACTATTTTTCAGTCTCTCAAGTTCATGAGTTCACAAAGACAGAAGTGCGGTCTGGGTTCACTTTTGTCGATGTCCTGCAGAGGGAGAGCGGAAGCTTTCGCTAAAAGTCTTCAGTCCAAGTTGCGATCGCTTGGTTCGCAAAATGACAATGATACAGTGGAGGAAAGCAGCTGGCTGGCCGCCAACGGGAGTCAAATCGCTCTCTCCCAACCGCGCCATAACATAGAACTGGACATAGACTTGGAATCCCCCGGCAGCCCCGTACTAGAACAAGAAGATGAGAGGCAGGCATTGATCAACAAAGACAACCTTGTCGTTTCCCTATCGAATATAAGGTAGTAATAGTATATAATTCAACGAGCAAGATAATATATTGCTTGGTTTCAAATTGGTTTCAACATTTTTTCGACTAATATTTCATATTCGATATCTTAATTTTTTGTCACAACATTATTTTCTTTGATGAATCAAACCTCAATTTTATTTTTGACCAAAAAATTGATTTCAACTTTTTGTTTGGATTTGATAACCTTCGAGTTGTATTTTTATCCTTTTGTTCTCAGCAACAGGTTTCAATAGAGTTAATAATATTGACAATGGAGTTACGTTAACATATTCGAAAAATGCTTGCGTTTCCCCTAAGGTTTATGTAGTACATAAATTATACTGCAATTATGGCAGATTTGGAATTCAGTGAGAAAGTAACCTTTTCTTGTTTTATTTTTTCTCCAATTTCCATGTCATCCATTTGGCACAAGTTCGAAAAAATAATGTCAAACCACACTGTTGATTCTATTTTTCAGACATTCGCATAGCAATGATTGTCAATGCCCCAGGAGCAAGGAACATCAGAGGAACATTTCGAAAACATCGAATAGTAACGACAGCGACAGTGATTCCTCTTTTTACGACACGGAAAACGACGTTGAACATAGGCTGGGGGGATACTTGAACGGAGACAATAACTCAGAGTCCAGCAGGAGTCAAGAAACCATTAGCACGACACAAGATGAGACTTTTGCCACGACGTCAGAGTGCACACCACAACCGACGTCCTCATCCAGTGGGGACGTCTCTACTTTGAGTTTGAGAGATGAAGACTGTCCGTCGCTGGAGATCAACGGATCACTAATGGATGTATCTATAGTGTAAGGCAATCAGATAGATAATTCGAAAATAGAGCTTAATTCGTATAGAAACCATCTGATATATGCATTTCAGGAAATTGTGAAAATAAGGCATTTGATTGAGTTCACGAATTTTTCCTTAGGATGATTTGATTTATAGCCAGTCTTCAAGCGTACTGACTGACTGTGGAAACATTCATGTTTCCTCATAAGATAGATAGATGGATAGATAATCGACTTTATTCATCAGCACATATATCATTGAAAGAGTCAGAACAATTTTGAGACAAGAGTATAATGATAATGGTAATGAATTGGCGAAGTGTCAGCTAAAGCTGCTTTTCAACCCAACCGAAAAGAAGTAATACCCAATTATAGAACATAATCAAACAACTAAATATTTGAGAAACTAACTAAATATGGTGTTTTTTATAGAAACTAAGTCTCAATCAGCCTGAGAAATACAAGGAATTTTATGAAAGAAAAAAAAATGTACTCATATTATTAACGTACGTATACATACAAACATACATTTCGAAAATAGCCATTGTTTTGAAGGAAGTGGTTTCATTGAGAGACAGTCCAGATAAGGTGTGGGTTTACTTTCAGTTTTTTTTCTTTAATTATAATGGGAAAAATTCCAGAACTCAGGGGGGAGTAGATTGTATAATTTTGAAGCATTATACGAAAAGCTTCGAGTGAATGCAGCAGTGGAGTGCCTAGGTATCACTAGCAATTTGTTTTTCCTAGTGTTAACATTGTTGAGGTTACGGAAAGCTACCAGCCTCTTTTGAAGATAGAGGGGCTTTTTCGTCCTCAAAATTTTGGGTGTCGTTGTTAGGAGATGAAGACTGTGCAATGTTTTCAGTTTGAACCATCCGGATTCATCAAATTTACTGCTGATCTACTTGCAGTAATGCTGAACCATAAATACTATCGCAATATGACAACATGGATATCACCAGAGCTTCACATAATTCCAATTTGAGTTTTGTGGGCAGAATATCACGATTGGGGTATAACTCTCTCAATGTGTTTGTTATATGAGCTCTGACAGAGGAAACTCACATGTTTTGTAAATCTTAGTTCAGAGTCCAACCACAAGCCTAAGTTTTTCGACACGTTGACTAATTGAAGAGAGTTTCCAGCAAGATTAATATTGAAATGTTGTGCAGCTAAGTGACGCTTAGTTTTCGGACCGAATAGCATGGTGACGGATTTGGATGGATTCAATTTTAGATTGTGCGCCAATGATATATTGTATAGAGATAAGAGTTCTTTCTCAATTTCATCAGTGGATGAATGTATATTGTCTGAAGGAAATGTAAAATAATGAGTGTCATCTGCAAAGTGATGAATTGAACAGTGTTCAATACTTTGGTAGAAGTCCGCAATGTACAATGAGAACAGAAGCGGTCCTAAAATAGAGCCTTGTGGCACTCCATATTTAATTGGTGATGTATCAGACTTGGATGAGCCTATGGTAACTAATTGGGTACGTTCAGATAGGTAGCTTCTCATCAAAGAGACTTGGGTCATTTGAGAAACCAAAGAAATGCAGTTTTTTGCAAAGAACCGAGTGATCAATGGTGTCGAACGCTTTGCTATAATCTTATAAGGTTAGACATGTCAATTGGTTTCAGTCAATTGATCTAAAAAGGTCATCGCTTATATTCAATAGTGCAGTGGTTGTGCTGTGAGACGTACGAAACCCTGACTGAACAGATGTTATGATGTTATGCTCAATAATATAATGCATGATTTGTACCTTGAGTATGCATTCGAGCACTTTCGACAATATCGGTAACAAACTTATCGGTCTGAGCTGTGAAATTTCTGTAGCGTTGGAACATTCAGGGATGGGAATAACGTTGGCACTTTTCCATGCTAATGGAAATGTGCTGGATGTTATCGCCTTGTTCATGATGAATGTGAGTTGGTCTATGAGTTTATTCTCAATGTGTCCAATCATTCGTCGAGACAGTAGGTCCAGCCCAGTAGCGTTACTTTTGATGGAGTTGAGATGAAATCGAACCGTTTCCTCATCAACAGGTAGAAAATGCAGGGCTGGATTTTGTTTTACGTGTGAATATTTTTCCAAAAGAGCTAGCTGAGCAGGAGATCGGGTTACATGATTCAGGTTTAGAAAATGAGAGTTAATAGAAGAGGGATTTTTGAGTTCGGGTGGGAGTTCTGAATTTTTATTATTACGCAATATGTCTAATGTCCTCAGTGTATTCCACTCAGCTTTGGGACCCTTGTTCTTAAGAACGAACTCAAGGTAGGCTTTCTTTTCCCGGCGGATTGAGGCAGTGGTGTAGTTCCGTATATCCTTATAGATTACCCAGTCAGTTAACAATTTAGATTTCTTAAATTTGCTCAGAGCTTCGTCTCTTATTTTCATCATTTCTTTGATTGTGGGGGTGATCCATGGTGCTGGAAGACCCTGCATAAGGGAGCATGAAAATCAAAAATTTTAAGCAGGTTACCATTGAAAAAGGTCAACATTTCATTGACGCTTTTCATAGAATAGATTTCATTCCAATTAATGAGGTCGATGTCACCGTGAAATTTACTATTGTTAAATTCTGAAAAGTCTCTATAAATTACAAAGTTTGCATGCGCAGGTATTGGAAAAGATTTCATTTTGCATTGTATCATCAAATGATCGGATATTCCTTGAACGTCTATGACATCTAAAGCGGTGAAGTGATCGGGTTCGGAGCAGACCAAAGTATCTATCGGACTTTGTCTCGTTGCAGTGAAAAATTTACTAGTTTATGCAGCTCATATGAGTTGATCAGGTTATAAAAAAAGTTCTGATCGCCTGTGAAACAAGTAAGTTGATATTTAGATTGCCAACATGTTGGGAGAAGATCACCAACTGCCTCCTCAATTTCATTCAGGGCCTGAACAATGTTTGCTTTCGGGGGCCTATAGACAACTCCGATCATGCAAACTTTTTTCATATAGTTCAGGGATATCCAAAGTTGCTCTAGAGCTGGAGTCAATTGATGGAATATGGTTTTATACGCGAGCGTTTGACGAATGTAGATACCTATAGTGTAGCCGCTGAAAAGATAGAATGATCACGTGAACGGCACGCACTCTTTGAATGTTCCTCTCCCCAATGTTACAAGTCCGATTTACACCACTCAACAAAAACGTCGCCGCGTCGTCCTCCCATCAACTCTTGGGATGCTTTTTTATAAGTGTTCATTATTACACCCTGTCCTCTACAGTTAAATGCCTTTTTTTTGATCTTTTTCTTGGAGGTGAAAGAGTGTTTCCATCCATATTATTTGATTAACTTAACACACGTAAATACAAAGGACAAATGAGTACAGTACAGTGTAAACAGTTCTTCATTTATTTCAGTTTAGAAGGCATTTACTGTTCACGCGTCCTTGAATTCTATCTTTTGAACAGCCCGACTATAGACCTCCACCTCTGCCAGTTCTGTCTGCACGAATGAGATTGTAATTTTGAATATGAAATGAATTCGAAGTAATGGATTGAGTGAGCCAGGTCTCTGACATGCCCACCAGATCTAGACCCACAATCATTATATGATTCTTAAAATGGTCGTACCCTGTTGAAATTAATCTCATATTAAATAACCAAACTCAAACATCATCAATTCAGTGGATAAATATATGAGAGATTGTTTTTATCGTTTCAAAAGGAAAGGAGAGTATCTTTTATTCCACCAAGGAAAAATTAAGTTTGTCGAGAATTGTAATTTCAATAAAGTGATAACTTGAAAGAAAGCCGTTAGATATACAAAATCTCATGAAAGAATCACAATATATACTATATACTCATTTATCTCTATTAGTAGAGCGTGTTTTTGGACTATAGTTGATGTTGATATTTTTTCTTTCTGTTTTTTGCAGGTTCTCGTGACGCGCTTGTACTACTGGTAGCTTTGGGTAGAGGTTGGAATGAGATTTGTTCTAACTCGGCTGTGACTTCTTCAGCGTCGCCTTCTTGGTCTTTTTCGAGCTGTTCTTATTTTTCTATCGTGTACGTTTTGTCTCCGATTCCCAAGACAAACAAATCCTGGCAGAAAGTTTTTGGGATTTGGCAATCTTCAGGTGGCGTACGAGAGTTTTTTGCTTTTGCCTGTCGTTATAGGTGGCATCGTTTGAAATAGTTATTCCAGAGCCCCATAAATTTTGTACGTTTTTATACAACACTTGCTTCTTTAAAAAAGATACGAATCCGAGGATTATCGGGTTTCCTTGGAGACTATCATTTCCAATAGGATATATCTTATTAATATCCCCACGATTGATGTCTGTTTCCATCAGGTTATTTAGAGTCTGTAGAGTTCCATCTAGGATATTTGTTTTGTCCTTCAGTTGGATACCGAAGACGACGATATTATTTTTGCGGACATTCCTCTCAAGCTGTTGCACTTTTTTCTCCAGTTCTTCTATTTTCTGGTTACTCTTGGAAATACTGTTAGAAATGCATTGAATACTTGAATTGGATTCCTTCTTTATATCATCGGTTTGGATTGTATTTGCCTATTGAACAGTGGTTTTGATCAGCTCACATAATTCCGATGTTGTTAGATTTTGCACATGTTTTCCTGCATCAGCCATATCAAGTATCATTAAAAATTTCCTTGGTGGAATTGAAAGTGCGATCTCACTGGGCAAGTGGATATGTCAATAAAAAACCATTACAACAAATACAGGTATATTGTTTTGGCCTCTATCCCTATCATTAAGGAAACAGCGTTTTGATTGATGTCACTGTTTTTACACATCCGCTAACTGCATGAACGTGAATGATATCTAAGCAGTCGCACCTGCTCGATGATTATTTATTTTTCCTACTGAAAAATTTGTTGGAAGAATCCTACGAGTGCACCTGTTTACAGTAAGAAGGCAAGAGAAAGGGTATACTGGGTTTCCAATGTCAAAATGCCACCTTTTTCAGAATTTGTTTACTTTTGGTGAGGTTGATATTTGGAAATAAAAAAATAAGTTGAATTTTGGCACCCCTACCCCCTAAAAGAAAATCGGATGTTCTTCCGGCCAAACCGGAGGTGCAATACATGGTTTGATACTTGCTAAATTAAACACACATGACAAAAATCGAAGTTAAAACATTCGATATAGTCGATGGGCATACTTGAGGACTTGCGTTAAATCAAATCATCTCTTGAACAATTCGTTCAGGCCAGGCCTAAACTTCCTAGACAGTAGGTTTTGACTGGCACCTGTCAGAAAACAACTACTTCCCTGGCTAATACCACGAAGGACATTGCGTTATATCCGACCGGTGCCAGTGCAGAAATCCTACATTTGCTTTTGGCGATACAAATGAAGGAAGTGATTTCCATTTGTTGGGGAAGACACACTTGTAGACCGGTTTCGGGCTTTTTGGCCACTCGTCAGTACAAGGCAGTGTAGTGTCATCATCAACATAAAGTCGATGACTTCCCATGATTAAAAATCAAAATCTTTCATAGTATCAAGCCGCGACCAAAGCTGATGCGAACAATTGTTAAAAAGATGATTTGATTTAACGCCAGTCTTTAAGTATGCCCATCGGCTATGTCGAATGTTTTTACGTTTTCCTCGCAAGAGGATTGGACGAATTCGGTTTGCTTTTGTTTTGTAATACCTTGTTCATGGATAGATGGCGCAATGACTTCGTGTTGTTCGCATCAGCTTTGGTCGGGATGCTATGGAAGTTTTTGACTTTCAAATGTGGGAAGTCATCGACTTTATGTTGATGATGGCATGTCCTTCTACTGACGAGTGGCCAAATAGCTCGAAACCGGTCTGCAAGTGGCTCTGTCCCCCTAATTGTAAATCAATTTCTTCATTTGTATCGCCAAAAGCAAATGCAGGATTTTTTCAGGGAGGAAACCTGCACTGGCAACGGTCGGATATGAGGCAATGCCCTTCGTGGTATTAGCCAGGGAAGTAGTTGTTTTTTTACAGGTGTAAGCCAAAACCTACTGTGTAGGTAGTTTGAGACTGTCCTGAATGAATTTTTCAAAAGATGATTTGACAAATTGAAGTACTGAATGTGAAACATCCTTACGAGATAAAAAGGAAGATACAGAGAAGTAATATTTCTCAGAATAATGTACACCAAAAACTCTGGGCTTGAGATCGATTATTCAACATTTCTCTGGGTAAAATTGATATGGATAGAAGGGTCTAAATAGTAGCAGAATTCAAAATATCAACCATACATAACTTATATAGATTCTGATTTATTACCTTTACAGTATAGATCTTGCTTTGCTCAGTTGATAATTACCTATGCCAAGAACACCAACAAGGTGGTAGAACTCACTTCCTTGTCACTGCTCTCGTTCAATTTTCAATATTTTCAATTTCCAATGTATGATTTTCGTGCAGTACCCACACAAGTATTCCTTCACAAAGTAATCTCCCCCTTCTTCATTTCTAGGTGTGGCGAACAAAACGACAATTGTATTAGATCCAACGAAACTACTTCCGAAGATATCAGGGAAGAAAGGACATCCAACAAAGAAACTAATCATGATCGTGAAGCTGTATATAAACAAGAAACGTTGGAATGTGAAAAAACCGAAGAACTATGTAATGAGCTCGAGATTGATACAAGAAATAGTAGCTCTGAATTCGCCAGTAGTGCAGGAGAGGATGAGGACGAGGAATCGGAAGAGAGGACACCGCGTGTAAGGAGGTGTTCTTCGCTCAAAAGCGGCAAAACACCCCCAAGTACGCCAGGAGGTAAGAAAATAGTCAGATTTGCAGACGTACTAGGCCTCGACCTAGCAGACGTTAGAACTTTTCTCGACGAAATCCCCAAGATCCCAGTGTCAGCATTTGTGGATTTGCCCGAGGCCAATTTAGACGATTCTAGTAGCTCTCCGTCGCCATCCAATTTGAATGGAGTGAAATTGGACAAGTTCCTTATGCCGCTCTTCCAGCAACCAGGCGGACTTCCCAACTTCCTGGATTTAGTGAGAGAGAAGCAAGTGTGCCTGGAAAATGCCTTCGTCGATGATCCGGTGATGTTGTCCATCTCTGGAACTGTTCGTGTGCGAAACTTGGACTTTCACAAATCCCTCCACATACGGTACTCGCTTGATTCTTGGAAGACGTTCGCTGACGTTCAAGGGACGTACGTCAACAACTCGTGTGATGGATTTTCGGACAAGTTCTCTTTTCTGCTCTATGCGCACACTCTTTCGTTGGGACAGAGGATAGAGTTTGCTTGCCGGTTCCAGTGCAAAGGCTGTCAGTATTGGGACAATAACAATGGAGCAAATTATTGTTTTCAGTGTCTACCGACTACAGGTAGTTCATCGTGTAGGAATATTTCTCCTCTCGACGACTGGAGCGCCAGTTTTTACTAGTAAGTATTTTGAGAAGCGAGGGCAGGTTCTTTGTCTTTACGAAGACACTGTTGCGCGATGAAAAACGGCATGTTCCGAATAGTTCCCACATATCCACTCAGAGCCCTACCGTCAATTTAATCTGATTTTTTTTATGAATTCATGGATATGTTTCGAAAGATGTCTAAGAATGATCAGAAGTTTAGAAAGGGGCTGTTGGAATAAACAGTGGTTTCCTTCTGAATTTTCACAATCAGTGAATTTCGTATACCAAATATCTTGGATGCAAGTACTTCTAATGTTTGGGAGCAGAGCATCCAGACCGATTCGAAAGTATAACTCAGCAGGTAATTAACCCGATGCTGAAGATGTTCCTCGCTGAGGAAATATAAGATATTTTGCAGTTAAGTAAAAGAGATCGATATCATCTTCTGCTTGATTTCAGTCCTCGTGAAACCATTCCCAGGAACCACAAAAATGTTTATAAAACGTTTACAAAATATCCTGCGGGAAGTCCTGAGACTATTCTCGCAATATGCTGCAAATATTTAGAATGGACTGACTCTTTTATTCTAGTAATTCTAGTAATATACGTATGGACCAAAAATATTCTGAAAGTGATCATATAACATTCATCAAAATTTCAACGCTTTTATCATATTCTCACGATTCAATACAAACCACGATGTGAGAGAGAATTAATTTATTGAATACTCAACATCCAATTTGTACAAGTTGTTGTGCTAATATAAAATCCGAAATAAATTAAATACGAAATATAGTCGCCATCATCTTTCACATATGCATACCAAAAGATTCTTAAAAGTCCTCAAAAAATGCCCATCTCGATCATTGACGTTCCGGAGAATCAAATCTTGTTCTATTCGATACAAGTCCCAAATCAGTAATGAATTTTCAATTTGTACAAAACGAAGTAATTGAATGACTAACAAACAGTTGAGGTTTCTCCCTGTTTCTGGGAATGTCCATTAAAAAGCACTTTGGTTTCGGCTGGTAGATTCGCTCATAGTAGGAGAGCCCACGATGCTAAATCGGGATTTACTCGATCGTCATAGAGACAGACCTATTGGGTTGCGAAGCTTAGATGATAAAAAGAAAGAGATGTTATATAATGTATACCTTTTCATCGGTGGGAGGAGCCGCTATAGACTTTCAAAAATGTAAAAAAACTGTTGCATGGGCATACTCGAGCGCGTCAGATATTGATATCATCTATGTCCTATATATTTTTGAAAATGTACGTATGTTAATCTGATTGTTTCTATGGTGGGGGTGGTCGTACGTAAGGGTTGAAAATGAAAAAAAAAATTCTCGAGCGCGTCAGATTTTCTGAAGGGATGTTAAGTGAACCTCAAAAAATAGCTCTTATATAATAATCTGACGATTTGGATGTGACGCAGACTCGCAGCCGTTAGTAGAATGTCGAGTCGAGTTCGGAGATCGAAACTCAAGACATCACCTAGAAGATGGCAAATGAGACTTTGCCGAAACGTTGTGAGAATTATCCTTCAGAGGATCAAACCACAGAACACGGAATGAAACCCGAAAAAACAACGCATCATATATATATATATATATATATATATATATATATATTTATATATATATATATATATATATATATTATATATATATATATATATATATATATATATATATATATATATATATATTATAAAATATATAGAAGTTTCGAGTGGATAGATGATACAGAGGTTTTTTTATTGGGCTTTGCACTCAAATGAAAATGGCAACCGTAGACACGTGTTTCTGGGTCATTGCCCTTCTTCAGCACGGTGTAGCCAAGTGCAAGGATGGACAACACTTGGAGAAACATCACAAATGAACGGAGTCATCAACAGAAGCCAGCCGCACATTTATGGTTTCGGTCAGAAGACCTTGTTATCACAAGGCATCAACTGACGTCACCACGGAGGCAGCTATAGCCACCTGCGTGACATCCAGGCCCAGGAAATACATTATAAAATTTATAGAAGTTGAGTTATGAAAATAGCAACCGTAGACACGTGTTTCTGGGTCATTGTCTACGGTTGCTATTTTCATTTGAGTGCAAAGCCCAATAAAAAAACCTCTGTATCATCTATCCACTCGAAACTTCTGTAAATTTTATAATGTATTTCCTGGGCATGGATGTCACGCAGGTGGCTATAGCTGCCTCCGTGGTGACGTCAGTTGATGCCTTGTGATAACGAGGTCTTCTGACCGAAACCATAAATGTGCGGCTGGCTTCTGTTGATGACTCTGTTCATTTGTGATGTTTCTCCAAGTGTTGTCCATCCTTGCACTTGGCTACACCGTGCTGAAGAAGGGCAATGACCCAGAAACACGTGTCTACGGTTGCTATTTTCATTTGAGTGCAAAGCCCCAAAAAAAAAACCTCTATATATATATATATATATATATATATATATATATATATATATATATATATATATATATATATATATATATATATATATATATATATATATATATATATATATATATATATATATATATATATATATATAAGACTCATATATGGTGGAAGTACTTAGCCGGGTACAAGGTATCCCCCTGTATATTAATCTGCCGCGCTTTAGTAAATCCCGAAATCCCTTCTTGGGTTCCCCTATTATTATTTCTCTGATTATTTCGCCCTCCCATACTTGGAGGAACCATTTACAACTTTCTCTACCCAAGGTTCCTTATACTCTATGGTACTTGAATGTTGGTGTTTTTATATGTGTGGGCTATTGACAGGTGAAGAATCTTCTACACGAGTAATGAGAATAGAAAATTTTTTCAATTCAATTATTCAACCAATGTACGGTAGAACTGATCAATATGGTCTATTCAGAAATGTTTTACTGTGGTATTTCCTTTGCTTGCAAACTTTCCCATTGAGGAAAATGGTAAATGGAAGTTTGAATTTTGAAAGCTACTATCAAAAAGGTGATGATATAATTGAGTTATATATTTTTTTGTAGTTGGTACAATATATCATTGGCGAACATTGCATCCAGTTTTGGTGTAATTTTTTTTTTCAATGGATACGAAATTTCTGTAGAGCAACATAGTGGTGGCCATTATAACTGAATCCGACGCAAAGTATCGATTTGTTGACCCAGATAGGAGAGGTTCGCCTTCGTTTTATTCAGTATGATAGTGCAGTAGGAGTTTCGATAATTTGTATTTTCTGAGATTTTTGTAATTGTTTGAACAATTATTCATTGAGTTATTGAGTAGGCGATAACATGCCAGGCTAATAATGAGACTTTAAATATTCTCTATCACATGCTTGCAAATTGGAATGATCTCAAGAATATAAGAAAACCTTTTTGTTTTTTTTTTTAGTATTTTTTGAGGTATCAACCTTAGATTAAGAATCAATACTGGATCTGTACAAGTGTGAAAAAGAAGGCTCCGTAGGTAGGCAAAGTGTAGGGTGGACTAGCAGTCTGTCTTTCTACCTCAGCAATAAAAAATACTATATTGAGTGATTCTTGATTTTTCCAGATTGTGGTTGGTCAATCATATATTGAAGAAATCATCCGCACTGAAAATTGACTTTCAAATAGTGCTGTCAGTTCCTTCATTATTGATTCGATAGTTATACTATTTTCACTACGTTCTCACTTCCAATAATGAAAATATAGTAGATATTGCATAGTTCACTAATAATTGGAAATGATCGAATGAGTATGAATGGAAATATTTATATGACTGAACGAATTCAAACTTGGTCATCCCATTAAATATTATGATATAACATTAATGCAACAATAACATTATCGTTGCGTGTAACTTCAACATGTATTTTGTTAAGATTTTTCGGTGACACGTCCAGGTTGGATACATTACAATATTACAAGTTAAAAAAGGTTATGTTGAAGCAATATATATAGCTGCAACTTATTAGTTTCATGATTTATATATTATACGATTTTTGGGCTGTAACATTATCGAAACATTTATCAATAACGTATATGAATTTTTTTTCACATAATAGTTATACCTGGTTTGATAACTTCGTTATAATTTATTAGTGATGTATAGGTGACGTTGAGTGGTTGTGTTTTTTGGCAGAATCACATCACGTTTTTAGAAATTGATTCTGGATTTTGAACGAAGGAACAAGAAAAAAACTAAAAATATATTGAAATTGAGAAAAACAAACATAAATAGTTATTCTAGGAATGAAAAATATAATTCTCATTATATGAAGAAGAGCCTTGGTAAATATTGGGGAAAATGATTGATTTTGTGGAGAGAAGGAAGTTTAAAGAAAGTGATTTTTGACTTTCACTTTTTCAAGTCAATGCAGGAAAAAAACATTTATAGACATTAAAATCATTCACAAAAAGTAAGGGAATCCATCTGAAAGAGCTCCCACCTTGCTTATATGGCGCGATGGGCGCTGAATAACGTAGAAGTAATTTTTTTTTCTCAATTTGTTTACCAATCACTCGAAGGAAGGAAAGTTTTATGTTTGAATAGTCTCCGTGTCATTCGATTCGTATTGTCACGTGGACAGTTCAAGGAAAAGTTCCTAAAGGTGCTGAAAAAAAATACAAAAGTTAGAAACAAATTAGTAAAAAAAATGATATTTTTTTGAATAGCTCGAAACCACTGAAAAATTTCGAATATTACAAAAAGATCCAGAGAGATCATCGAATTTGTTAAAAAAAGTTCCGACTCCCGGAGCTGTACCTCTATTATTTATAATTTTTACAGAGTCCTGACATTAAAGCCAAAAACAGGTAGTCTCAATAGGCTGATGAATGTCGTTGCAAAAATTACAAAATTTAGATTTTCCACTTTTTTGTCAATAATTGAAAATTAAAAAAAGTAAATAATTTTTTTACTAAATCTTGATTGTTTCGATGTCTAACGGTTGAAAGCTACTTAAAATATTTTTTCTTGTTATTGTTTAAAGAATTGTTATAAAAATTTCATTGTGAATTAATCCAATTTTTTTTTGGAAATTATGATTTTTAGAGAAAAATGGTTCCTTAAAAAATTCAATTGTTGCTAAAAATGCTTTCTTCACTAACAATTGTCTTTGCGACCAAATATTAAAATAAGTAACCATTTTTTTTTAAATGATGAATTCTATTGTTCTCTGAGATATGAAAAAGAACATCATTTCGTATTTCATTTGTTTATTCAAAAAAGAATTCGTTGTAAATATATTAATTTTTATTTCTTTTTCAAATGTTTAATTATTTAATGTAAGCTTCCATGTATGTTTTTTATTTCAATTCTATTTTTTATAAAGCTTTCAATATCATTATGCCTTGAAACTTGTCTTTTTCATCCGCTCTTTGGTTTTTAAAATCATAATTACTCTTAAACTATTGCAGATATGACAATAATGCTTCTAGTCTTTTTTGTTGCTTATTGAATCAATAACAATTTCAACTTTTTATTCAAGTTCTAGCTCTATTATTCATCAAATTATTGACTGAAGTGTATAAAAAAAATTCTAAGTCTTTTCAATGCAAAACTATTTTTTATTTTTATCTTTCATTATTGACTGAAACGAAGTAGGATTTTTTTATTAACTATTCAATTCACAATTGTAATGAAGTTTTTTTAGAAATATAGTCGAATAGATCTTATGAAATCATAAAAAGGAATCATATTAAGAAAATCAAAAATTAAATGAGCCTTCCCAAAACACACAAGCCGAACATTCCACTCCGCCCCATATTCAGTGCATTCGCCTCACCAACACAAACTCTAGCTAAATTTCTCGCAAACCCATCGCAGAATAATCCTCATCATATGTTCGAAACTTATTCCATTTCATATAAATCATCAAATCGGTCAACTTCCGACCCACAGACGACAGACATCTTGGTAAGCTTCGATGTATTATCCCTTCACACAAACATATCCTTAGCAGATACACTAAGCATTCTGAAAATGAAACATCGAATCTCCCAAGTCATTGTATGTCCAATACATACTTTCTTTTCGAGGGCAAATTTCACAAACACGTGAAGGGCGCCCCTATGGGTTCTCCTCTTTCGGTAGAATTTGCAAACCTCCACATGGAAGATTTTGAGTCCAGAGCAATTGATACATCTGCATTGAACCCGACGTGTTGGCTGCGTTATGTGGATGATGTCTTTGCTATCTGGCCTCATGGATTCGAAAGCCTTCACACCTTCCTCAATCACCTTAACAATATTCACCCCGATATAAAATTCACCATGGAAATGGAGACGAACAACGCTATTCCTAGATGTCCTAGATGTCCATATCACAAAATCCAACGATCATTTCACTCATACTGTCTACCGAAAACCCACGCACACCAATAGATATCTTAATGCCAACTCCCACCATCATCCCAGGTGAGCTTCGTACTGAATTTTTTTATCGATGGATCCATTAAACTCACAGATGACCATAACAGACCCATAGAGCTGAAAAACCTCACATCCGCTCTTCTTCAAAACCACGCCTGCCCGAGAACATATATAGGACAGACGAACCGACGAGTATCAAACAGGTCCTACGAGCACGAACTAGCAGTAGGTACGTAATTCGGACATGACCTCGTTTATATCTAGCAAATGAACAAACAAATCCTATGCGTATCTGATTTCTGTCCACTCACAACACGAACACAATTATTACTTGTGCAAGCGCGTTGCCTACCTTGCTTCAGACGTTCATTACCAAGACACCACAATTCCACACGTTTCCTTCAATACATTACAGAATTTTCAACCCCTTCGAGTTATTGGAGGAATACTGATTTTCCGAGTTTTCCCAGGAATTTTCCCCAATTTCCATATGGGCCCGCGTGAAGAACACTTTTTTTTTCTCAAAGTACTACCCGTACACCAAAAATCATGTCTATTGGATTTTGTATCAGGTTTCAATGGCATTTTGACTAGGGCGCCTAAATTATTTATACACTCGCATAAACCACCTTCGGCCCTTTTCGTATCCCGGTTAATGCTCGTGAATTGGTAACCATAATTCCATGATCGTTGTATAATATACTATTTTATTCCATTGGATATATAAGTTGATGATTTGAAGTAAATAAAACTATGGCATTATATATTTCAACCCTGTTATGCGGTGTGACGGCATTGTCGAATGTGTAGGGTGGACCATTCGCGAGATGGCCATTTTTTCATTGTAAAGTATTAATTGATAAAAATTATCATTGGTGCATGTTCGGCAATTTGTTGAATCATGTATCTATTCACTAAAACTCGAGATAATATGATCGCCGAATATTTTGGTTGGGTCGGGGGCCAGTCACCCCCTGGTACTTTTGTCGTAAGGGTGTATAGTAATGCATGTATCATCAGCGCGCCTTTAGAATTTTTATAGCAAGTTAATAAAATGCCAAATATCAAGAAATACTTATTGCCGAATAATTTAAATGGATCTGCAGGGTGTAAAAAACAGTTGTAATATGTCGAGTAAATGCTCTTATATCTCATAATATTTAGTGCAAGTTCGGCATGCATAGCATTTCACAGATGTTGATTATAGTAAGCAATTTGTAAATGATGGATATAACAGACGTTTTTGAAAAAAAAAATTATTAAATATAGCTTTAGCGCACGGTGACGCTATACGTTCCGCTCTTGGTGACGCTATACGTTCCGCTCTTGGTGACGCTATACGTTCCGCTCTTGGTGACGCTATACGTTCCGCTCTTGGTGACGCTATACGTTCCGCTCTTGGTGACGCTATACGTTCCGCTCTTGGTGACGCTATACGTTCCGCTCTTGGTGACGCTATACGTTCCGCTCTTGGTTACGCGAAGACGCCGTGGCGGCTATGTGTGAGTGAACGCAGAACGCAGCGAGTCCAAGCGCCTGTTGGTGTGGTATATGGTGTATCGTCGTGCGCAACGCTCGTCAGTCGCGTGCACCATGGAGGAGCGTGAAATTTTTTGAAGCGGCATGCTGTGATGAAGAATCTGAAATGTTATAATAAAAAAATGCAGCACTTCGCAAACTTCTCATGTAAATCATAAAAACTTAAATTTATTATTCATATCACTGTCCTTCAGTCAATGACTAATTTGTATAAAAACTAAAATATTTTATTCAATATTTTCTATATAAATGCTTTCCAAAAATAAGGCGAATCCTTCAAAAGAAAACACCAAAAATGGTGTACAAAAAGTAAGACAAGTACATTTATCTCCCTTAAAAGGCTGTCAATTAAAACCGTCCGTCAGAAAGTTATCGAATGAAATTTCAACAAGAAGTTCTCAATAAATCAAGTTTGCCAACTATATATACTATGGTCATTCTTAATTATTAAGACCGAACGAAAAGGGAAAAATGAAAGAATAAGTTGATAAAACGCTTTAAGAAGTAAAAAAAATTAAAAAAATAACCAATAAAAAAAGTAATACTCGGCGCGACTGGCCGCAAAGGAAAATGTGTGTCTGACTATACATCGCGCCAAGTATTACGTTTTTTTTATTGGTTATTTTTTTTTCAACTTTTTTTCACTTTCAAAAACGATTTATCAATTTATTATTTAAGTTTTTTTTCTTTTCGTTCGGTCTTAATAGTTAACAATGAGCATAGTATATATAGTTGGCAAACTTGATTATTTGAGAACTTTTTGTTGAAATTTTTTTTACGGTTTCAATTGACAGCCTTCGAAAGGGGAAAAATGTACTTATCTCACGTTTTGTACACCATTTTTGGTGTTGTTTTGGGGGTATAATATACAGCCGAAATCGGACACAAGTCCTGTCATTGTATCCATATCACTGTCCTTCAGTCAAAGACTAATTTGTATAAAAACTAAAATATTTTATTCAACATTTTCTATATAAATGCTTTCCAGAAATAAGGCGAATCCTTCAAAAGAAAACACCAAAAATGGTGTACAAAAAGTAAGACAAGTACATTTATCTCCCTTAAAAGGCTGTCAATTAAAACCGTCCGTCAGAAAGTTATCGAATGAAATTTCAACAAGAAGTTCTCAATAAATCAAGTTTGCCAACTATATATACTATGGTCATTCTTAATTATTAAGACCGAACGAAAAGGGAAAAATGAAAGAATAAGTTGATAAAACGCTTTAAGAAGTAAAAAAAATTAAAAAAATAACCAATAAAAAAAGTAATACTCGGCGCGACTGGCCGCAAAGGAAAATGTGTGTCTGACTATACATCGCGCCAAGTATTACGTTTTTTTTATTGGTTATTTTTTTTTCAACTTTTTTTTACTTTCAAAAACGATTTATCAATTTATTATTTAAGTTTTTTTTCTTTTCGTTCGGTCTTAATAGTTAACAATGAGCATAGTATATATAGTTGGCAAACTTGATTATTTGAGAACTTTTTGTTGAAATTTTTTTTACGGTTTCAATTGACAGCCTTCGAAAGGGGAAAAATGTACTTATCTCACGTTTTGTACACCATCTTTGGTGTTGTTTTGGGGGTATAATATACAGCCGAAATCGGACACAAGTCCTGTCATTGTATCCAAAAAAGGGCCCTAACCCTGCGATAATAACATGGTGATGTTTTTTGTTCCACACCTATCGGTGGGGTAGGGGCACTTGGAGTGTAAATTCAAAATGGCGACCAAATTGAGCCCCTGCGTGTTTTCGAAAACTGTCTTCTTTCGCTAATAACGTTTTTTCAATTTTTTATTTTTACGGAATACCGTAAGGACAAAAGTTATGTAAAATTTTGTCCACTACAATAATTGAAAATTAAACTTTTTAGGAGCCGAAATGATGCAATTTTTGGAATTCGGCTCTTTTTCAAGGTTAGAGTTCATTCCCAAACCCAAAATATCAACATTTGGAGAAAAAAAATACCAGAATTGTTTAAAATTTGATTCAACAAAATTTCATACAACTTTTGACCTTACGGTTTTTCGTTAAAATGAAAAATTGCCGAGTTATTTGGAGAAAAACCGTTTTTAGCGAAAACCAGTACAGGGGGGAAGGGGTACACCCTTGGCAATATTAATGTTCGGCGATAACGTTTTCTTGTTCGGCACACCGTAATCGATAGAAACATACGTGATATACAATTTTTTTAACAAAATATGCGGTCTGTTCAGTTTGATATGAAAATTATTTATAGATTCTTTTTCAGCTATTACATAGCGACAGATCCAATCATTTTGTTCGCGGGTTGCATTGATCTGTCAATTATACTATTATTCGTCATCAACCACCTTCGCCGAACGCGCACTAATGATATTTTGGTAACGATTCGATTTTATCGTCTAAGACGGTCACTACCCAACTTATTTGTTAAAGCATTTACTTTTAACACATCCATTTTATCTAATGAATAATATAAAATCAAAGCCGAACATGAATCTATAATACATGCATACTATACACCCTTATGACAAAAGTACGCGGGGGTGGCTGGCCCCCGAGCCAACCAAAATATTCGGCTATCATATTATCTCGAGTTTTAGTGAATAGATAGATGATTCAACAAATTGGTGATTCAATAAGGTGGGTAAACGGAGCATACCAATTAAAAATATGTGTTGACCGATCGTTTTCCATTGCAAGCAGTCACATAAATTCAGATCATTCTGTTCTCTGAAGAATGATGCTATGCCATTTTCATCATTGAAGTTTTGTCGAGAAGTTTCAGTAACAGAACCGATTTCCTGATATCTCGTTTCGTTCAAAAGTCAGTACTGGAAGGAACTATTTATGTTCACGAAAACCATATTTTTTACAAATGGTAGATATTTCTTTGTCTTTGTGAATAATTGATTTCGCTTGAACTACGTGCCGATACTGTTCCTGCAACCGCAAATCATTTGTTGTTTGAACGTGAACATTGTTTTTCCTTAGTTTCCATTAAAATTCGCAACGTCGTATTTGAAATTATGACGTAAGTCATGCCTGTGGAAAAACTCATGTGATTCTTAGTACGGGAAAGAATATAGGGAATGAAATTTTGTCCAAGCTCGGTTGCCCATCTACTGGAGCCTTGCTTTGACCTTGGATATTCGACAGAACTCGATTCCGATTTTGCACTTATACGTTTGGTTTATTATTCTTTTCTCTTACAGTATATAATATTTTTCAATTTCTTTCGAAAATTTCATGTCTAATGCTTGCATTTCAACACGTTGCTATCACAGCCAATAAGTGGAAATCGCCCTAGCAAATGGCTTTGTCATATCATTCACCTGTCAACGTAGAAGTCGGAATTTTTTAACATGATATCTTGAAAAATTAGTGATATTAGCGAAGAATTCCATTCAGTTGCCGAATATAGCTGAGTTTTGCTTCAGGTGGATATGATTACTAATTCTTGAAAACAGTTTTGGCATGAAATTTCTGTACCGAATCTTTCGCGAGCTTGAATGAAAATTCCAGAAATTTTCTCAGTTGAGGATATCTTGACAAAAATCTGCAATACGAGAATATTTTCGGAAATAATTCAATCTCTAAGGACATTAAGAGTGGAACTTCATCCGAGTTTTCAGTTTCCCTTTCTTTACTGTAAGGATATTTTAAGTATATTATTGTGAGAAAGTCTGATACCTCAAAATCACCCACTAATTCCCAAGTTTCCTGCAGGAAATTCGAATGGGAGCTTTGATATCTAAGGCACGTTTTGCATGATTCAAACATGATGCTTTCAATCCAAAAAACCTTATTATTCCAGGAGCGTCATTATAAAATGACGTGTCATGAAATGCCAAGGTTGTGTGCAATGTCCAACCATAGAAAACTTCTAATCTAGATGTGTATCTAGCCATGGGGATGATTCGACGCCAATGACTTCGAAAGTAGTGCAGGATCGTATAATGAACTCTTTAGCAGACAGGAAAAAACCGCAGAGGCAGAAGAAAGCGGAAACGGTCTTCGTTTTTCTTATTGTAATATTTTCAGTCCTGTTTTTGTTTTTACAGAAAGCAATATATTTTACGAAATAGTATTTTTGCAATACTTTAGAGATATCAGTGTTTTGTAGAAAGTGATGATATTAAGACGATGTTAACTGTTATAACAATGAATTTTATCTATATTTCTATTTATTATAGCAAAATTTTAAATTGTCGTTAACGAAATAAACTCGATCAAGTGTATTGATTTTTTTTATTATTCTAACAAATAAGCTACTCCGAAAAAAAAATACAATTTACACTCGATCTCAGTATGGTTATTTTTCGTATCCGTGCATGTCTCTGATTTGACATTATTTCGAAATATGTTCGTTTTTCAATTTCAGGAAGAGTACACCAATGTCGTTCCATAAATAAATATCTTCTTTTGGTGATATCAATGAATATCAATCATTACACCATGAAATGAACAAAACGGTCAATTGAGATACAGAACATGATCTCCGTAGCACAGTGGCAGCATCACCTGTGGAAAAAACATCCTTCAATATCTGCTGTCCTTGTTCAGCGGCCACTTGCTTTTTCAATGACACTACGGAGATGCATCTATCTTTTTCACTTTTGTTTTTTTAAACTGGACATATACGATATAGATAAAACCACTATTCCTACTCGCGGTTTGCTCTCATGCTGTTGCTCAAAAATAGTTTTCTTCAAAAATTAAAATTCCGTGGTTTTGTGATATCACTTTGATAATGCATTGTTGAAATAAAAAAATCTCACCCCCTACGTAACGAACGAGGCACATGTACATTTGTTTCCTTTCAGTTTTTAGTTCGACTACTAATTTTCGTATGACTCGTTTCACATCAGAGATTCCGACTATCCCATGAACACTCCAGACCTCTAAAACTTGAACAGAACGAGTTAATAGATAGTGCTTTTAATTTTTCAATATATCCATTTCAAAACTTCAGAAATGGAAGAAGCATATAATGAAATGAAATATAATTCAACACAGAGTCGAGACAAAATAAAAACCTAAAAATAAGCACTTCAGAAGTGCTTTGTCTCACAGCATCTGAAATTGAAGAATAACAACTTGATAATCTGTATGAGAGGCTCGCTGAGAGGTTAAGATTATGGTGAGAATATTATGTATCATTGTAACATCTCCACTTGAAATGGAATTGAGCTCGAATCTGTTCAAAGGAAGGAAGGAAGTATTGTGACAAATGATGTAGGTATTTTCTTTTACGAGTGCCTGCATAACATACGTTACACACTATTTGTTTAAAAATTGATGTAACGAATATTGAACTACAATTAAAGTTTTTTATACAGAAAGTGAACTGAGTAAAAAACAGTCAGTAGAATATAAGTAATACATAAGTTGAAAATCAGTTTTATCAAAGTTCTCATCAATCGTTTTTGTCGTATAGTTCAAGTCAAGAATGTGAAGTTGTCATTTTCATTCAGTTGCACCCTGTAATAATCCAAGTCATACCGAAACAGTACTCGAATAGACAAAATGGTTAAGGCTTTCGCGGCTGAGGTTTTCAGTATCATTACTTATGTTCAGGTTTCCTTCCAGAAAGAAGAAAAAATTCCAAAAAACGACTGCCTTCAAACCCGAACATAGGCGGTGATACTGATTACTTGAATAGGTCTATGGCTGTCACTTTATTAACACTCAAAATTGTAAAATCATTTTTACTACTGAGGTATAATAATTATATAGATAGGTAGAGATAATTCATCAACAACTATACAAGATATGAAACTTTCCTGAGTATGAAATTTGGATATTTTCCTTTGCCACTTCAATGATGCAAATAGGAAACAATTGCAACCACTGATAAGCCGGTCTAGTCCAGTATGAACTTGCAACTGGTGTTGAAGCAGATTCGAAGATTATTTATTGAATTTCTTTTTTCTTGATCATATTTCCTATGGACATTGTATATTTTAACAATGTAAAATTGCTAGGATATAAGTTTTTGATTATATATTTTGACAAGAATGAAAGGCAAGTCAAACTCGTTCCTTTCTAAAAACGATCAAAGAAAATATAGCCTACCTCATATTGAGAAGCGACATTGGTCCTACGAGTCGCACGGAAGAGAGATCCCCAGCAGAAGCGGTGCAGGTATCAGCAGGATTCAGTTTTGAACGAATTCAGTCAGGATTCAGGTACCTGTCAGGTTTGATACATCATTTGTATTGAAATGTGAGAATCGTTGAAGGCGAAGCGGGCACAGTTTAGAACTCATGTTACACGAATTCGTAAAGTTCTCGATAATTTCAGCCAACCTGAGAATCCACCTCTAAATTTATACAAATTCGATTGAGTTGGAAAGATTTAAACCAATTCTTGATTAGTTCAATCATATTCGAGATCAGTTAGGTGAGTCGAATCCCAATGCATTGAAATCAGATGAACGTGGTATTTTTGAAAAATCGTATTTCAAATTATGTTCTTCAATCAGAAAAATGATTAATGACTATCATCAGAGAAGTCAACCCAATTTCAATGGAACTGATTTGATTTCAGTAAAACCCAACTATCACAGTTTTCATAAAAATAGTGGTCTTGGTTCAGTCTCAAATCAAATGCAAATTGCAGTTTCTGAAGCTGATGTGAACTCGAACAGCAGTGTTTCTGATGCATGAAATATACAATTATGCTTCGAGCCACGACCAAAATGACACGTCCATTTCATGCTACCAGCCACAACTTCTTGCCACAGAAAACCTACGATATAATATCGCTCACTAACCGTGCCCTGGTTGTTTAGTGCGCCAGTGAATAAATCTTACAAATGAATATTCTAATGAAAAAAAAACGGATGAAAAAGTGAATGAGAAAGATTGGGAAATTAATATTGAAATAGTTGTCATCAGATCCAGAGAGTACAGGCTTTGCTGTGGTATATTTTGTGGCATGCTATCGAACATCGAAGAACACTGCTGTGTATATGCAGTTTTTCTAAAAAACGAATGAAAACTGTTTGTTTCGTTCTTTCAAAACATTGCCCATTCAGGAGAACATTGCAATACAATGGTCATGACATTTTCCAACCCTAATTCGATCCAGATATAAGCGAGGTGGAAACTCACTCATGTGATAACAATCCCGAGATCAAGGTGAGCATATTTTTGCTCTGGACTGTTTGTGCAGTTTTTATATATAAACAGATGATTTCAGTTAGTGCCCTTCTTCAAAAACTCTGCTCGTTCAAAAAGACATTGCTTTACAATATTCATGATATTTTCTAACCTATACTCGATAGATATATAAGCAAGGTGGAAACTGACTCTTGTGCTAACAATACAAAGGAAAGTACCCAGATGCATCAAATCAAGACGAGCATATATTTTTTCTGGACTGTTGTGCAGTTTTCCAATAAGGCAAATGAGAGTGGTTTTTGCCGTTCTATCGAAACTTTTCTCATTTAAGAGGATTCCTAATCTAAATTCAATACAGATATAAGAACACACGAAATGTACGTGATTGTTGAAAGTAGGGATCAAACTTGCTAGAGGAAGAGTATAATTCAGGAATAGCACACTTAATAATGTTATATAATGTAACGAACGGTAGGGATTGTAATTGTTTTACTTTTATTGCTCTTCTAGGTACCCACAATAATCCCTCAATATTTTCTTTCTAACACTGTACCTCTATTTCAACCTATCTGTATCAGTTGAGTTTATAGAATAGACATCTTTACAATTTACAATCCCACCGCTCTGTTACTAGTGTGGTAATTGCTGAAAGGGTATTATTTTTGTATTATATCAACATTATCATTTGCTTAGCAACACTTCTCAACTAGTTCACACTTTAGCAAAAATAATCCCAACACTAGATCACCAGATGTAACGGCTGCGAGAGTTATTGTTATTCTGTATGAACTTCCTTATATTTTCCTTCGCTTTACATGAACCTCGTGTCCACAAAACGGATCAAAACAGATAACAATCCCTCCGCACGTCACTAGTTGTAATAATGGCAGCTGCTGTCACCAGACGTAGATTTTCTCACGTCAAATTTTTGATGTTAAGGCAATTTCTGAAAGGAGCATGAATTTGGCCCTTTTCATTAGGAAAGAAAGAGTCACATGGTTAGTGAGAAACTTAGTTTTTTTTTGCTTTCGACTATGTACTCTGAAATAAGGGAGCTTGTTGGAAATGAAATCCTCTTATAGTTTTAAGCAGTATATTAGCAACAAATAAAAATAGGAACTGAACAAAAATAGTTAAAAAATTTAAAAAACAAAAAAAAAGGGAACCATTTAGAATTCTGAAATCAATCATCTACATTGCCCTACCGGCTAAATATATATATATATTATCGGCCACCATAAGTGCCCTCTCAATAGCTTATAGATATACCAGAAAGAGTCAGAATGGTCCCTCAATATGTGGTCAATATATCTATATTCAACAGAAATAAAAAATAATGTCTTCTCTTCCCAAAATTTCATGAAATGGTTATTTACGTTAACACACATCAAAATTGGCATACCACTGGCTACCTTGTATGGCGGTTTCTTGAGCGACTCCCATTCCATATTTTTCCTTGGTTTCCAAATATTCAAAGCCAGACGACACTTATGGACACAAATTACTGATATCCTCATTTTTCCCGATTGTAATTAAATTCTACCCTCGTTACCTGAGACACGATCCCATAATCGCTTGGTCCACTCCCCTCGCCTCAACGGCCGTTTCTCTGCAAAATTGCAAATATCGCATTTTTAAGCCTGCAAGCCAGACAATTGCAATCGACCAGCGAACCAGAGTGTGTTTTGACTACGCGTCAGACAATCTCCCGATCTCATATTTCGTCTGGACATGAGAACAATGAATTCGTTCACGGATATTTCGTAGGACAAAATCCCATATGAATTTCCCATACGTTGGCCTGAAACTCGCATACAGGATGCGAAACTAATATGAATTACTTTTCGAATGCCCATCATTAAATCACTCTCCCCTACGAAAAAGTTCTGGGCATACCCAATGCCATAACTTTTTCAACAAAAAATTTTTCAACAAAATAGACAGATTTCGTTAATCACCATCTGAATGATTTCTGACTATCTACCGTATACTAATTCAAAAACTACATCAAATTCTCTTCGATGTTTTCATAACTTCCAATATATACCTTTGTGACTACCCCCTGTATAATTTTTCCCGTGGCGTACAATATTGCCCACCCATACGAACACTCTAACCTAACTTATGGCTACCCCTGTACAATATTATTCCGCGTCTAACAATTTTTTCGCGCGCCCATTCCTCGCACTGCACTCGCGATCGCTTTGAACGCCCACGATCATTGATAGTCGATGACAATGAGAGTAACCTATTTCATAATACCGGGAAACTCAGGACTTCGACGCTTTGGACGCTGCTGCTGCTGCCGTCGTTATAACCGTCGATTTGGGAGCCTATGACAAGAGCTAGCCTGCTCCTCTGGTACTGGTTCCTCAAACTACTCGAACTTCCTTCCATCTTGGTTGGGTTAACTATTTGCATGCCAATACATGGCTAATACTATTACCTCACAACTAAGGGTTTGATAAATTGCTGACTGTCCGTCAAACATTACTAGTTCATGCCTAGGATATTCTTGTCCTCTAACATCTGCTATTTGCGACTCGGCTACTCCTCCAACCGTTCTGCAGTGGTAGACCACAAATGTCTACATCTCTCCTTCCCCTGGTAACTGGTTAGCAGAATGACACTATATGCGCTCTCAAGTGGTAAGTGGTAGGTTATTGAAGAATTCCCCAAACACGCTTAAACCGGATTACTCGCATTTGTACTACAGACGCAAAAGTAAAATACTTTTACTTGCCAGACTCGATTTAACATAATCTGGGTTTTCGAGCAATTCGCGAACTGCGCGATTCACTTGTTCGACATTTCGATACTTTACTCGTCGCCATTGAGCTGGAACAACTTCACCTGGATTAGAAATCCGGCGCTCATGAGCAAGGTTACCCCCGTGATGATGACGATGACCTCATACAAGGTCCCCTATGTTGACCTGTCGTCGTCTTCTTATAAGACTCTTTCGTTCGTAGTGCTAATCACGTAAACATTTTTCTGAGTGTCTATGAAAAAGTCTTTCCTTATTTCCAATTTCCATAAGAAAAACGGAATTGCGCAGGATTTATGTATACAATAATATATTCCTATCTATGAGTATAGTCTATAACGAGAAAAAAAATATTGGTGCACGTATATCAAATAAAAATACATGTGTAAATACCTGGTACGCGTTGCCTTCGGTACTTCACCCATCGAGAATTGGTTTCCATTCTGAAACTTTTACTCAGCAGGGGATCCTGGTAAAGGAATTCTGCGGCCCCCTTTATAGAGAAAAAAAATCTTTCGATAACTCGTCGAACAATATATCGCTCACGACAGAAAAACAACTCGCACAACATTTCTCCAACAGAAAACTCGCAAAGAAATATTCGCATGTCATGCCTCTCTCGTTAACTCTCCAGAAATGCGCCTTCCTGGCATCTCCAAAACGTGCCTCTCATCGAGCACCAAATCTCGTGTATTCAAAATATCTCTATATCGTCACAAAACTGAACCTCCTGAGCAGCTCCAAAATACGCCTCTCCTCGGACCAAATCTCCTGTAAAAATATATCTATGAATTCGCAAAACTGCATCTCCTCCGCCAATCTTAAAATAGGCCTTTCTTCGGGCACCAAACCTCCTAGAAAAAAATCTCTGTAAATTCGCAAAACAACGCTTCCTAGACACTTTTTAACCACTTACTAAATAGTTCCTTACCAACAACCTGTGTTGGGAGCACAACCTGACTTCTGCCACCTAGACTGCCTTGCAGTGTCCTAGCGGCGATTATCCATTTTATCGCTTAATATGATTCGCTTCTTAAGTTGTGTTACACTCCTCTAATCGCCCTGTATATCAACCTACCTCAGCCACCGGCATTCTACTCTGGCCGCTTTCCGCATCCCTCTGGCTCGGAAACCTGAAAGAACATTTACTACCCATTTTCTTCCCCTTCTATGGTCACGTCTCATTACGGTCTTCCTCAAAAATTTTTCAATTTGTCTGAATTTGATGAAGTTTGTTTCTCGTTTATTCTCGCCGAAAATAAAAAAAAATGCCTTGACTCCTATCATTTGGATAATTACTCTACTCTTTTCTTGTCACTTTGCAGAAAAATAATATTTCCACCTTGTATAAAATGATTATATAATTTTCGGTTTTCAGAAAAAGAGACACAAAATTTCTCCTGGACAAAATATTTCAAATCACCCCGTAAATTCCATACAAAAATTTCAATTTGTTAATAAGTTACTTTTCAAAAATACTGTCAACCGATGCAATTCAATTTACAAAATGATTATTAGCTATTTTTCTCACGCAAAAAATATTTCCAATCGCCTTGTACATGTTATAGAAAAATTCGAATTACCCATAAGCTACACCTCAAGAAATACCTTCAATCGATGCAATTTAATTCACAAATCCCATTTTATTCTTACTACCTTCGTGAAATGAAATTGAAAACAAAATTCCCTCCACCTTTTTCCCGTTATTTTATTTATAAATCCACCCAAACAAATTTCTAGATGGCCATTTACTTCTGGCGCTGTTTTCCATATACAAAGCGGACGTTTCGTCAATGCACACTGCACATTCATTGGAAAGCATATGTGAAAATATGCTATCTGCTGTCTCCTGCTTCGCTCTTCGATCTTCGTGTCGAAATTGTGTAAGTGTTTTAGATAGAAATTGCCATTTTCAAAAATGAAACCTTACAAAAAATAACATATCCAGTTATATATTCATAGTGAATAAATACCATTCATTGTATTAATCCAAGTTGTTTATCATAGCTCGTAGACGCTGATTTTGCATTATCATTCTTATATAAATGCAAGGACGCTTTAATGTAGGATTTTTACGTTTGATCCAGCACAGCTAACGAATTGTATTCATTTTGAAAATAAACGAAATTTTTAAAAAACCAAATCGTTGCCCAGCAACTTCAATTAGCGGAGTCTGTAGAATAGTGGAAGTGTCCTTCATCGAGAATACACGTCAGCCCAGCTGTTAGTCCGCTATTCGAAGAAACAAGGAGTTGGTGACATTTGGTGAATACAAGCTGATCATTCTGAAGTCCCGAAAAGCTGCTACGTCGAACCATCACGGTGAGTCGAGTTCCTCTTTGTACTTCCTGAATTTGTTTATCATAAACATTTCTAAGGAGCTTGGGTTGAGGAAAAACGAACAGAAAACAAACGGAGTGATGCAGATCACTCAAACCACAGTTTTTTTGTGATATAGATCAACAAAAAAAAACAGAAACAAACCAAGTAGAGTAGAGTGAAATACCAAGTTTCAGTGTGAATTCTTGAGTGATTTTACGTGTAGATTTAGAAAAACAAGAAGATATTAGAATATAAAGTAACCTATTTATTTTATGACTGATATTGACAACCTGATTGATTCATTTCCATCATTAAGGGTCAGTTGCACCGCTTTCCTTAAGTTGTGCTTTATCTAAGCCAGGCTCTGTTGCTATGGATTTGCCAATCAGCATCCCTGTTCCATAACGATTGAGCCACGCTTAGTTGAATCTCTGCTGAGTTGAAGCGGTGCAACTGGCCCTAAACGTATCAAACATGGCCCAAGAGATAAATTATACATTGTTCAAAATGTATTCAGATGCCATTCCTACTTTTGATGGATCCTCTAAAAATCTTGAAATTTTTATAAACGCTGTTGACAAATTTCATACTAGATATCATGGAAATGATCAAATTCTTAACCAATGTATTGTCAGCATAATTTTGAGTAAATTAAAAGATAGAGCACAACTATTGATTAGTTCACGAACGGAATTAAATACTTGGCTATTGATTAAAAATGAATTGAGAGACACTTTTGGTGATAGATTGAGCCTTGATAATTTAGAACAAAAACTTTTCACTTTGATACGAAATGAAAATGAACATATGCTAGATTTTGGAAAAAGAATTCAAATTTTACGAAGTAAACTCATTTTCAAAATAAATTTAGATCCTGATATGGACCAACCAACAAAAACAATTCATATTAGACAATATGAATCTCAATCATTAAAAGTATTCTTAAGAAACTTAAACATTCGACTACAAGATAAAATCTTAGTTCAACACCCAAATTCATTGGAAGAGGCTATGAATTTAGTACTCGAAGATGAAAATTTTAGAAAAATACAAAATATGACTTTACAAAACTAACAACTTCAAAAGTCTCCAAGACCTATACAACAACAATATTATCAACAACCACAGTTGACACAACAACAATTTCAACCCCAATATCAACGTGGCATAATACAACCTCATATACAACAACAATTCCAACCACAATACCAAAATGGCATGATACAGTCTCATGCAAGGAATCAGTTTCCATGTCATCCGATAGCTATTAAACCTCAAGCTATAAATCAAAAATTTCCAACTAACAGACAAGTATTTGGCCCTCCACAAAACGTCTGGAAAATACCCCGACGGGCATTGAACTAAATTCAACAGACGCCAGTGCAAAATTTTGACACAACCTGTATGTGTTCTATATGTTCTATGCAAAACTGTGGCAGAATTCGTGTCGCGGTTTTGTTAACCCATTGTCAGTGAGAATCATACACAAAACTCTGATATTTTCTGTTAATATGGTTTTTCATCAATTATCGGCCAGTTCAATTCAATCTGTGTGTATGTATATATGTGCATATATGATGTTTATAGTATCATACATATCATGTATGCATATATATATTTTTCATATGTCATTAATATCTTTTTAATCTATTCCCTATTGGAATATGGTTGATCTCACAGCAAGCAGTTCGGAATAATAAAACATTTAGTGTAAGGTACCATTTTTTCTGAAAAATATGAAAATTTTTATATAGTCTTCGAAAATTACGATCAAGGTGTCATTCGATTCGTATTGTCACATAGATAGTTAAAGCAAAAGTTCGAAAAAGCGCTGAAAAAATAACAAGAGTAATGACAAATTAGAAAAAAATGAGTTTTTTTTGAATATCTCAAGAAATATTGGGAATTTCCAAATTTTAAAAAAAGATCCAAAAAGATCATCAAATTTGCTGAAAAAAAGGTCCGACTCCCGGATCTGTACCTCTATTATTTATGATTTTTACAAAGCCCCGAAACTAGAGCCGAAAACGCGTAGTCTGGCTTTTGCGCGCGGTGCATCAGATACAGGAAGAAAAAAATATTAAATTTGAAAATTGAAGGATAAAAAATTTCAGTAGTTATGGAATACATCAATGAACAATATTCCGCTGTCAAAAAATTGTTATCGCAATTTTTCCATTAATTATGCATTTGTTAATTAATAATTTTTATAAACTGAAAGTAAACATAAGAACCTTGATAATTAAAAAAATTGAACTCTAGAATTTTTTTCACTAAGTGAAGTTATTCTCAATAGGTTATTGAATAGATCGCCGTTGCAAAAATTACAAAATTTTAATTTTCCATTTTTTTAGAAACGATTGATAATCAAAAAATTAAAAAAAGAAACATTTTTTTTTAATCTTGAAAACTACTAATTTTTTTTTAAATTTTCACTGTTATTGTTCGAAAAATTGTAATAAACAAATACATTGTTTCTGAGTAAATCTAAAAATTGGTTTTCCGAATATAATTATTGATGGAAATTATGATTTCAAGAGAAAAAACATTTCTTTAAAAAAAATATTTGTTGCTGAAAAATGCGATTATTCACTAACAATTGAGAGAACAAAATCTGATTTCGTTTTTTATTTGTTTATTCAACAAACAATTTTTCACGAGTAAATTAATTTTTTCCATTTATTTTCTATCAAATCCTACCTAATTTTGTAATAAAATTAGACATGTACGTTTTGTTTTTTTTTTATTTTTTTTCTCTGTTTTTTATAGAACTTTCAATATTATTATGCCTTTTTAATAAACTTAGTTTTTTTGGCGAATACTAGCGATAGAAACGTTGTAGGTACACTTAACTTGAAACTGTTTCAATTTTTCGAACAGGCTTTGATCTACAATCAGGAAATGAATTTTGAATACAGTTACTCACATTATGGACTTCAAACGTAACCTGTAACCAATAATATATTATCAGGGCATACTTACTAAAATGTTCGATAATTATTATCCAAATTTGATCCTAAAATGATCTTCGAATGTTCAAACATTTTTGGTATTCTATTAGGATAATTTTACAATAATTTTCTGAATATTTTCCTGGGAGATTTTCATCCTTGAAATAATTTGGGCTATCTGGGGGTAGCGATTCTACGCACTACTCTTGTTCCCCCTCTCCAGCGTTCCAAACCCAAACGCCATCGGAGAGTAACAGTTATTGTCAAACAACAATACCTATGTTTGTCCGAATTTATATATATATATATTTATATTGTTTCTTAGCATTCGATTTTTCGAATAATTCATAGGTATAATGCGCATGATGTCGCGTCTTGGAATGACAAAAAAAAATCATGCATGATATATTTATAAGATATTACAAGAAATATTTTTTTCTGACCCATAAATAATATTAATATATATATATAGTTGCATAACAGAAGTATTTTTTTTGAGGTGAATCTTTGATTATATTCATCATTTCTCAATACGCTGCTTTAATACTTTAATAATGCGATAATCATATCAGTACTTTAGAACTGTTGACCGCCGAGTACATCAGGAATATAGTTGACTATAGTCGGGCTGTTCAAAAGATAGAATTCAAGGACGCGTGAACAGTGAATGCCTGCATAGCCACGCCTTCTAAACTGAAATAAATGAAGAACTGTATTCACACTGTACTGTACTCATTTGTGCTTTGTATTTACGTGTGTTACGTTGATTAAATCATATGGATGGAAACACTCTTTCACCTCCAAGAAAAAGATCAAAAAAAAGACATTTAACTGTAGAGGAAAAAGGTTTAATAATGAACACTTATAAAAAAGCATACCAAGAGTTGATGGGAGAACGACGCGGCGGCGTTTTTGTTGAGTGGTGTAAATCGGACTTGTACCATTGGGGAGAGGAACATTCAAAGAGTGCGTGCCGTTCACGTGATCATTCTATCTTTTCAGCGGCTACACTATAGCATCCAATATCACTCTATCCTTCATTCATTATTTTTATTCATTCTATCAAGAACATACGGTGCTTGCATGAGTTGGTCTCATTGAAATTGGCTATTTCGCCGGAAGTTTCACAAAATCTTAAAATGGACTACGTCGTCTGTTCATTCCAACTACACACCCGTATTTCATATTTATATGCAGTCGAAGGATTTTTTTTAAGTATATTATCATCTTCCCCAAGACCCCTGACCGGTGTCGAAGCTGTGGGATCTTCCTCAAGGCTCCGATTCGTGGTATGAAAATATGCTAAACAGACCTTAGAATTCCTTATGGAAAATAACACGTACTCTACTGAGGTCATACACATGGAGGAGCACTGGTTCAAGAGGAAATTCAAGGATGTCGCCTACATCCTCAGCAACGATGCATTCAGTCACTGCCCAGCGTGGAGATCCGGAATGTGTGGAGGCCGTTTATCCAAGGCATGGATCGACTTCGGTTCGATGAGGGAGAATCTCGCGCCAATACATCCATTTCCCGCTGAAAGTCGATCAGCACACTTCTATTTGTAGCACCAGCTTGCCTCATTTTTTGTACCGCCCCTTCCCCCACCATAGGGAAATCGAGGCTTTATAACTAACCACATCTCGAAATGTTGTCAGTCATCACCCGAAGACGATTGCGGATACCAGCAATCGAAACGTCTTGAGTACACTCAACTTGAAACTTTCTTCTTATCATAATATTATTTCATTTATTTCTTTATTTAAATTTTCTGAAGTATTCCATATTCGATATCTTGATATTTTGTAACAATATTATTTTCTTTGATCAATCAGTCGTTATTATTGACCAAATAATCCATTTCAACCTTTTGTTTGGGATTCGATTTTCTTTCTTGATTTGATTTATATCTTTTCGTCCAAAGCAACATGTTTCAATAGAGTTAATAATATACACAATCGGATTCCGAACCATTACCATTAAGCAAGTAACATTGTCAACCACATTCAAGCAAACCTTGATTGAATGTATTCCTCATAAAAACACGCACACAATTTTTGCAGAAATAAATGGAAATTTAATCAGAAAAATATTCGAAAATAATAATGGAAAACTATTCACTAATTGGCAAAATTTACGAGTGTACGAAAACAATGTGATAACACAGTCTTCGAGGAGAACAAAAGGAAGGAAATGTGTAGGATTCATAATAAAATGTGCGAACTGTGATTTTTCAAATAATATTCACATGATAAAACATTGTATTGACCATTCAGCAACAAGTGAAAACTGTCCGGTGAAAAATTTTTATCAGAAAAAATACTTATCCCAAATTGATAATGACTGATAAAACATTATCGCTAGCATATCTCAACATTAGAAGTTTAAAAAACAAATAAACGGATTAAGAATTATATATGAAGCAAGAAAAAATTGATATCTTAACACTAACTGAAACCTGGTTATATACGAATGAAATAACATTTATTAAAATTCAAGTCCATGAATGCAGAAGAACCAGAAGTGGTGGAGGGGTGTCCGTATTTTTGAAAAAAAAAATGGAGTTCAATATTCTTGAGGAAACTGTGAATATATCTTTCTTGAAATGATATCAGTACATCTCAAAACGAAGATTGGCATTATTTATTGACTACCAGATAGGAATGCAGTGGAAGTTTTGAAAATTATCAATAATATCACAGGTAAACATGAAAATATTATTTTATTGGGTAATATGAACATTAACATTTGGAAGACAAAATCTATTATAGATCATGTTGTGACAACTTTTCACTTGGATAGTACAAAATATCTAATTGAATATTAGGATTATCTTTCTGGTCATGAGGTAATTAATATGAGAACTGAAAAAATAGAGAAAAAAAGAAATCAAGGAAGATAAAAAAATTATAATAATTCTAGACAAAAATGAATTTCACGATTCTATTTGAGAATGTGAATTCTTTCAGTAATATACCAACATTTGAAGAACTTACCAACTGTATAAAAGAATGCGAGGAAAAATCCAGTGAAACAAAAACCTTTAGCATACGAGATAACTATAACTGGATATCTAAATCTGTATTAGAGTAAATCAAAATTCGAGATAAATTATACAAACAACTGAAAATCTTGATGATTTAAAGAATAAAAAAAAATAAAAATCATCATGCAAAGTTTTGAAGAAACCAAAACTCAATACAAAATTTGAAAAAGCTGAAAAGAACCTAAAAAAATTTGGGATGTCATCAATATCAATATAGTTAAAAAAATCAAATTTGAACTAAATCCAGCACACTACTAACATCAAACAAGGACATGGGCAATGAATTTGAAAACTTCTTTTCTGAAATTGGATTGACATGTGCAATGAATTGGACAACTTTTTTCCTGAAATTGGATTGACTTCAAAAAAATTCAAAACCAAACCAATAATGTTATCACTCTGTAGTAAAACTAGGTTTTTGAAACCAACTTCGGAATAAATATTTCATGAAATTTTAATAACACTCAAAACCACCACTGCTCCTGGCCAAGATCGAATAACTTCGAATGCCTCGAAAGATATTGTTGATCTAATTAGCCTACCCCTATCACTGATTATTAATGTATCGGGAAAGGTGTTTTTCCAAATTATCTCAAAAAAACCATATTAAAAACTTTTCTTTATTCTTTATTTAACGTCGGCGTATTTCCGCTACCAAGGTCAATCACCGACGCCGGTGAGCACACTTTCCCCAACCGTGAATCCTCTGGTATTCCAAACAGAAGTAGGAATCTTTTACGAGCAAAACATCTATGGACTCGGTACCGCCGGCTTCACCTCCCTTCCGAAGGACGGCATAACCTTAATATATCTTATGCTCATTGATATGTTGCCTGTAAGCTATGATATACTATTTGGCTGCAGTTATATAGGCTTTCGTCGCGGTCATTCCTTACATGAGGTCACCCATCCTAGTACTAACTGCGCTCGGCACTGCTTAACTTCAGATATTGAATGACTGTCAGTGAACCTGAAGAGCTGGGCCATGCCCCAAAACCAATTTATTAGGGAGGAGAGAAAAATAATGTGTCTTACTATCGCCCGATAGCTCTTCTGTTTTTCTTTCCAAAATTTTTGAGAAAGTACTGGAAGAACAACTGATTCATTTCATCAAACATAATTTTGGTTTCGATAAATTTCAATACGCTTTCATACCAAATTCAAATACCCAATCCCCAATAGACGGAGAGCTGGCTACATGGCGAGCAACATGCCTCGGTTCAAGCAATATTTTACCTGGAAAAGGTTCGATTGTTGCCAACAAAGCGAAAGCCCGACCGCAGAAGGCGCACTGGAAGCTATATGCGTGGGCGCGCGATCAAACGTGTAAATTTCCCGACAAAAAAAACTGTCGATTGGCAAGGCTAAAAATTTGCATAGGTATCGAGGAGAATAAGAAATAGCAGGGAAAAAACTGTCAGAAGAGCAAGTGGAAGCTAAAGGGTTGTCAGAAGCTGCTAAAGTTGCGAAAAATCTCGGGAAATTTACATATCAAGGAAAACTTCTGACAATTTGCATTTGTATTGTTTACGTATAGAATAAAGTGCGTGCAAAGTGTCATAAGCCAAAGTGGAAGAGATCACGAGAAATTCGGGGGTAAAGTCCAAGATCGTCTTTTGGCGCGCGGCGGAGCGCCCGGCGGACCGATCGCTTTTCTCTTCATTTTCACATCGTATATGTTTTAGTGCACTTCTGACAATTAATTTTAATATTCATAGAGGATTGAAGGAACTATCATCAAAATGTCAGAAGTAAATTGAGAAGATATACATGTTTATAAGAAATTAAAAAAATTAATTTTATTTATAAGCAATTAAATTTTGAAATTATCAATCACTTTCCTATTCAGTATCTTGCACATTCTCTTCAAATTCAGGATCTTCATCGCTATCATATTCGGACTCCTCGTTATCAACTGAAAATGAAAAATAGTAAAGTAAATGAAATAAATCATGTATGCAGGTAAGAGTTGCGAATTGAAAATTACCTTCCGAATCGTCATTATCCAAAATGATATCTTTCACCGATGGGGGCAACTGTGGGCCTTCAAACCACAGGAAGTCATATTTATTATCAATCAAAGTCCACCCTGAAGTTTCTGGCTCGAATTGGATTGGATCCAATAATGTAGCGTTATTCCACAAGTCTGCAATATAGTGTGCTCTTCTTATCTGTTGTTGAAGCTCGGTGTAGCAAGGTGGCAAGCAGGAAGAGTCGAAGTTTTTAAAGTTTTTTTTTAAGAAAGCTTCGTCCGTATTTTTTATTTTATAATTACGGAGGAACATTTGAAACCTGACGTTATCGATTTTTTTAATTGACTCAAATCCATACATACTGCAAACGAATGATTCTATTTTTGAAAATATTTCGCTTGTATCGATCGGTATCTCCTAAACTAGCGAATACCTTCTGAAATTCCTCTTCTTTTCCAGAAATTTTAAATGGACGCTGTTTGCCTTTCCTAAAAAATGCAGGATTATAATCGCAACCGGTCAACGCATGAAATCCCGGCCATGCTTTGCATAGATCTAAACCTAAAAGCGTATGAAGCGCATTTGCATCTATAACATGACGACTATTGGAGACTCCACATTCAATATAAATTTTCGCTGATATTTTGTGCAAATTACCTAACATAATGACAATAATGTCTGTATCAGAGCACTTCACCACAACATTACAATCTGAATTTATTTTAGACGCATGATATACAATTTTTGTATCAGCCTCTTCATGTTCGGCAACATTTCAAAAAAAAAATTTACAAATTCTTACGAGTTATAATGCTTCATCTATTCATATGATTTTTGATCGCTACTGGTCGCCGTCTATCAAAGATTATGAACGTTCGTTGAGGGGAGGTATCGACAGTAACTATGACTACGTTATCTCTGGTCCGGAACAAGCTAGGACACATGATTTTGCCAAAGAACTTAGGAATGACAAGTTTAAAGAAGCTCTTGTCCTTTTTCTAATTTCACACTGGCGAAGTAATGATGTAGCCCCTTTTATAGGAAATAAAACTATTACATTAAATTATATATACATTGTTACTCGTACAGCGTCGTTAATGGTAATGTTGTTCGAATGGTGAATCCCGATTTTTTTTTGTCCTTCGCATGAAGAGGCTGATACAAAAATTGTATATCATGCGTCTTAAATAAATTCAGATTGTAGTGTTGTGGTGAAGTGCTCTGATACAGACATTATTGTCATTATGTTAGGTAATTTGCACAAAATATCAGCGAAAATTTATATTGAATGTGGAGTCTCCAATAGTCGTCATGTTATAGATGCAAATGCGCTTCATACGCTTTTAGGTTTAGATCTATGCAAAGCATGGCCGGGATTTCATGCGTTGACCGGTTGCGATTATAATCCTGCATTTTTTAGGAAAGGCAAACAGCGTCCATTTAAAATTTCTGGAAAAGAAGAGGAATTTCAGAAGGCATTCGCTAGTTTAGGAGATACCGATCGATACAAGCGAAATATTTTCAAAAATAGAATCATTCGTTTGCAGTATGTACGGATTTGAGTCAATTAAAAAAATCGATAACGTCAGGTTTCAAATGTTCCTCCGTAATTATAAAATAAAAAATACGGACGAAGCTTTCTTAAAAAAAAACTTTAAAAACTTCGACTCTTCCTGCTTGCCACCTTGCTACACCGAGCTTCAACAACAGATAAGAAGAGCACACTATATTGCAGACTTGTGGAATAACGCTACATTATTGGATCCAATCCAATTCGAGCCAGAAACTTCAGGGTGGACTTTGATTGATAATAAATATGACTTCCTGTGGTTTGAAGGCCCACAGTTGCCCCCATCGGTGAAAGATATCATTTTGGATAATGACGATTCGGAAGGTAATTTTCAATTCGCAACTCTTACCTGCATACATGATTTATTTCATTTACTTTACTATTTTTCATTTTCAGTTGATAACGAGGAGTCCGAATATGATAGCGATGAAGATCCTGAATTTGAAGAGAATGTGCAAGATACTGAATAGGAAAGTGATTGATAATTTCAAAATTTAATTGCTTATAAATAAAATTAATTTTTTTAATTTCTTATAAACATGTATATCTTCTCAATTGACTTCTGACATCTTGATGATAGTTCCTTCAATCCTCTATGAATATTAAAATTAATTGTCAGAAGTGCACTTAAACATGTACGATGTGAAAATGAAGAGAAAAGCGATCGGTCCGCCGGGCGCTGCGCCGCGCGCCAAAAGACGATCTTGGATTTTACCCCCGAATTTTTCGTGATCTCTTCCACTTTAGCTTATGACACTTTGCACGCACTTTATTCTATACGTAAACAATACATATGCAAATTGTCAGAAGTTTTCCTTGATATGTAAATTTCCCGAGATTTTTCGCAACTTTACCAGCTTCTGACAACCCTTTAGCTTCCACTTGCTCTTCTGACAATTTTTTCCCTGCTATTTCTCATTCTCCTCGATACCTATGCAAATTTTCAGCCTTGCCAATCGACAGTTTTTTTTGTCGGGAAATTTACACGTTTGATCGCGCGCCCACGCATATAGCTTCCAGTGCGCCTTCTGACGGTCGGGCTTTCGCTTTGCTGGCAACAATCGAACCTTTTCCAGGTGAAATATTGCTTGAACCGAGGCATGTTGCTCGCCATGTAGCCAGCTCTTAGACTACAATAACTGATTTCATCAATGATATTTTCGAAACTTCAGATTGAAGTATATATGGCCTTGCCATTTTTTTAGATACAAAAAACGCATTCGATACAGTAAATCATGCAATATTGCTAGAAATTTCGAATACTTTAAGGGTGAGAGGTCATTCTCATAAACTTTTCGAAAATCGTATTCAATATGTTGTTATCGATGAAAATCGAAATATTGAGAAACAATCCCCCATGGGGTTCCCCAAGGTTCAGTACTTGCCCCATTTTTCATCCTACGTGAAAAGTATATTCAATGTAAAAGTGATAGGCAAACATTTTTCTTTTGCAGATGATATATGTGATTTTATTATTCGGTCGAAAATACAAAACTTTAAGAAAATATTATTGAAAAAGATATTCAATTGTATGAAAAATGTATTGATGGAATGAATCTGACTCTCAAACAAGAGGAATATGGACCAAATAAAATTGAAAATTGAAATGAAGAATAGGATTTTAAAACAAGTTGAAGAACACAAATATTTTAGACTGATGATTGATGAGAATTTGAATTTTGATTGCCATGTGAATAAAAATAAGAAAACAATTATTCCTCTGATTGAAACAAAAAGAAAAATTGATTTTCTAGATGATTCAATTCGAAATCTC
The DNA here is from genome assembly GCA_032362365.1 of Zygogramma bicolorata. Lineage (NCBI taxonomy): Eukaryota > Metazoa > Arthropoda > Insecta > Coleoptera > Chrysomelidae > Zygogramma > Zygogramma bicolorata. The sequence goes on along the minus strand of JAVJAQ010002553.1, from coordinate 71,046 downwards.
ATTTGTAATGCCCATATTGTCTCACATATTAGATATTCAATAACGGTATGGTCATCGTGTTGTAAAAAACAAACAGAGATCATTTTTTGTTTGATGAACAAAGCAATAAAAGATATTTTCAAAAAACCGTAGAAACGTCTTTTTTAAAATTATACAAAGATACTAAAACTTTCATTACTGACAAATTATTTACAGAAAGGTAATAGTCATTTCACAAATTATTATTATATTAAAAAATTATATTATAATAAATACATAACTATAAAGAAGCAATAATTTAAATTCGAATAAGATTTATTCAAATAAAGGCAAAAACCATCCTGTATCTGGGTAATCGCACGTTGAAAGGTAAGGCCTCGTTGATCCATTGATCGCACAAGTTTCGACTTCTGAGGTTTGACGCTCGTCAGCTGGTTAACGGAAACGAACAATTTTAGAACAATTTTTTTTTAGTTCATTTTGAAATATCTGAACGTATTTATATTCAATCAATATCCTCATACCAGAACTTTTTCTGTTTGGAAGGTTTCTCGCCAATAAATGAATAAAAAAAAATAGCCTCTACTCCAACGAGGTAAATTATTCAGCTCTTTCATTCGGAATTCCGGTGCTTCATTATAAAAATTATTATAGGGTCGAGTTGAGGCATTGTTGTAGTAAGAAAAGCTCTACAAATTACTATATTATATATATATATATATAAATATATATAGATATATATATATATATATATATATATATATATATATATATGCTTTATTAATATTTCAGTATCCTGATGGGCATGTAGCAAATTGAGCATTATATTGTGAATCAGTTCATCAGTAGCAGGTTGAAAATGGGAATGAAATGAAAGCTCCCTCCAAAAATACTCTTATATATTAACAATAATCACAACAGTATTCACGTTGAGCTTAACGGGACCACTCGTACTTCTTAGGATTCCTTTCTATTCATGAAATTCATTCTGTATCTATCATACGATAATGTTCACACACACGGCGAAAATGAATTCTGGATAACACTGGATGATATTTGTTCCACTTTGTGAATATATATGTTCGAGATTGTCGCCTCCACTCCTCTACCTTAACATTTCTGGTAGTTTCAAAGCTATGTATTGTTTATGCAGTCTTTGTTTGCAGAATTCGTAGAATTCAATTTCTTTCGTGAAATTGGCTCTCACAATGTTTTTTATTTCTTCACTGACCGGTGGTTTGAAGGCATTTTTGTTTATAGGATTAAATCGGTTGATTTCATCTGAAACGAAATAGAATATATTAGAAACAGTACATTGATAAATGAGATTATGAGTTATGTGATTATGATGAAGTGTATATTATTTACAAATGGCGTGCTGGGCATCAAATCATAATAATAAGTCAATCTTCCTTAGTCAATTCGTATACCAAACAAACAAATTCATCAAGCACATATTCTATCAATTAAAAAAGTAGACCAAGTTACACTTTATGGGCAAGGGTGGATAAAATATCACTTAAATCAGAAGGATCAATGTAGTACCTGTAGTACTTTATTTTTAACTATTAAAAACTATTAAACGTTTTATAATGTTTCCAAACTGAAGAGGTTGACCCATTCTCTAACTCAGAATTGAATATTTCTCACATTTACAAAATGTTAAAATTACACCTTCGTTCTCTGTCTCCTTTTTTGCCTCTTAATGTATACTTGTGTACAGCTAGAGTCAATAACATCATCGGAACATAGATCTACGAGTCAAAAAAAATGAATCACTCAACAACTCGAATATTCTTCATTTTGAAAGTCGTGTGACTGAAATCTGATATAATAACTTCTTAAATCTTTGGATAGGATAGATCACATGTTTGAAACTTTTTCTAGAGTTCAGTTGTATCGCCAAGAGCATATGCAGGAATTTCTTCTGTGAAGAAACCTGCGCTAACTAACACCTGTTGGATGTAATCCAATATCCTTCGTGGTATAAGCCAGGAGAGTAGTTGTTTCCTGATAGGTGTTAGTCCGTCAACCTGCAGTGTAGGTGATTTGAGGCTGGCCTGAACAAATTGTTCACTTAGAATATTTGAATCGGTCTACTATCACAAATCTCGTTCGCCATCTTGGAGCCGTGATTTTTTTCTCATACAAATGTCATACTGCATTGTTACCAGAATTTCAAACATCTGCCAAATTTCAAGTCAATCGAACTACTAGAAGTGGATCAAATTTCACTGGCACGATTTTACCGGTACGGATAAGGCAAGTTGAATGAAAGCTTGTAACAATCGTCTGCGCCCTGGAAAATTCCTAGATAACGTTTTTGTACTATTCAAACATTTCAACAGACAATACTCGTCAATCATTGAATTTTCAGAAAAAACGTTTAAACTACTTGTTGCACCTCAAATAGTGCATTTGGATCGGTAAAATTTTCATATCTCCGAAAATCAGACTGAACCATAATAATTTCCCTATTCATACACGAAAATAACGATTGAAATAGTTTTAATCCCCTTGACTAAACACGGCACTGTTCAAGAGGTGTTTTTTTTTTGGTTCGACTGTCAGAAATATTTTCCCTCCAAAGTTATCTGTGGTTCACAACATTGCTTGCTTATTCAGCATTGGGCCTATCTATGGTTTATTTATTGATCTGAGACCACTGCATATAATCAATTTTCAGCTGTACAGTACAGAACATGATACGTAAATGCGAGCAAATTGGTTGGTACCGCCAGGAACGAATAAAGGTTCTTATTTGGGAAACTGGAAAGGTATCCGTTTTGAAATAAACGAAACTAAATGTTCGGCAATCGAGAAATTAACATGGAAATCGGTAGATAAAGTAAATTGTGTCAATGATCTATAGCCGAAACCTTATTCATGTACCTATAACGATAATACGACGAGTTTAAAATACAAGCTCTTTACCAACATAAACTCATTATTATGATATGAAGTTTGTATATATACTTGAAGTAAACCAGCAAACATTAGAAATGTTCTGAAATCCATATTTTCGGTTTTCTTTCCCTTTAAGATGAAAAAAAAGCTTTAAGTTCTTTTAATATCTGTTTTTACGGCAAATCGGTATATTTGCCCCGATATTTTACTGAAATATTATAAAGAAACAAAATTGACTTATTATTTTGTCAGTTGTGTATCGATTTTTTCATGAGTTCGGAGATTGAGTTACTTTCTCTGAGTACATTTTGTATGGTATATATTTCTCTGTCTCGTATCTCTGGGTTTGATGTTATGCTTTGTGTTCTCTCATAGATATTATAAGAACTTATATCTCTTTTTCCATTTTGAGGAAAGAGAAAACCCAAAAAATATATTGCAATGCATTCCTACCACTTCGAAAAAAAATATTTATTTGATATGGTTATATACAAAAATAGGTTTATAGAAAAACTTGTCAATATTAGGGAGCAGAGACTGCAAAACTTCTTGAACAAACTAGTGAATATCTGGTGGACTTTTCAAAAATTGTGTATGAACTACTCACTCCAATAAATATCGCTAGCACCTTCGAAAAACCTCGGAATATAATTCTCTAACACCGTCAGTGTGGTGTTCAACTCCTCCAGAACTCCTACGACGGCGAAGTGCTGTTCGACAGACCTTTTGGCTCGCTCTAGAGCTCCTTTCGTGTTGAACGGGAGGCACTCAGAATGATGACCGCAAAAGAACATCGATTGACGTCGGTGGTCGCCGATTCCCTCCCTCATTTCACCCTTCATGTAGCGACACTCCCTGTCTCCTGAGAGGACGCATTGCTCGAAGTCCTGGAAAATTAATCTGAATGAAGAGTCTAGTTTCAATGGTGTTCATTTAACGTATACGAAAACGTATCAGTCCACTAATCTCCCACAATACTACCTGGCAGTGGAATTAGTTCGGCCCTTAGCGGCGCTGAGTGTTTCAGTAAGTGGTCGCTTGCGCTTGCTCTGCACTATGCATCCAAATCTTCTCTTGCTGCCACGCTATTTTGGGCAATTTGTACTTGATCTAATCAGTGATTTATTAAAGAGGATAAATACTTTTACGGTAGATTGTGAGTATTCATTTGTTGCATCTATCATGAAGTTTGACGTTTTCTTTCGATATTTGAGGTTTAAAAAATCAGAAAACACTTTTAGGATTTTTACTACAATTTCGATGATTAAAACTGAAACAACCGTTTTGACCAATAGGGAATTTATAGTATAATATTATAGTAAATGTTTTTGGAAATATAAATTAAAAAGAAACGTTAATATTTATCCTGAAGTAGACTTCTACTGAAGTCGGCACGAAGCGATATGATTTGAAATATCAGCGAAACCCTAGGCCTTGAGTGTTTATTTCCAAATTGAAATAACCTTAGCATCTTTATGTTGCCTCATTCTAGATGTATCTTGTCTTTAACGCCACATATTGAAATCGTAAACTTACTCATGTCAATTTCACAAGAATGCTTATCTTGATATCATACGAAGCATTGAAATATACGCCAGCAAAGGACCTGTGAACAACAAACTGAAGCGCCTTATAACTTAAGGTTTATTGTTTGCCTCCATATTGTAAAACGGATATTTGTACGGATGTTATAATATGACGATAGGAACATGTGACAAAACGCCCAATTTGATCTTTGATAGTAAAATACTTTTTAAGTTTCAATCTTGAAATTTTCATTCTGAAAATGAAATGAAAGGTTTTAAGAAAGATGAAAATTAACAAAAAAAATTTGAACGAAGTGTCAAATTGAATCGATTGCTAAAATTTGTGATCTTCTCCTGGAGAGTCATTTACTTATTTCCCTTTTATATCTCTCAATCTTTCATTAATTTATTTCGATCACATTTCTGTTTCAATTCATATATTCTGGTGATCACTTGTATTTTATTTTCTCGATCCGATAAGATTATCAAATTATATAAACAATGGGAATTTGAACTAATGTCATTCAACAATAAGTATTGTCAACCACACATTCCAACAGTTACAGTTTTCATGAAGGGATATAAATTCAGGAGATTTCCTACAGGCAGACTTTTTCGGAAATAAAACAAATCTCTGTAAACTGCTAATCGTAAAAATGAGGATACCAACCTTCTTGAGCCATTTTGGATCAGGCAGTGGTATATCGGGAAAAGCGATTTTTCGTTCCACATAGTACCATGGGGCTCGAATGTAATAATACCATGAAATCACTCTTTCAACAGGGTCCCTCACTAGGTTTATGTATATGGGTTCTGGCAGACCAAAACTGAAAAATCAAAATAATTTGTTTTATTGCTAGTTAAATACATTATTCAAGTAACTCCAGGTCGGTTGGTAAACCGTGCGAGCTAACTGTCTTGCATATACCCAGTCAGCATTGCTACATCTTATTGACCTCTATGTGACACGAATACCGCGAGATCGCACAAAGACATCAGATAAACATCTCAGGGACCTACGAATGACCCAATCAGCTCGATATCATAGAAAAAAAGAATAAGACCGTTATGTTTGGTCTTTTTGGACGGATTTTGCGGAGAAGGATGGTAGCAGTCTGTGTATTTTCACTGTTTTTCCTGTGTACACTTTGGTGCAAGGTTTGTAGGTAATAGGAGTTTCTCGGTTCTTGTTTGTCTTCTCTATGATGTTTGTCTTGTGTTTCTGTTAATCTTCGTTGCTTTTCCTATATACGAGTATTCCTTACTGTTATTCCTACTTCACCGAAATTGAAACTAATTGTTTACAGCAAGTATGCAGCAAAATACCTACAAGAGTACCGCAAAATACAAAACAAACTTCATAATTTCGAGTCAAATCAGTATTTTGGAATTTGATGAAATTAAGAGGTTCAAGTCGGAATTTCATAAATTTTCGAGTCTGAACTCGGAATTCAATACAATTTAAAATCATAAATTTATAAAATTTTCGAATTTGACGTCGGAATTCAATAAAATTCCAAATTTGTAGTCGGAAATTGATAAATGGTGGTCACAACTTGTCTCATATAAATACGACTCCAAACTCGGAATTTAGTAAAATTATAACCTCAAATTTATAAAAGTCCGACTTTGAAATAGGAATTGTATAAAATACAGATTTCGAACTGGGACGTCATTCTGTGTTTGGCCCTTCTACGACTCTGTAAGTCAGGAACAGTTTAACATGTGTTTTCATTGCAAACATTAGAACGATAGATAGAAAATCGGAGGCAGAAATGGTGCACGGTGGAAAGTAACGAAAACAATTTCAACCACTGAAACAACAATTTTAGGAACTCCAGCAAAACCTACAATGTGATTCAAGTGATGACAGTTGAGTTGACAGTGTTAACTGTTTTCAGATTCCTTTTTTTCACCTCTCAGGGATTTTCAAGGGATGACATATGCTCTCATACACATCGTATTGCCAATGAAACTATACATACACATGTATTGTTTTTTTCACCTAATCGGCACCAGCACCTTTGGAAGCCATATGGTTACATCAGATGGATTCAGCTGATTCACTGCGTTATTTTTGTTCTTATAGACCAATCGTCTGAAGAGGAACAATCAGCAAACGTGGTGTCGCTGATGTCCACCCTGTTCCGATGGAGGTTAATCCGTTGTTATTGACTGACGGTACCCGAGAACATCAACACGCCATCGAGACACTCTATTCAGAACTCTTTCGGTCCTAGGAGAGCATCCCCTTCATCTACAAGTGTTTGGAGCTCCGCTACACGATGAAATAATAGTGCGATGGAAAAATATTCTGAAAAAAAGGTTTGGGAGTGGACAAGCGCCAGGAAATTACCGCAAAATATCCATTGGGACAAAACTGTCAATGTTCAACTCCTCCCAAGTTGAACAGAGAGGTGGAACCTTTTCTTAGTGTTCTCAAGCTGAAAGGAGACAAATTTCTCTCCAACCCGCAGGGGCAGATAGGGATTAGCTTGTTAGCTATTGGTCGGCCTCAAGAGAAAATTATTAAAAATGCAGCTGAGGTGGCGATCCAGCAGGACGTTATCCCCTTGCTGGCTGATGCTGCACAATTGTTTGCAAACATTTTTTATAGACTATCTCTCTACCGAAAATATAGTTTGAACCATCACTTAAATCCGAATCTCAAGAAATTCGGTTCGAACTTACAGGATCGAATAAAGGAGATGCAGTACATCGAAGCCACGGCATAGCAAGAGAGGACCACACCTTCTACACAGAAGCCACCAGCAAACCCAATTTTGAACTCTTTAAACTGCACGCGCCAAGTTCCACGAACAAAAATGAAATTTGGAGGATGAAGCGGAAGATCAGCACGGGTCGACAAAGGGTCAACCGCGAACGAGAGAAGACGACCCCTACAAGATCAACAACCCAGGTAGCATTGAAGATACAGGCAGAAAACTACTCAGAACCGCAGATAGAGGTAAATTCATATGGAACTGAAAGACTATAGGTCTGTAATGGGTCTGATTACAAGAGACTGCTTTTAGCAAATATCGATTTGCAAGATGCCTATTTCCGTATAATTGTGTTTGAAAAGATTATGGAAAATATTCACGATTCGAGTTCGATAATATTTTATATGAATTTGTCTCTTCACCTTTTGGAGTGAATATAGCCCCATCCTTTTTTAAAAAACTCTTAAAGCCAGTCATGAGTCACCTCAGAGCTCAGAGATATATGTCAGTCATTTATTTGGACGACATCCTTTTATTGGGACGCGATGAGACCGATTGTTCCAACAATGTTCACGTGACCCGTCAACTATTGCAATCCTTGGGATTCTCCTTGAATTTACAAAAAAGTATTCTAACACCTTCACAGGGGTTAGTATTCTCTTGCAAACTATGCGATTTTCTTTGCCTGATAAGAAAATTCTAAAATACGTAGCCAGATAATTACAATGCAGTCAAAACCAAAATGTACAATAAGAGATTTTGCGAAATTTATTGGAAGAATCCATTCAGGCAGATCTGGTAATATTACAACTGTTAGCAAATATATTAAACCTTAAATTTTTGTGAGAGAGATATATTCAGATGCCTCAAATTCTGGGTAGGGGGCTTTTTGTGATGAAAAAACTGCTCGAGGGTTTTGGAGTGACTCTGAGCGATATAACATATAAACCATTTAGAGTTAGTTGCTGCTTTCAACAGTCTCAGATATTTTGCTCACGTTTAACACTAGTGTTCAGTATTGTTGAGATTGATAGTATTTTCAAATCGTTACCCAATGACCCTCGACAATACTTGGAAGTCTCTATTTTTGGTAAATTATTCAAAGGTCTGTTAGATTCCGGGGCATCTCAAAGTACAATCCGTGGATCGGGTTGGCCTAAGTTGCGAAGCCTTGGTTTAGTTTTGGAGATGTATGATCACTCGGTTAAAGTAGCGAATGGAGTTCGTTGTGAGGTTTTGGGACAGGTGAATGTTCCAGTAGTTTCAGAGGATAGGTGTACGATAGTTGAATATTCAGTAGTTTTAGATATCGATAAGGATCTTATTGTAGGAATGGATTTTTGCCGTGATATAGGCTTGATTGCGAATTTTGTGAAAAATTGTTGGGAGATAGAGGATAACATGAAGAGAACGCCAGGGATATATGGTCTTGAAAAGTCAGACGTTGAACTGAAAACTGAAGTCGACGATATGGTTTCCGAGTTTTTCGCTGAGGTGGGTGAGGGATTGAGATGTACTAAGGGAATCAAACATAAGATCGATATAGGTAACAGTATGCCAATAAAACAAAGATGTTATAATGTCTCTCCGTATATTCAGGAGGTGATTGATAAGGAAATTGACAGTAAGTTGGAGCTAGGTGACATTGAGCCATCGAATTCACCTTGGTCATCACCGGTGGTCAGGGTGAAAAAATCTACAGGGGAGTATCGATTTTGCGTGGACTTTCGCAAAGTAAATGCTGTTACTCGTAAGGACGCTTACCCACTTCCTTACATCAACGCTATCCTGGACCAACTGCGTGGTGCCCGCTTTTTGAGTTCGATTGATATTAAGTCCGCCTACTGGCAAATAGAGTTGGAGGAAGAAATTGTAGATAAGACAGCTTTTACCGTTCCAGGTCGAAGTTTGTATAGGTTTACACGGATGCCATTTGGTCTTCACAATGCTGCCGCTACATGTCAAAAATTTCTTGAAAGTGTTCTTGCGGCTGAATTTGATAAATCAGTTTTTGTGTATCTGGATAACATAATCGTCATTTCGCCAGATTTTGATAGTCTCTTTTTTTTTAGGAAAGTTCTACAGAAACTGGTACAGGCTGGTTTAATTTTGAACCGCAACAAGTGTTATTTCTTGAGGAGTGAATTAAAACACTTGGGAAACATTGTCAATAAAGATGGTCTAAGTACGGACCTGGCTAAAGTAGGGGCAATGTTAAATTATCCAATTCCAAAAAATGTAAGATGTCAGAAGGTTCGTAGGCATGGTATCATGGTATCGGCGTTTCATAGGTAATTTTGCAACCCGAATGTTCCCACTTACTGAATTAACGAAGAAAAATATAAGCTTCGCTTGAAACGAAGAATGTAGTAGGGTGTTTAACGATAATAAGCAGTGTTTGGTACCCTCACCGATTCTGACTTTTCCTGACTATTCTAGGAAGTTTATTCTCCAATGCGATGCATCCCAGATTTGATTAGGCTGTGTCCTTAGTCAAGTTTTTGAGGACGGGAAAAAGTAATTTCTTATGCGTGTCAAGCTTCAACATCTTAGGAGGCAAAATGTTCGACAACGGAACTCGAATGTTTAACGGTGTTGTTTGGAATAGAGAAGTATCGTACATATATAAATGGAACTCATTTCCAAGTGATTACGAACCATTTTTCATTGTTGTGGTTACACAAACTGCAGATTCCATCTGGCAGGCAGGCACGTTGGGGTTTACGATTGCAGGGCTATGATTTTGAGATTCTACACCGTAAGGGAAAATCACACGTAATTCCAGACGCGTTATCACGGGCTGTGGCATACGTCGAAGTCGAGCACAATATTAGTGATAAGTGGTATGGAGGGCTCCGGGAAAATATTATTTCAAATCCAAGAAAATATCCTGAGTTCAAAGTATGTGACAATAAAATTTTTCGATTTGTGAAATTTTGGTTCTCCTGCTTATGATGAAGAATCGGATTGGAAGCTGGTGGTTCCGAAGGCGTTACGTCCGCAAGTTATTCGAGAATGCTATGACGACCATCTCGCAGTCCACCTGGGAATTTTCAAAACTTTGAAAAGTGTTGGTAGTAAGTATCATTGGCCAGGAATGCACTCAGATACAGTGATGTATATACGGGCATGTGAGATTTGCAAAGCTAATAAACCTGACCAACAGTTGCCTCATGAAGAAATGTCTAGGAAGATATTTTCTCGACCTTGGGAATTGGTTTGTACTGATATTATGGAACCTTCACACTTATCGCGAAGCAGAAACAGATACATTTTAGTTGTCGCAGATTGTTTCACTAAATATGCTCTATTGTTTCCTCTCAAAGCAGCAACTAGCTCCGCAATTTTGAGATATGTCGAAGATGTTTTCCATATCTATGGTGTTCCAGAACGATTGATTTGCGATAACGAAAGCGTTTGCTACCATGGTGTAATCTCACGGCTGTAAGATTGTATTCAATGCTGCCTACAGTCCGCATGTTAACCCCACAGAGAGAGTGAACAGAGTATTATGAACTATGTTGAGGTCATATATTGATGAAGATCAACGAGACTGGGATAAAAATTCATCAAAAATAGGATTCGCACTCCGAACCGCCGTACACGAAGTGACGGAATGTAGTCCGGCTTACTTAAATTTTGGTAGGGAACCAGCCATAAAAGGAAAAGCTCATCGAGTCGAAAATGCCTCAAAGGAAGTTGAATTTTCAGGAAGAGAGCAGTTGGCAGACCATATGGAAGAATTCCAACAAATTTTGTGTAGGGTACGCAAAAAACTAGAAGAGTCTTATGACAGTAGTGCCGCAAGATATAACCTTAGACATAGACCTATAACATTAACGATTGAATAGGTTGTTTGGAAGAAAAATTATACTCTTTCCGACAAAGCTGAATTTTATGCCTCCAAGCTAGCACCAGAGTTCATCAAATGTAAGGTTAGGAGAAATATATCAACCAACGTCTATGAACTCGTGAATTTTGATGATGAACAGTCAGTAGGTTACGTTCACTTGAAAGATATCAAATTGTAATAATAGAATTCGGATATAGGTGTTAAAACTTTTTTTTGTTGTTTGGTTTTTAGGAGGGGTTGTGTTACGATTTTACAATCGTTCAAAAATTCCTTATATTTATGTAGTTTCCATCACCCCGTATATGGTTATTATTGGAACGAAACAAGCGAACGTGCATTCACTTTTTACGATCTCAGAAATAATCGTGAGAATTTCGAACGGCTTCGAAGTGGCTTCTGCGATATTGGCGTTATTTATGAATTGCATGCAGCATTCATCCCAGTCAATATTGTGAAACTTTTATTTGGATCATTATCGTTGGTATAATTGTTATAGAAAACGTCTTTGTGTGTTAGGGAACTCAGAGGTAAGCGTTTCTCGATGTTTGAAAAATTGACTTCAGTAGTCCATTTTTTTATGTGTTGCTAAACACGATTTCTTGCAATTTCAGACGTTTTTTTCTGGAGTCGCATCAACCCATATTCTCTGAGTAAAACTAAAGTCGCCCGATAAACTTTTGCGATAACAGGGAAGACAGAGTTTGATTTTTCAAATTGGCAGACAACTGGAGAAGTTCGTTCAACACCTTCTCTTCTGGACAAGATATTGGATAAGTACCTCATAGAGGAGATCATCCTGTTTCGTTCATCGTCTATTTTTTCTTGGTTACGGAAGTAATAACGATGATAGTGATAATAATAACCATATGATTAGTTGAAATAGTCATAAGTTAGAACCCCCAACTATTTATTTTATCTCCTCTTGCAAGAGTCTCTTTCCCAAAAGCCACAGATATATTTGATATTCGAGATACCGATTCCGACTCATACATCCCTGCTGATATAGAGCTGATGGATGTTCAAGAATCACGCAATGGTGTAAATCAGCAAATATTCAGAGTGAACGATGGAGAGCTTCCGAAATATGATAGAATTTCACCGATCTTTATTACTCAATATCCATATGATTCAACTAACTTTCATGTAAATAACCTTTTAGATAGAGAAAGCCTCAAAAAAAAGTATGCACATTCTACACCTTGTGACAAATTATCAGAAAAATATGTCGACATCGAAATGAATGCTAATGAATTCACCACTTCTTTCAGCGCGAGCTCGGAATTTTTGAACGCCATAAGCTAAGGCATGAAAACTCCAAAAATCGATGAGTTGGAGGACAGAAGTATTATTGAAAATAAAGACAATAAAGATGATTGTCAGTTCCTTAATGAAAAGTCCGTTAGCGATTCATCGGTAACTATTGCTGACCCTTCGGCAGAATCAGAAGATCCTGTTGTTACGGATTCATCGATATCAATTACTAGTTATACCAGCGTATACAAGAAACCATCAATAAAACGCGAAGAACTACCAAAAGGAAGTAAAAATCTTGAATCTTCCGAACACCATGAAGTGAAAAGAACAGATTATTCCAAATGTACCTACCTGGAAGGAAAGTTCTTCATTCAGGAACATCAGTGGAACAAATTAACAGAGGAAGGTGGAAAATTATGTAATGAAAAGTATCCATTTTTTTCGGAATCGAATGAAAAAGTTTGTGATTAATAGTTGCACTGTTGCCTTCTATAGAATAAAATACATGAAAATAAAATAATTATTCTTGCTTATTGCAAAAACAACTTTCGCAAATGTAAAAATTTCAAATTCGAAATTTCTAATGACTTGCATCATGCCAAGATTGTAAGGATATATTCAACATCTTGCGATTATTGTCATCCTTATAAAATGAGTTACCCAGTTAGAGGAGCGGAAAGGGATTTAACGAAAAATATATTGAAAAAAATCAAACCTGCAGAATATAGAAAAAAAACTATTTTGAGAGCTGACAAAAATGCAATCAAGAGAGGTCAACTACAAGATGTGAAATCAGAAGATGTGGTAAGGAAAATACGCAGTGAAGCAAAGAATAACCTTAAGCGACATGAAGATGATGTGGTTGACTTGTATCTGTACAAAAAAGACTACATTGATTTTATACAACAGCTCTGTTCTCCATTGAATGTCAAAATGTTCAGTTTGGAGCAGCTAGAAATTACGCCGGAATTATTAGTTTGCCAGAAAAACGCCTATGTCCAACTGTCGAAATGATCTCCTGTGAACATGATACCTTAGCTATTTATTCAATAGATTCAAATAGTTTTGCAAAGAAAAAAAAACGTGGCCAAAATTTGAAACATTTGTCAGCGATTTCGCTTTTGCAAGCTTGAATGCGGCGTCGAAGGCATTCAATGGGATGGAATTGAAAAACTATCTCGAATTGTGCTTTGAACACTTGCAGAATAAAAAACAATTTCCAAAACAAAATATCAAATTGTATCTATGCTGTGCTCATTTCATCAAAAACTTGTGTCAATTGATAGATGAACACACTGTATCAGTTGAAGATAAAAGAATAAAAAATTGTATAGAAACATTATTCGCAGTAGCTTTCAATTTAACCGACTTGAAAGAATCCGCAGAATGGTTTGAAAATATAACAGTTACATTAACTTCGGAATTCAAGAACGAAAGTCTTGACGAGGCTCTGGCGAAATTGAATCTCTCTGATTTTAGAGAAAAGCAAGTTATTTCAGAGGCAAGCGTTCATCAGAATGATTTATTGAAGAAAAAAAGTTTGCGAACAAATTCACCCTTTTATAAATTTTCCAATGATATCTATGAACAAAATAAAATCATGGAAATTGTTGACGGTGAAAAAAATCTATTGTATTGCCCTTCCTTATTGGAATGTGTATTAGAAAGATACATGGGATTATTCCCGCTGTGGTCGGCAGTCATCACTAAAAGTAGGCATAGCAACGCCTTGATAGAGCGATGGTTTGGTTTTCTCAAAACCGATATTTTGGATGGATCTAGAGATCTTAAACCGACTACTTTCATCAGAAAGGTAAGAGGTCATGTGATAAAAACATATAGCGAAGTGGATTTGGGAATATCAAAACATAATTTGGCTACGGTTTCGAAAGAAAAGCAACTACGTTCATCTGAGGATGACTCTGATGACAGTATCGCGAACACCGAAGAAAAATGGAACCGAAAGCCAAGGGCAAAGTTCACATTTTTCTCAAGTAGATATTTGAAATATTTACCAAAATATAAATCGGAAAAGACCAAAAGTGTTTCAGGAGGGAAAAAAATTATATTAAATATTATGGAAAACAATTTAATCAAAGATGCCGAATATTGCCAAACATTCGCAAACTATTCATATTTTATTGGCTATTACGATTTCGCCAAGAATGATAAATGTGTGTCTTCAATTGAATTCAATATATTGAAAGCCGAAGATTCATCGCAATCAATAAGTTCGAAATTATTTGATATTTTAGGTACAATAATTCTGAGGAGGAATAAAAGACAGACAGAAATGGCCTTATGGCAATCTACTAGTTCATTTTTCGATTTGGAGAAAAAACTTGCATTCAGTAATATGTCTTCTTTAAAAAAAACAACATTCATTCTTTTTCATATAGTCGAAGAGAAGTGGGTTTTATTGAAAATGAATTCAAGGTATAAGTCGTTGAATATATTCAATCCTTACGGCAATACAGATGTAGAGAATGAAGAATATTTGAACAACTTCGTGAGATTTTTGAAGTTATATAACGAAAAAAAGGCACCTTATGCTACACATAAAAAAATTAGGGAAGAAGGCTGGAAGACTATCAAACAAAGTTATACATCAGTCCAATCGAATTTTGAAGCTGGTATCCTACCTCTATATATTTTAGATATACTGACATCCCAAATATATAATAGCACTGAACTATTGAACGAACCAATTGACATGAAGGAGTATTGTAAAAGCCTTCGACTTTTGCTATTACAATTTTCATCTGATGTCTCCAAGCTCTGTCCTCTATGCGGCAAATTCGAAGGCATTGAAAACATGGATTGGGTAAACTGTGATCTTTGTGCAAGATGGATTCATTTGAATTGTGACACGAGACATTTCGATTTCTCAGCACCTTTACATTCTTCAAAGGTAGTATATTATTGCCCTATTTGTAGCGGAAATTTCGATGTTAAGCCCATCCACAAATTATCAGATGATATGAGATCCAACGATCCTTTGAAAAATCCAGATTTTTACACTTCTTCTGATAACTTGGGAAACTCTTTTGTCGCGCGATATCGCGCGATATCAATTTGACAATTGAGGATTATTAACTTTGAAAAAATCCTCATACATTTCCAATACACTATTCTTTATTATTTCTGCTCTTCTAAATGACGAGAACCAAAATACAAATATGAATATTTGGAATATATATATAAAACATAATTAATGTTGTTCTAACCAGGTACACTTTAAAAATAATTTTTTCGATAACCTTCAAAGAAAAATTAATCTCATACCTATTTTGCATAATAGTCATTTTACGCTTATTATAGCCAATTTTATAGATGATACTTTTACATTTATCGATCCGGTGGGATCAACGAAAACTCCTTAACACGAAATGTTTAATAAATTTCGAAAATTCATTTGATTGCTAAATAAGCACGTCCCGAATCCATACGACTTGAGTTGTTTCAGACTCGAGAATGAAAATTACTCCAAACAGATGGATTCTTATAATTGCGGAATATTTGTTTTGCATTTCCTCAGTTGTATACTAAATGGCAATACATTAGATGTAACTTCTGATCCTGACAATTATCGTTCCTACCTCAGGAAGTATTTATTGATGAAATCGGAAAATATGCAGGAACATTCTCTTATTTGTGGAAGATACGTGGTCGAGAAGGATAAGTGTTTCAGCTGCAAAGGATGCAAAAGAATCCTCGAACCAAAATGTTTCAAATCATTTTATGAATTCGATGAACTATGTCCTTTGTGTAAGCCAGTGCAAAACAGGAATTGAGGATATGAATTAATATCGAATATTCAAACATAAGGAATAATTTTCGCAACATTCTTCAACACATCCCTCGCTGTCTTGAAAGCCTCTTTCTGATTAAAAAGATTGTGGGGATGTCGATCATTTAAGGAAATGAAAATTCAGAGCTGAATACAACTTCGTTTCCTCAATATTTTCCACCAAATCACAATGTGTCTTAAGAACCCGTACACCGGATGACCCGGAACCAATTCACCCCCTGTGTCCATGTTGTTATTTTGTATGAATATTTCATATTCACCTCCGGTTTCATCGGAAGCGTTTCCAATGATTTATCACAATTATATTACCAATTCACATTCTGCCGGTATTATTAAGATTTCATAAAAAAATACTATTTGTAGTCCCCTCGTAACGAAACATTTTCATGAATCTTTCTTGCAGTTACGTATCGGGGCAAATGTACCAATTTGCCCAAACAACAGATTCTATAAGAACTCGAAACTTTTTCCTTTTCATTTCTAGGAGAGAAAAAAATTGTTTCCAGAATATGTAACATCGAACAATATCATGTGAGTAACAACCTTGTAACAACAATTCATTGCCAAACTTTTCACATAATATTTTTAGCAGATTAGTTATTTTTGAAATTAAATTTCTCTTCATATTCCAACTTCGAGTTTATGGTTCGTTTTTCAATATGTAACCCACCAAATTTGAAGATTCCTTAACATTCAAGAAATGATAGACATAATGTTGAAAAATGAAGAATTGCATTTCAAAAATATCTTATCCGCATAAAAAATATTGTGTGAAATGTTTGTGCATAATTTATTGTTAGATGTTTCGTTACGAGTGGAATACAAAAAGTAATATTTATAAGATATCAACTATATCAGCAGATTGTGAATCGAGAGCATGATTGTGATATCATTGAAAATGCCATTTTATACTAAGTCGTTATTTCCAAGAAAAAAATTACTTTCCATTTGAGATATAAAAATTCGATCTGCTTCCGGTCGGACCGGATTTGTCATATATGGTTTGATAATTGCTAAATTGTACATTGATGACAACACATTGAACTCTAACTACAAAACAAAAACGAAAATACAAGGCAGTAAATTGGTCCCGGTATACTCAACGATCGGCATCATAACAAGGGTGGTCGCCATTTTAACTATGACGCCGATATTTCGGAGGGCTGAAAATTTTTAGAGTGATACTACTATGTATACTGAACATTCTGCATCATCTCAAAATCTGTCTCAAGAACTCGTTTTCAGGGAAAAGAAATAAATTCTCTCTAGGGGTAGTCGCCATTTCAACTATGACGCCGATATTTCGGAGTGCTGAAAATTTGTGGAGTTATACTACTATATATAATCAACATGCTGCACTACATAAGAATGTGTCTCAAGGACTCGTTTTCAGGGAATGAAAATAAATTCTCTAGGGGTAGTCGTCATTTTAACTATGACGCCGATATTTTGGAGGGGTGAAAATTTGTGGAGTTGCACTACTAAATATACTCAACATGATGCAATTCATAATGTGTCTCAAGGACAAGAATGTGTCTCAAGGACTCGTTTTCAGGAAAAAAAAATTATCTCTTGGGGTGGTCGCCATTTTAACTATGACGCCGATATTTTGAAGGGCTGAAAATTTGTGGAGTTATACTACTAAATTTGCGCAAAATGATGCACTACATCAAAATGTGTCTCAACGACTCGTTTCCAGGAATAAAATCAAAGTCTTTACAGGGGTGGTCATCATTTCAACTATGACGCCGATATTTTGGAGGGCTGAAAATGTGTGGAGCGATACTACTATATATACTGCACATTCTGCATCATCTCAAAATCTGTCTCAAGAACTCTTTTTCAGGGAAAAAAAATCTTTCTAGGGGTTGTCGCCATTTAAACTATGACGCCGATATTTTGAAGGGCTGAAAATTTGTGGAGTTGTAGTACTGATAATGCGCAAAATAATGCACTACATCAAAATTTGTCACAACGACTCGTTTTCAGGAATAAAATCAAAGTCTTTTCAGGGGTGCTCATCATTTTAACTATGACGCCGATATTTTGGAGGGTTGAAAATTTGTGGAGCGATACTACTATGTATACTGAACATTCTGCAACATCTCAAAAACTGTCCCAAGAACTCGTTTTCAGGGAAAAGAAATAAATTCCCTCTAGGGGTAGTCGCTATTTTAACTATGACGCCGATATTTTGGAGGGCTGAAAATTTGTGGAGTTGCACTACTAAATATACTCAACATGATGCAATTGATCATAATGTGTCTCAAGGACTTGTTGTCAGGAAAAAAATATATTTTCTCTTGGGGTTGTTGCCATTTTAACTATGACGCCGATATTCTGAAGGGCTGAAAATTTGTGGAGCGATACTACCATGTATACTGAACATTCTGCATCATCTCAAAATCTGTCTCGTTTTCAGGGAAAAGAAATAAATTCTCTCTAGGGGTAGTCACCATTTCAACTATGACGCCGATATTTCGGAGGGCTGAAAATTTTTAGAGTTATACTACTATATATACCGAACATTCTGCATCATCTCAAAATCTGTCTCAAGAACTCTTTTTCAGGAAAAAAAAATTATTCTTTCTAGGGGTTGTCGCCATTTTAACTATGACGCCGATATTTTGAAGGGCTGAAAATTTGTGGAGTTATACTAATAAATATGCGCAACATATGTATATATATATATATATATATATATATATATATATATATATATATATATATATATATATATATATATATATATATATACAGTGTCACCGATAAAGTCCGCATCAAATGGGAAACTTTTTTATTTATCGTTTTATGTGAAATTTGATTTTGGCAGTAGATTTTGCTTGAGAAATGATGTCAAATGGCGTCTACAAAATAGGTCACGTGATTTCCTTAACCTGTCAAAATTGACATTTAAAAAAAGAAACATAATAAGTATTTTATATTTTCACTATTTTTCCGCACTCCTGCTTTTTCTACCTATCAAAATTTAAGCACACCTGTAATAAATCATTTATTTTAACTGAACTCGTCACCGAATTTCTTTTTTTGTAATATAATAATATTTTAAGAACCTCTTTGATGTTAAAAACAAATTTTGAAAAATAAAAGTTGTCAAACTTGATGCAAAGTTCATCTAGTTTCAACGGGGCTTTCAAAACTATACAGTACTTGAGTTTTTTAATGAGCAAATGGCCTCACAATATGAATTAGAACAAAACGGAACATTAGGAAACATCATTTCGTGATTCTTGAAGCTCATTCAATAAAAGAAAAAAACTCATAGTATTTACATTTACCTACTCCGCTAACAACACTAATTTAAAAAAACTGGGTAGGCTATGAAAAAATATGAAACTACATAATGCGTTTTAGAAAACGTCACTGTCACTGAATAAATTAATGCCCGTTAGTTCAATGTAATGTATGAAAATTAAAATAATATGTTATCTTTTCAAGAAAAAATTGAAATTGTGCTAATTTGTGGTGAAAACACAGTGCATCGACAAGTGGCTGATATTTTTAACGCAAGACATCCTGGTAGACATGTACAGCAATCCACTGTAAGTAGGATTTTAAAAAAATTTAAACTGACTGGTTCAGTTGAAAATACTTCTGAAAAACGTCATAATCCATCACGCAATAATAATGAGGTTCAGTTGGCTGTCTGCCTGGATGTTATCGAACATGGAAAATCAAGTATTACCAATATTGTAGATAGAACTGGCGTTAAAAGAGAAAGCGTAAGAGCAATTTTACATAAAAATAAATTCAAACCCCACAAACCCAAATTTATAAATACCTTAAAGGAAAGAGATTTCGATGTTCGACTAGATTTCTCTTTCTGGTACCAAGGAGAAGTAGAATCAAACAGAAAATTTCCTTACAACATCCTATGGACCGACGAAGCTACCTTCACATCGAACGGCTTAGTCAGTTCCCAGAATTGTAGGTGGTGGGCTCAGGAAAATCCTCATTTTGTGATAGAATCTCGTGACCAATATTCATTTAAAACAAATGTGTGGTGCGGTGTTTTAAATTATCAGGTAATAGGACCATTCTTTTTAAGACACAATTTAACTTCTCAGGATTATTTGCAATTTCTAAATACTGAGATCAGTGATATAGTGGACAATATGCCGGTTGAAATAAGACACAGTCTGTGGTATCAATGTGACGGGGCTCCTATTCATAGTTCAAGACAAGTCAAAGAGAAACTATAAGAAATGTTTAGGGGCAAAGTTATTGGGCGAAAAATGGAGGGAATATGGCCGCCTAGGTCGCCAGATTTAACCCCACTGGATTTTTTCTCGTGGGGTTACTTAAAACAAATCGTTTATAAACAAATACCTTTTCGTGACGTGAATCACCTAGAAACTGTTATTAGAAACTCTATTTTAAACATGAACCCTGTGAGTATCAGCAACTCAATAAAGAATGTATCAAGAAGGACAATTATCTGCATAGAACGCGATGGAAGACATACAGAAATGTAGTGTATTTAATGTCGTGAGTCTTTTTTTCGTGTTTTTTTGCTATTAGGTATAGGTACATGTTTATTTTCAGTTCCTTTTAATTGAGATTAAATTCCACTGTATTTTTTGTTAAAAAAACAATAAACACTCTAAGATATTGTTTCCTAATGTTCCGTTTTGTTCTAATTCATATTGTGAGGCCATTTGCTCATTAAAAAACTCAAGTACTGTATACTTTTGAAAGCCCTGTTGAAACTAGATGAACTTTGCATCAAGTTTGACAACTTTTATTTTTCAAAATTTGTTTTTAACATCAAAGAGGCTCTTAAAATATTATTATATTACAAACAAAAAAATTCGGTGACGAGTTCAGTTAAAATAAATGATTTAGTACAGGTGTGCTTAAATTTTGATAAGTAGAAAAAGCAGGAGTGCGGAAAAATAGTGAAAATATAAAATACTTATTATGGGTTTGAAACTTGGTGTGTGGGTATAAAATTACAAAAGAAAATGTTTTTATCCTTTGATATTTTTGGATATTTTGAAGAATAATGACATTTTTCGATGTTTCTTTTTTTTAAATGTCAATTTTGACAGGTTAAGGAAATCACGTGACCTATTTTGTAGACGCCATTTGACATCATTTCTTAAGCAAAATCTACTGCCAAAATCAAATTTCACATAAAACGATAAATAAAAAAGTTTCCCATTTGATGCGGACTTTATCGGTGACACTGTATATATATATATATATATATATATATATATATATATCATTCCTGAATAAAAAACTAGTTTGTTCTTTCATGAATCGATTCCACCTGTGTATATTTCTCCTAGAAAGTGTTATAAAATGTTCTGTCCCAATTTCAAGTTTCATCATTATGAAGAATATATCACAAAGTTGTTCTTTTTAATTATTGAGTGTATGGCAATGATTTGCTCATGTTCCATCACTCTTTAATCGAATTGAAACGAACACAAAAGACCTCCGAGTCGATTTGGCGATCTCCACAATACCTCAGTCCACTACTCGTGTGGTGTAAACCGGACTCAGGAGTGGGCGCTAGATTTGGGCGCTGGCGCTCGACGCTAACTTTACACAAGTGTTCCCGACTAATGTTCAATCATACACTCGCCGGCATAAGTAATGAATTATTTCAAATTTTTATGAACGACTAGGTTTTGAGGAATGTTACTAAATCTCCATGTCTGACAGGATCATTATCATAAAAATCATCAAATAAGGAATATCACATAAAACTCTACCTACGATTTCATCCAAATATTAAAATGAAGAACATACAATCAGGGAATTCACAACTCTTGTCAGATAATGACTGATGCACTAATTATGCCGGTGAGTGTATAATTCAACACAAAAAAAGCTTATTTCAATTGTCAGCATTCTCACTCACACAAAATAGAAAACAATTCTGAATCAGAAATTATGATTATATGTGAGGCCATTATTTGCAAAACTCGCTAATCGACAAAATCTTAGAAAATTGTGTTTTTTGCTAAGTCTATTTCAATTTTAAAGAGGAATCAAATGATAAACTCAGAATTTCCCAAAACTCTCTCTTTAGCATGCAAATACTGTTGAGAAAATTACAGTTATATGCAGAACTCGCTCTTTGCGTTGACGTTTTACCTGTAAAACTCGCTGCTTGCTCTGCCACCAATGAAATCATTTCTGTTGATCCACGTGACGAACACGCTATTACAACTGTTTACAAGAAACGGATGCCTAGTTCATGGCACTTTGAATTTAATAAGGCAAAGCGGTTTATTCTTTACAAAAAAGACAAAAATATTCTAGTCCAAGGTGAACCCAATTACTCCATTGACGTTGGAAAAGCTAAAAGCGTTTGTAAGAAAAATTTTCCTCTTTCTTCAAAGGCTCCTGAGAAATTACCACTGGGAAAAGAAATAAAGGGGGATAAAGGAACTATTATTGGCCTCCTTTCCAAACACTACGGAGAAAATTGGAGAAGCCTTTCTGAACTAAATTTTTACAAAGAACACTTGCAGAAAGATACTGCTTCACCAGAAGAAACCGTGGATGGTTTTGGGAATTGCCAAAATGCCGAGAATGACTGCTTTTTCGTTTGAGTCCTTTGAGTTTTTCGTTCGTTTAAACATTTTCTTTTTATTAAAAATGTGAAAGTTTTATTTTCGTGAATAAATCCCTTACGTTTGTTATTGAACTAAATATTGTTTATTTTATTTTTAGATATTTATTTGCAAAACTGGTTATTTGCAATAAACAGTAATTTTTTTCTAAATATCTGTGAATATGTTAGGCTGGAAACTTCTAACTTCCAATCCTAAAAACTCTAAGCAACATTAATAGAATTCTTTACATTGCGAGAAAGACACTACTTGGCCATTAATCGTTTTTTTCGATTACCCAAAAATGTCTTTCGAGCAAATAGCAAGTTTTGCAAATAATGGCCTCATGTAAAGAATTGAAACCCTTTACGTACCTACGTACGTTACTGTATAGCTGAGGGGGAATTAGCCACGCCTATTCTGACCTGTTATGGTTAATCGGGTGAATCCAAATGCATTTGCCTTTGAGGTATGCAACGAACATTAATGAGAAGCAGTTGCATAGATTTATGCGGGATGATGCTGATTCATAGACTGATGACAACGCATTTAGTCACTGGAGATGAGCTATCGTCGGTGTTATCACATAGAATATTCATTCTTGTCCGTACCTTCCTAATAGCAACTTGTGTTGTTGTAATAACCAAGTAGTGGTAGTTTGTGTCGAGTTAAATATAGGGTGTTATCATTAGTGTCGTGTTCTCATTCGAAGACCCCACCATCCTACATTTAGGAGTAAACAAAAATCCCGAGAAACGCGCTCTTAATGTAACATTTATTTAATGCTGGAGGGAATATAATCCAGTTTTACTGAGAGTTTTGTTTGATTTAATCTTCCTTGAGCACTTGTTGAACCTGTTATGATTATGTTATTGTGGAGATTTTTCTCTATGCATACCATTATTCCTTTTTGTATTGCTATCAACTCTGCGTCACATATATTGACTATATCATGCTGTCTACTGAAAAGTGAATATTCAATATTTGGTATGAATACTCATGATATTTCAATTTCAACTCCAGTATTGTTGGTTTGCTCATGTATACTTCTAAATGAAATTCGACACATAATAGTATGTTGCATGTGTGTATATATTTTCCATAATTTTGAAAATGTACGCCTCTGTTACAGTAGTTGTCTGTCTTTGTTATCGTAGTTGTCTAGCATAGTGTTTGTCTGTGTGTGTTGTGGGTGTGTGTGTTGGTTTATGGGTATGGAAATGGTCATTCCATGCGAGTTTTACACTATACTTTTTCTACGACTGTTATAATATACAGTGAAAATGGAAAAACAACAACATGAAATATGTACTTTCATTGATTAATTGAAGGAATGAACGTACTAGTTGAATGTTTTAAGCACCTACTACAATAATCGCAAAAAATATCTAAATTTTTATTAACAATATTCAATGTTACATTGGTACAATTTTTCAAAACAAATTTTGGGGAACTAGAACCCTTTTTTTGTAAGGGAAAAGTTGACGTCATCGACATTTTCTGTGTCTGATGTCGATGAAAGATCTGACAACTTTTACAAATATTTTATTGGCTATTTCATTTCGACTAGTCAGGGACTCTTTGATGTAACCCTCAGCTACTGTTGTTGAGCGCCAGCCACCATGCAGTTTCAATGTCGTTATATCCTCGCCACTATCTATCAATATTGTAGCTGCAGATCGGCGGAAACAGTGGCCGGTGCATAACTCAGAATCCGGAAGTTTCAAGTATGAAGCAATTTTTTCCCATATTTCCTATTTTATTTATTCCAATTCTTTTTCCTTTCTGATAATTTAGAAAAAATAAGCATCGTTAACATTAGTTGGTCGCAGGTTCCAATATTTTTTCACAATGTTAGCATATTCTCCCGTTACAGTGAATTTTAGGAAAGTTTTTGTTTTGGTGTTCGGAATGTGGACCAAAACTGCGGCACCTAAATTTAAAAAATCGTGAATTTTCATTTTGTACATCTCATCTCTTCTAAAAGCACCCATAATTCCCATAAGTACAATTTGCAATTGAAAAATATAAATAAATTATAATTGATCAACTGATTATTGTGGAACTTACTTTTGATACAAGATATTCGTTGTCTGGGGCTTCTTTGATGAACGTATCATTCTCCTTCGTTGTAAAAACTTTGGATATTTTGGCTTTGTATCCATATCTGATATCCGCTTTAGAAATGCTCTCAATTTGGAATATTTACTAATATCCACGCCATCATTGATACTAAGCATCGTTTTCAACATATAGTGTGCCCATAAAGTGGAAGATTTAAATTCATTCGACATATTTCCAAAGTAAGACATCAGAACATTCTCTGAACGAGAACTAGTTTTCTGTTCCTTGCACCAGTCCATAAATAGGGTATAAGAAAGAGTATATTTTTCTTTAGATATTTCAGGCACTAAATGCAATGAAGCGTTATTTGCTGCATCCATAATACTTGGCGGAGTCAAATTTTTTTCACTATCACTAGTTTCCATGCTGAACTGAATTTGAAACACCTTCGAAATATCGTTGTCAAAGAAATATTGAATTATCACTTATGTTTGTGATTATATTGTCTCTATGGTTACAGCAATGTTACTTACCTGTTCACGGCGTATTTTGTTTTATCTTCAAACATTGTAGGAGTATTATAATGTACTACATTTAGAAATCATCATTGAACTTACAATGGAGGTATTTCGTAACAGTCGTAAAAAATGCTTATTGTGCATTTGTGTCATATTTCAAAATATTTTTTCTCAATAATAACTCAATTATTGAGCGATTGAAAAAAGTGGAAGTGGAAGCAGCAGAGATAAGGTTTCGATCCATCGATTCCCTTCTATTTTCGACAATAGAAAAAATATTAATCCTCTTGCTGAAAAGAGACGTGAAATGTGGATTCAGGCAACTAGAAGAGCAGATTTAAGTACTGATAAGATGTAATGGGCAACGGTATGTTCAAAACATTTTGTATCTCCTCAGAATTGCAATTATAATCTCATTAAATTACCATTGTTGTTTATGGAAACACAATTTGTTTGTCCAGAAGACTGATTGACAGTTGTCGTGTGACGTCACATGCCCGCGGTCTATATCTCTATAAACAATGACAATACTGCTGTCAAATTTTATGTCATTTTCATGTCAACCGATAATAAAAATAGCACTGACCACATATCAATATATCACAGAACTTTCAAATAATTTTGAGCGACAGAAAAGATTGGAATGTACAGGAGAACGTTCATGTGTTAGCTGCGATCTCACTGAGATGTGCAAGTGAAACGTTGATGAGACATCAGAATCATATTTCTATATAACATCATCGACTGACATTCGGACTTTGCACATTTTGAAAATTCATAAAATGGTGGGCTGGTGGTTACGTGACATTGAACATAGCTAGAGAAAAAAGTGTATGAGGCCACTAGATCCGATGCCTGACAGAAAACTTGAACTTGGCGGTATTCGAAAGTTCTATACTATCAGGAAATTTATTGTATAAAGTTCATTGGATCAACATGTGAAATAAATGTCAAGGTTTTCTGTTAAATAATAGTTATATATGGTATACATGATTGACACATAAATGACATTAATAATGACAGTTATAACTGCCATGTGTGGGGCATATCGTTGCACCCACAGTTCGTTACACCCACAGTTAATAATACCATTGGTAGAAACCAATCGCTATCGACTTCGATCGAAGTCCTTTAGCAAGTAGGCCTTGCTACTAACTCCCTACGCCATACCTCAGGAGCAGCACGGTCATTCGCGGACCCGTCAACCATGAAACGTTGTAGAGTCATGCTCCAATACGACAGAGAAAAATTCTCAAAAGGAATATCTCTGTCCCGTTGGGGAATCGAACCTACGACCTCTGGATCATGAAACTCCTTCGCCAAAATGTGATATCTTCAGCATAAAGATACCCTCTGATGGCTGGAGATGATAAAAATAAAATGTCTTCTGGTTTGTTTCGAGAGCGATAAAATAATAAGCGATACACATCTCTGAGCGAGTGTGGGTATCGGTGGCCCAGAAACTAATTCTCTAGCAGATGAGACCGTATATGTGATAGACCAACGAACTCAATTGTACTCTATTTTTTCCGAGTTGCCCTACAATGGAAATAAAAAATGCATTACCGAAAAATCAATAGGTCGCTCCAGAGCACTTCGAAAATCGAGAACTTAAGCCGTCTCTTGCCCGTTCAATGAAAATATGAAAAAAAAAATGAAACAATTTTTATAAAGAGACATTCAACCTCGTTAAAATAACCTCCAATCACGAATAAACGAAGAGTTATGGAACCTTTGGTGTAAAAGCTGAACCTTTTCCTAGAGATCAATTACCCTTACTCCAAACTGATATTTTTACACTCGACGCGCGTTTCGCTAACAAGGTTAACATCTTCAGGAGAAGAAAATTGATACTGTATCAAACGCGCGTCGAGTGCAAAAATATCAGTTTGGTGTTAGGGTAATTGATCTCTAGGAAAAGTTTCAACTCCAATCACGATAAACTCTGATTATCTGATGGGTCTATTAATATGTGATCGAATCATCAGTTATTCTTTCACTCCACATGAACTTGTGGAATAAAAAATCGACATTATGCTCACCTAGAAACATTTGTGAAACAAACATGTTTGATATAAACTCCAGGGGGGTCGTAGCTGGAAACCAGAGCAGCAAGTGCAGCTTGATCTTCCGGGGAGAGTCTTATCGTCTCGACCCTCTGTACTCTATCTTGATGGAATCCAAATTCGTTTCTGATACTGAGTCGCCTCAGTAGTTCCATGAGCGTTTGGGATCCTACTTTAGGAACGCGGTTGAAGAATATCAGATTGGTTTTTGCCTTCCTCGTGTTGTTCAGTTGCAGAGGTTGCAGGGACGACATCTGGAAAGATAAATATTGAAAAAGTGCTTGGAATCTCATAAATAGAAGTTTGTTAAATCGAGAAATCCAGGGCAAAATTGATTGTAATTTCTAGGAAATGAAATCTGATTCGAAGCATGTATGAGAATCTCTGAAGTGATCATCTAACCGTGTGGCGAGCATGGAGATTGGTCAATCCTCACAAAACATTTGTAAGATAATACAAGATGAAGAATAAGTTTCCTTCTCTGAATGGTATAGTAGGTGCATTGTGTATCATATTGTGTTAAGACTACCGTGGGTGCAGATTGCTCTTTGTCCGTTTGATTAAAATGTTGACAGAAAGCTGATAAAACTTCAAAATAGTATTGCAAATAAAAGTTCATAAAGGCAATGAAAGTTCAAAATATAAATGATATATACGACACTAATGAAATATTCTACTTCTTTTTCTGAAACGATTGTCAGCTTTTGGGATTATGTATAAGTGAGCGATGAAAAATGTAAGAAACGACATGACATGGAAACGAAGTCGCTACTGCTTGGGCTGCCTATTTGTAGTACCCATTCTTCCAGATCAAATTTTTGTATGGTTGGCTTGCTATTCTTCATTCCTATGAACAATGGTTCGAACTTCACGCCATATTCAGATTGAACCTATAAAACTGGTCTTCAACATTCTTCATTCTCCAACAAAAAGAAAGTCGCATGATGGTGAATAAAATATTTCACCAGACTAAAGAAAAATTACAAATTCTGTCAAATAGCAAAAAACAAAGGCAATTAAATGAAAATTCTGAGATATTTATAGACTGGCTAGAATTCAATATTTATTGAATGCGTGGGGTGGCTCTGGAATTTCATCGATCCTCGAAGCGGAATCGAGAACTTTGGTGGATGTCAGTCGCATATATACAAAACTATAGGAGTAATTGATGTTATAATCGGAAGTTAAGAAGCGCTGTGATTATCAAATAGGTTTACTCTCATTATCAACATTGGTAGCTGCGTAACCCAAACAACACTCACTTAGAGCAAAGCCTAATGAGTGGGTTTCGCATCAAATAGGCAGTCCAATTCGAAAATGAAACATTCCAGTTCACCGCGACATTAACAGGCGGCCCACCGAACACCTCCCTTGATTGTAGATCATTTTGAAGCATTGAATATCTACTGTGGCTATACTCAAGTTGACATTGCGATCGATACTAAAGCAAAATCACTTGGTCAGTACCATTTCTTGATAATTCCACTGAGTGGGAGATGTTCAATGACAGTATCGTGCATAATGATGCAATAGGCTGTAGTATTTTTGGGAAATCCTGCAGATGCTTCGATTTCAAACTTGACATCGACACTGGCACTTTTGACGCTCTCATCCCTTATAGAACAATCAATAACAAACAAACATTTGTCGGTGAAGTCGGACGAGGATAAAAGAGGATTATTTTGATTAGTATTTTTGTAGCTAGACCAAATGGTGAGTAATTGAAATAACCTTGAGGACCCTGCCACGTTTATACCATAGGAGAGCGTTACTGACTGAGAATGAAAAAAAATTACAGAGTCGAATTCAAAAATCCGGATATTTCCAGTCATTAACGCTCTCCTGAAGTATGAAGGTGGCAGGGTCCTCAATAAAAATATTGCTGGAGCTCTACCGCCCCGACGCGACGCCTGGATTTTTGAATTCGACTCAGTAATTTCTCTTCATTTCCAGTCAGTAACGCTCTCCTTCAATATGAAGGTGGTAGGGTCCTTAAGAAAAATATTGATGGAGCTGTACCGCCCCTGACATCGCGACTCATTATGATTTTCAAAAGCCTCGTCACTCTTTCAAGATGATGAGGAGGTGATAACAATTAGTTTCAGCTGGTTTTCAGCAGATAACTCATGGAACTATAAAGCTTTAAGAATGTTTCACCTATTCAACCAACGGAATTAACCAAAATGTCCTTGTTCCTTTTTTTGCACGAAATAATCTTAACCCCACATCAAAATCAAACCACCAAAGTGCGTGCACTTCCATAACTTACACATTTTGCTTTCGAATTGTTATACACTCAAGTAAAATTTCGAAAATTTATGGTTGTAGACAAATTTTAACAAATTGAACTTGTGCACTCGAGACACAACCCTCAAAAAATGTTTCGGATCTTGTTTAAAAACCTAACCGGGAATAATTGTGGCTAATTTAGGAAAGAAGTAGGTAGTTGTGCGTGGTATATCCCAGAATTTCCATGAATGATATGGGCCCGATTTTTTCTTTTTTAATTCATTAATGATAAAGTTATTACCTTTCAATATTTATGGTAGATTTACACTATTTTGTAGATGATGCAAGATTTCTCCGGTATAAATTTAAATATCATTGTACTCAGTAGAGTATTCTTCTGATATTTAAAAATATAATTTGATAAGCGAAAAATAATCTCATGCTGATTATCCAAAACAAATCTGTATACTTCAAAGCTGAATGTATAAGTAAATTTTGTTTATGGTATTTTCACACTAAACGCTATCGATTTCGATCGAGGTCCTTCAGCACGTACGTATTGTTACTAACTCCCTACGTCATATCTGAGGAGCAGCATGGTTATTCGTGAGCCCCCGACTACCATGAAATATGGCAGATTCATTCCTTGATACGACAGAGAGAAATTATCAAGGGATCTACTCAAGAATTGTGTCGACTTTTCTTTAGCAACAATAATTCATCATTATTTGAAATTTTCATTTTGGAGATAGTCAGATTGCTCCATAAATGAGTGTCGAAGCAAATAAGTTTATAACAATTTTCCACAACAAATAACATTTGTCAAAGACCTGGAGTAATTCATGAAGTCTTTCATTTATGAACAACAAAAAATAACAAAAAATTATGTGAGAGTGTTCTTTTATTGAAATGACAGGTTGGCTTCTGAGTGTGAACTTCAATTGGCGCGGATGGAGAGGGTGAGCTGAAGCGCCATCTTGAAAAATGCGGTTCATTGAATATCTCATCTATGCATCGTAGTCCAAAAATGAAAGGACTGTTACAATAAGTAGATTGGTCAGAGTCGGCGAGCTATAAAAACTTGAATGAAGGAGCTATGATCATAGCATGCTCTGGATGAAGATCACAGATTCGAGAATCAAAAATATTTATGTCATTATGTCAGTTGTCCACTCATCGATGCATTCGAAAGTGTCAAAATAGCTAAATGAAGTAGAGTTATTAATATATAGCAACAGAGGGCCCCCTTATAATATTCTTCTCGGAAAGAGTTCTGCATGGCTTATGATAAGATAACCCCATAGGTTCAATATTGATTTCTTCTCTATTGGGATTTAAAATTGAGATCGCCGCGCCACATTCCAACTAATAATCACCACTTTGACAACTATTGCTATTCAAGGTTAGAACTTTGATCTTTGAAAACCCCAAACCGTTAAATTTTGTGGTCGACGTTTACCGGTTTTAGTGTTTTTTCACTTTTTATGTGAACGCTAACCATGAATTGTGCTTGATAAACATTGGTGATAATTTCAAACATATTCTTAAATTTCGAATCGGAAATTCGTATTTTTCGTCCGAAATTCCCATCTTTCATCCGACATTCTGTCAGTGTCAAATTTTCATTGCTATTTTGATATCTTTGACAGAATTTCGTATGGAAAATATAAAATTCGTATGCACGAGAATCAGCCCTAGCCGAACGTTCATATATATGAAAGTTATGAAATGTCTCGAGTTTATGGGAGAAGCGGTACCTGAGGTTGGGGGCAGGGGGGGCAGGGTTCGGGGAATCGAGGTTAGCAATTCTGGGGTGAATTGGGTAATTTAAAGATCTCTCGTAGAACCAAAGATGAACCGAACAATAAAAGTTAAAAAGCGCAAACACATTGTCACAGAGCACACACGTAGATAGTAAGGTGGTTGAGCACACTTTACGTCACAGACCAAGGTCCTCACACATAATTCAGGCACGAAAGTGGTGTCTACAGCTGCTCGGGAGGGCGCAGAGGTGTAAGTATGGAGTCCTGATGGCTTTAGGGGAGTCTCAGAAGCCCTGGGATGTCCTTCAGTCCTTCTAGTGCGGATGTTTGAGAGTCACACCGAGTTGTCGAGACATAGGAATTCGCTCAGAGGTTATACATCTGTCTGACGTCACACCTTTAGCCAGAACAAAACAGCGCGTATGAGTCGCGCGCACAGTTGCTGGTTGTAAAATAAAGCAAAGGTTATGCGGATACGTGTTGCCGGTTGTATTTTAACCATTACAGTTATGGAGAAAATGATATGTAGCCGGCGGAAAGGAAAAAAATGTGTCTTCCATATACAGGGTTTGCAACTTGAAGAAATCATGTCTGCCATACAGGGTGTTGAATGGTCACATAAACATCATTGAGTGTATAGGGACGTCTTAAAATTTTGCGTTGAGAGACGTAGCCCTCAAATATTTGGTGTGATGCACATATCAGGTATTGATGTGAAAAAATTTTGTTGGATGCCAAAAAGGCACAGGGGACATATCGATGATTTTCATGTTTCATCGGAAAATACTCACTTCCGGTCCGCTAAAATTCATCATAGAGCAAAACAAATCATATATTCGTGTTCCTCAAGTCAAGGAGAATCCAAATCTGCCAACTTCCGGTTCCAATTTCTGGTCGTCCGATTTCGATGAAACCGGTATCAGGGGACTCGTTTTAATGTCGAGAAACATAATTAAGCAATTGCCGATGCCTACATGGCCTTACAGGCGATCTCCATTATTTGAAGTCCTACAGACGGCTGCGGGTACTCATTTTGAACAATTTTTTGTATACTTTGAGAATATCATATAACCAAAGAGTCAAAAAGGGGCATTACATACCAAAAATCCAGATTTCACCAAAGAAAAAAGTGGGAGACGTATTTTTTGATATTATAATGCAAAAGTACCAAAAACTCTATTCCATTGAGCAAACTTTCTTCGATGTCAAAACGACATTAATGCTTGATGACAAACATTCACCTAAGATACGAACGATTCAAAAGACGGATCTAGACGTGTCTTTCCCCAGTCATAAAATATGGAGTTCGCATAACTGTCAATAGGAGTGCCATTCCCCAAATAAGAACAATTTTTGATCGAAATAAAGCTCAAATTTTCAACGAGCTATTTCCCACCAAATGCGTTGAATCTTGCAATGAACCTCATAAAAACTGAGGTTTTTGATGATATTATGTTAGAAATTTGAAGTATGCTGGTTACTTTCAGACAAAAAATAAGCACAACTCTCATAACGTTCTACATGTATTTTTATGGTGAAACTTGAATAAAAACACATATCACGACGCATTTCGACTTCAGTTACCCAATTTGTTTTCAAAAGATATTCAATTGTGATTCAATATTTTTCAAAAAATCGTGAATCCTTGGAGACATTTCGTGTATAATACACTTGGGTATCTATTTATGAAGCGAAAATAATGACTTATTGATTCAATATCCTAAAAAAATTCGTAATTATCAGTGATATATTACTTCGAATTTTTTTTTGTAACGATATTATAGGAAATCGAATTATTGTTCTGAAATAATATTATAATTGTGTTGGAAATATCAGAAACTCCGATTTGGTGGTCCTTTTCGTCAGTGTCGAGTGCCAAAGAAAAGTTTATTGACTAGTGTCCATTGGTTTCCTACAATTGAAAAGGTATTCTATATTTAGAATTCATTGTGAATATTACGATAGTTGAGCAAAACACACGATATACTTATCAAAATCGATTATATGTCAAAACAAATGAGAAATCTGGGAACTAAGTCAAGAACATGTAAAAGTCTTCTCGAATACACGAAGGAGCATATGGATGCGATAATAATTCAGCTGTAAATATAGTAATCAAGCCTGATTCCCAAATTAATCCCGCTGAGTCAAAAATATTGATTCAACTGAAACAGAAATTCTCAAAACGATGCAATGGAAGTTTTATATATCGGACAACACTGCATTCATTCCATTTTCCGAACAAATTTCACAAGTTATCCCGTGATCTATATTTGTGGAACTTTTGAGGTCGAATTCGGATTTTCTAAAGTTGGCATTTATCTTGATAAATCTGATGCTGAGTCCAAACTTCAAGCAACCAATGATACACCTCAGGCCACAGTAGAAGCACATGACTCAATCACTTCTGACTCCGTCATGTATTCTCGTAGACTTTTGCATTCGTCTGAACTTAGATATTTCAGTTTTCAATCTGTTTTGGCATACATATGTTGGAGTTATGTATGCGTCTGGACTCTGGTCTTCAACCTTAATTTCGGATATATTTGTTGTGTTTCATTTGTCCGGACCTCATCTGCCCTGCAGGTATTATGTATTCAATTAGACTCGATTTTGATAAGTTCAAACTTTTTGGATTCTTTCAACCTTATGTTCACATGTTCTGCACGTATACAGTTGATTATCACATCTATTTTTTTCAAAACTATTAATATGTTTATTATGGGTTTGAGGTGGAATATTTTTTCGATATATTCGCTATGTGTTTGACTGGAACAACTGCAGTGGAATTTTTGCATGTTTCAAGACCCAATTGTGATCTATTCAAATCAAGTTGAATGATATCACATTGTTTCTGATGTGTACTAGAATATATCTCTTCGGTTCAAGTCATGTTCTTGGATATTTCATGAGTATTGAATTTTCCCAATGTAGAGTTTTTTATACAGACAGAAGTGATCTAGTCAAGTGCTTCTACTGTGGCCTGAGATATATCATTGGTTGCTTGAAGTTTGGACTCAGCATCAAATTTATCAAGATAAATGCCAACTTCAGAAACTCAAAAATCCGAATTCAACCTCAAAAGTCCCAAAAATATAGATCATGGGATTACTTGTGAAATTTGTTCTGAAAATGGAATGAATGAAGTGTTCAATCCTGTTTTTTCAATAACATGTGAAAGTTGTCCTATATGTAGAACTTCCATTGCATCGTTTTGAGAATTTTTGTTTCAGCTGAATCAATATTCTCATTTGTTTTGACATAGAATCGCTTTTGATGAGCTTTTCGTGTGTTTCGTTCAGCTATCGTAATTGCCATACTTTTGGATTCATTCGACCTCATGTTCATATCTTTTACACCTATGCATATGGTTATTGCATCTATTTTCACGAAATTTTTGATATGTACATCATGCATTATTTAAGATGAACCCTAATGAACATTCCAAAGACATGACTTTCAATATATTCTCAACTTATTCTTGTCAAATTTTTTTAGATAATGGATGTGTTGTCCATGCCGTATGAGCATTAAGCGTGCCGTGCTGATATCGCTGTCACTTGTAACAATTGTCCAATATGTAGAACATTTATAGCATTTTTTTGAGAATTTTTGTATCATAAATCCATCACTGCTTGTTTTCCAATATACATTTCATGAACTCTCTGAATATTCATTTTACCCCCTCAAGAGGGGTTTGGGAAATAAATGTGTTGTCTCATATTTTCTGCAAATTGATCAGTTTTCCTTTTCTCATCAAAACCTCAGTTCTTTATGAGTTCCTTACCTTGCAGGAATCTTTGACCAAAACTGGGCATTTTCTGGGGCATCTGAAGACATCTGTACGAAGGAGTCGTACAAAAGTTTTTGAAAGAGTCGAATTCGTTTTTGAGACGATTTATCATTTGAATTGGTGTCAAACAATTAACGAAATTAATCATAATTTTCCGGTTGTTCATGTGAATTTCGAAAATATTTAAACTGCTCCCACATCTCCAGAGATATCGATATGTCGAGGTTTTTCGAAATTATATGAAACTGAAGTTAGTGATAGATCAAATAACACGTTTGGCTCAACCGAATCACGTCGATTTTTCCAAATGAAAAGGTAAGAATAGGTTTCGAATCAATTTTCGAGACGATTCACCACAGATGTCTCGAATTTCGGTGATTTCTGAAGATAATGAGTGTGTTATAGAGATTGAATCGATTCCATGAGGTATCACTGAATATTTCTATTTAAAACTCTGATCTGATATATTTCGACTGTTTCAAATTTTTGTGTTAATGAATCAGGGTTGTCACCATAAGGTCTGTCAACTACATTCGATTTTATAAGGAATTGCTCCTAGTCTGATTAAATATTTTCACTCTTGCTAGAAGGTGAAGATTTTTCCACTATTATCATAAAAATATTTCAGACCAATAATTCGATTTCCGATAATATCTTTACAAAAAAAAAATTGTTGATAATATATTACTGATAATTACGAATTCTTTGAGGATATTGAATCGAGAAGTCCTTATTTTTGCTTCATAAACAGATACTAAAGCGTATTATACACAAAATGTCTTTAGTTTCACAATTTTTTGAAAATTATTGAATCACAATTGAATGTCTTTAAAAAAATTGGGTAACTGAAGTCGAAATGCGTACTGATATGAATTTTTATTCAAGTTTCACCATGAAAATACATGTAGAACGTTTTAAGAGTTGTGCTGATTTTTTCACCAAAAGTTACCAGAATACTTCAAATCTCTTACTTAAAACCTCCGTTTTTAAATAGAGTTTTTGGTGCTTTCGCATTATAATATCGAAAAATACATGTTTCCCACTTTTTCCTTTGGTGAAATCTGGATTTTTGGTATGCAATGCCCTTTTGACTTTTTGGTTATATGATATTCTCAAAGTATAGAAAAATTTGTTTGAAATGAGTACCCGCAGCTGTCTGTAGGACCTCAAATAATAGAGATAGCCTGTAAGGCCATTTAGGCATCGGCAATTGCTTAATTATGTTGAGCAAAACACACGATATACTTATCAAAATCGATTATATGTCAAAACAAATGAGAAATCTAGAGAATAGAGATAGCCTGTAAGGCCATTTAGGCATCGGCAATTGCTTAATTATGTTTCTCGACATTAAAACTAATCCCCTAACGACCGGAAATTGGAACCGGTTGTTGCCAGATTTGGATTCTCCTTGACTTGAGGAACACGAATATATGATTTGTTTTGCTCTATGATGAATTTTAGCAGACCGGAAGTGAGTATTTTTA
Source organism: Zygogramma bicolorata (assembly GCA_032362365.1). Taxonomy (NCBI): domain Eukaryota; kingdom Metazoa; phylum Arthropoda; class Insecta; order Coleoptera; family Chrysomelidae; genus Zygogramma; species Zygogramma bicolorata. Next base: position 34,483 of record JAVJAQ010002553.1, on the reverse strand, counting down.
ATGAAACATGAAAATTATCGATATGTCCCTCGTGCCTTTTTGGCAACCAACAAAATTCTTCCACATCAATACCTGATATGTGCATCACACCGAATATTTGAGCCCTCAAATATTCGGTGTGAGGCACACGTCTTTCAACGCCAAATCTTGAGACGTCCCTATACACTCAATGATGTTTATGTGACCATTCAACACCCTGTATATGGCAGGCATGATTTCTTTAACGTTGCAAACCCTGTATATGGCAAACATTTTTTGTTTCTTTTCCGCCAGCCATATTATTTTCTCCCTAACTGTAATGGTTAATTTCACAAGCGGCAACACGTATCCGCATAACCTTTGCTTTATTTCACAACCGGCAACTATTTGCGTGCCTCGTACGCGCTGTTATGTTCTGGCTAGAGTTGGGACGTCAGACAGATGTATAATAACCTCTGAACGAATTCCTATGACTCGACAACTGGGTGTGACTCTCAGACATCCTCACTAGAAGGCCTGAACGACATTCCAGGGCTTCTGAAACTCCCCTAAAACCAACAGAGCCCCATACTCACACCTCTGCGCCCTCCCGAGCAGCTGTAGACACCTCTTTCGTACCTGAATTATGTGTACGGACCTTGGTCTGTGACGTCAGAGAAAGTGTGCTCAACCACTACTACTATCTATCTACTCACACATATGTATGTTTTCTGTGGCTGATTACTGATTGTACTTTAACTTTAGTCTTTGGGTGTCTTTGGTGAAAAAGTAAAAGGTTCGTTGAGTTGCCACAGCATACCTGCGTTGCATTGTGCCGTGGAGTAATTTTGGATCATAAAAGTTATTTATGGTACTAGTGTGTTATGTTGAAAATGAGTTACGCGAGAAATATTTATACTACGAGGCCAAGTGGTATAAATTCTCAAGTGACATAGAAGTCTCAAATGAAATAATATAGCTTTTTCTATATCTCCATCTTCATGTTTTTCCCCGACAAAAACATTCAAAAGTTCTCCAATAATTTCGATGAAAATCCTTTTAAACCACCATTTCAAGCCCAAATACCAGATATTTTGCTACTTGTTAAGACATTCCACTATTAGCATGTCAAACTTCACTACGTCTGTAATAACTCAGAGTTCTGCATCGATATAGGGTATACGGTTACGGTATACATTCTGAAAGTGTGCAATAACTCTCTGTTATGCCTGGAAAAAAGTGCTGTGTAACGTGCTGTTTGAACACTTGGAAAACGCTATCAAGTTCGAGTAGAGCTCAAGAAGTTTCCATACATTTCCGAATAATCCTGTTATAAGGCAAGAGTGGATAGCATTTTGTAGTAAACCCGATACGAGAATTCCAACAGATACTAGATATGCTCGGAGACTTTCATGAAAATGATTTCGAGATAACAGGAAAGGGCCTAACTAAGTGACGAGTGAGGTTATTGAAAAATGATGAATTCTGCAAAAAATCGTTATCGTTTTCCCTAATTTTGTAGATATATTTGCTTGATGTCCCATTCTATTTCAGTTGTTCCAACAAAGAAATCAGGGCCGAATGGGAATAACTTTTCACAAAATACTGGTTGGTTTACATTTTCTCAAGTATTTTTGAGGGGTGTGAAATACTTTCTAATATATTTTAAGAAATATGTCGCCAGAGTTTTCACAAGGAGGTCAATCAATAACATATATTTCTGAATTATCAAAACTAAAGAAGTGTTCGGAAAAATTCAACAGGAATTCCAGGAACAAAAAGAGATGATGGAAAAAATCAAAGAAAGCAACACATTCCTAGGAAATGAGCTTCCAGAATCTTTCTAAGGCAATTGTAAGAGAGGAATAAGCTAAATAATATCCGAGAAATTCGACTTCAACCCAAATATTTTCCATTTCATAAATGAGTTATTGTATCATACCCTGGCAAATTACTTCTTGCCGCATGTTGAACAATGCTATATTTTTCTTAAAACAAAGGTATTCCTTTGAAATTTTCACCACCTATACACATTCTTTAATTTTTCATATGCTTTCATTTCCATTTACCACATAGGCCGCGTTCCGTTTCTCTGTCTGGTTAACCAGACTGGTAACTCAGGATGGCGTTGTGATAACGGCTCGATTGCGTGGTACTTATGAAAATTTGGTTATATACGGAACGGCTGTCAGTTGTCTGTGATGTTTGGATGACACTGTGACTCTGGAGTAGAATTTAAAAAAATAAAAGTAGTCCGAATCGGCAAATTCATTTTCAAAAATATTATCAGAAGGATAATATCACAAAGTGGACCTAAAACACTTTTCCTCAAGTAATAGTAAGAAGCTTGCAATTGTCGGTTTTTTCGTATTACATGGATAATTTCTTTGTTCAAGAATTATTGCTCAGTTCTTCTCTGGTGGCAGATGATTATCCAACTTTTCAAGAACCTTGTCCCGTTACCAACCACATTTCAGGCGACCACTGTGGTAACCACTACAATGGAACGGCTAATGGTAACAATATTTGGAAACGGAACACGGCCATATATTTCGAGATGAATAATCTGTCAAAAACAAATACGAAGAGTTAACCCCATCTTTGATGAATATCCACACATTTTCTCAACTGACATTTAGTGTTGAACACAATAAAATTAGATTTCCAATTTGTTTGTCTATCTGTTGGTATCTACCAATCAGATAACATAAACTGAAATCGGCTTTCTCTAGTTCTGTGCCTTCCTCGCATATACCAACGTTGCCCCAGCTCTGAAATTTGCCTCTGACATGACAGTTTCCTTTCTCGAAATATCTTGACTACTTCTATTTTGCGTATGTGCAGACATTGAAAGAAAAATGTACCATTTTTTCAATGAATAATACCTTATTCTTATATCCTGTGCAGCTTCTTTTTCTTTTCCTTGGGTAATCAACACTGCCTATTGCCGTCTTGCCTCAGTAACTCAGTATAGTATTCGTCTCGAATCGTAGTAGGCAAGATGGATCTTTGGAATGGGTTTTTCGATTATTCTGATGAAGTATTTTTTGCTTTGGAACTACCTATAACCGTTGATTCATCGTCGTATCAGGCACAGACAATATCAACGGAGACGGGAAATGTAGGTGAATCCCATTTACGCAAAAATGGGTCACAACCTCCTTCCACATTTGTTGTACATTCCGCATGTGATAGTTACTTTTCCGTTTCTGCCACATATTTTTCATTTCTCGATCAAGCAAAATTAACATTTCATAGTCCATTTGTGTATCTCTTTTCGTACTAGATAGCAATCAAATCCTAGCAGAACGGGATCGGTTTGCCCTTCTCACTAGTCGGACGAAAAACGAAAACGGACGAACGATGAAACAATACGAGTCAAGGGTCAAGTGTAAGTGGTCCCCTACCAATCCATGTGTTCGTGCGTTGTCGTTCTGACTAATTGATCGCGCAACTTATCACAACTTTCCGCTACCAGTGAACGAGAGTACGAGAGGCCTGCTTGAGAAATAAATTGCCAATGAACGTGTTTATCAACGGTTGATATCATAGACATGTAATATAGCACCGCACAGAGGAGGGAGTTCCATCAGTCTAGTCTCATCACATCAATTCACGATTGGTATCGTTTAGTGACTAGGTATTTGATATTGATCTGCATTCATTATACTATTCTAGCATAGTTTAATAATCATCATCATTTAATAACTGAAATTTTAGCTGAAAATGACACGGACGTGAAATACTCACCGAGTTCGACGCCTTTCCCAAGAAAGTGCTGATTCTGCTATCGCAGCATATCGTCTTTCGAACAAGATGTTAACATAATTCTTTCTGTTCGAATCAGTTGTAATTCAGATCTCGAACAATTCACATGGTTTTTATGTACTTTCAAGTCTTGTTGTAAAAGCTCTCCGAGAACTTATTTGGCGCAGTCGATTGTAGGCTATCCGGAACACCGCGTATCGAACGTGAAGTTTTCGTTTTAACGATTGACTGGATATATCGAACCTTGGTAATTCGTTGATTGGAGGTTTTTCATTGGCGGCTCTTCGAAAATCAAGAAACCGGATCTACCGCAGATACCAGTATCCACCCGCTATCGACGAGACATCGGAATTTGGTACAGCATAGCTCAAATTCACGGAGAAGACACATACAGTGAAGACAAAATAGCAGATCTGTTGGTCATCTTCATAGTTAGGCAGGAGATGATCCTAGTCGCTTTGATTTTTATACGAGTACAATTTTATGAAAGAATTATCAATTTATCTCCAAAATTTGAATACTGATAAAACTTCAACTGATTCTTTACCCAATTCTGAACGTATTGTATTGAAAAGATATATAACTTTTCACAATAGAGAAAATATCGGACACTTTCAAAATAAATACATATTGAATTGTATCATTTCCACATTGAGAGGTAACGCTAAATTGATAGTAAAAATTCAAAATATCTCTTTATGGGACGAACTGAAAAGTGCATTGATTAGAAATTTTGCTGATGAGAGAGACGAAGCCTGCCTCAATAGAGACTAAGTAATGTTGAGACAAGCGCCTAGTGAAAAATCCCAACAATTTTTTGATAGATGCTTGAATATCCTAAATTTATTGTGTAGCTATACCGATATACATGAACTTACAGCAGATGCCAAAAAAGCCTTGAAAACCTTTTTAGCAGGGTTAAGAGAATCACTAGGTATGACAACACGTTGCACGTTCACTTAAAGTGAAGCCCTACAATTTGTGATTAGAGAGGACAATATTTCATATTTTCAGAATTTCTTCAATAAAAATAGCATCAGAACTCCACACATTCAAAGGCAACATATGCCACAGAAAAGATTTAATAACGTATTCCTCTCAATTTTCACACAATTAACAATCAATTCAGACAAAGTACATCCCCATCCCAGCCTATAAATATCCAACCAAGAACAAATATTCAATCACAGCGATATTTCTCGAACGCCTGAGAATAGAAACGTTCTCAGGCCAAATCAAAATCAAAGTTTTCCCAAACCAACACCAATGAGCGTATCAACGAGAAATACAACTGACGTTCCAAGGCAAATCTCATCAACCTCATATCAGAATCAATCATATAGGCCAATTCCTGTGAATGTCTCAACAAGAAATAGCAATAATCATGTCAAACCTCAAGGAACATTCTTTCCAGAAGAACTTTTTAATACTGAAATTGATCAAGATATAGCCAATAATTACCAAAGTGATCAATTTCTCAATCAACCGGAAATACATCAATAATGTTATGAAAATAACCAATACTTTGAGGAAATTTAAGATTCACAAGATATTGATCTGTATGTTGAAAACTACCATGAAAATTTTACAGAAATCCCTCAGGATCACCAGAAGACGTAGAACCACAAATAATTCCATTTAATAATACTCAACCAAGCGAACTATCCTACATTGTATTTCCTGAAATCAATGCCAAAATTCTAATCGATTCCGTATAAACAAAGTCATTTATTCACCCAGAAATAGCTTCCAAATATTTTCCAAACCTGATTAAAAACGACAGTATTCCAAAAATCCACACATAAATTTAGTGCTTCAATACCTGCGTCACTAATTTTCAAACTACCCAAAACAGATAACTTATTTTCTTTTGTTCAAATTCCATAAATTCCATAATGTGTTGATAGTCTTATTGGACTTGATGACCTAAAATTTCTACAAGCTACTATCAATTTCAGGCTATTTGGTGACTCTTCATACTAGAATTCGACTTTTATTTCAACCAACAGAAAATAACTAAACCTCATTTCAGTAAATTCTAGAACACAACAAATCATCAAAATAAAAAGTTTAATAGCAGATGGTGAAATCATAATTCCCCATCAAAAAATCAATAATTGTGAAATACCAGGAAATCTCACTATTGGCAAAGATGGTGAATCTTTCACCACAATTTTTTTTAAATACTACCGAACGAGTAACTTTATATTTCTCCAAACCAATACTAGTCGAGAAATTTGATAGACAAGAAATCCAAAATATCAATTTGTATTTTAGTGATGATAGTCCAGTACAAGACATTGACCCCCAGAAAATTCGAACTGATCATATGAACGACGAGGAAAAGAATTCAATCTTGAATCTTTGTAGAGAATATTCGGAAAAATTCCAGAAAACCCAGCCAACACAGTTACATCGCAGAGACGTCCCTGCGATATCACGACGAGGCGTGTGACGTCCCAAAACTTGTCGCAGGGAACTTCCATTTACGTCGCTCACATGTCGCGATGTCACACTCAGGCGACATCGCCTGTGACACAACTGCGTCAAGTTTTGTGACGAAATTGCGACAATTTTTGTGACAAAATTGCAACAAGTTTTGAGACGAAATTGTGACAAGTTTTGCGACAAATTTGAGATCAATTTTGCGACAAGATGTGCGCCGATGACTCTGCGATTTATTTCGCTATCAATCTGCGACGTACTTTCTGCCTTTGATAAGTGGGATATATTCTGAAATCTATCCAGAAATATTGGCAGGCCTGTATTCTGTATCATTGATATTTCATGGATATTACCAGAATCCAGAATTAAATACACTTGACATCATAAGAGCGATATCTACTGGATGTCACAAATATCACATCAACTCGATATCGCAATAGTTACATGCCAAATGTGTACATCGCAGCGACCTAACAAAAGTAATGTCTCAGTGTTACTTGATAGTGACATCGCAGGGATGTCATGTCACAGATGTGTTGGCTGGGAATATGCCATCAACCTTTACCAATCGAATAAAACACCAAATTAAAACAATCGACGATACCCCAGTTTATTCCAGACTGTATCGTTACCCCTTTATATATAAAGAAGAGGTAAAGAAAGTTACAAAAAATGTTAGATTCAAAATTCATCCAGCCTAGTAACTCGCCCTGGTGCTCACCCATTTGGGTAGTACCTAAGAAGCTTTATGCTTCTGGTAAACAAAAATGGCGAGTGGTCATCGACTACAGGCAGTTGAATAATGAAACTGTAGACGACAAATACCCATAAACTAACATAACTGATTTGTTATACAGACTTTGTAGGTGTCAATACTTCTCTACGCTCGACTTAGCAAGCGGTTTCCATCAAATTGAAATGGCGAAGGAGGATATAGAAAAGACAGCATTTAATACCGAAAATGGGTGCTACAACGTTCTTTGAATGCTATTCGGGCTCAAAAATGCTCCTGCTACCTTCCAAAGAGTGATGGATAACATCCTCAGAGGAATCCAAAACGAACAATGTCTTGTCTACCTATACGACATTATTATACTCTTTACATCGCTCCAAGAATACATTGACCGTCTGAAAATGTATTTCAGAGGCTCAGGGACTCATATTTCAAAATTCAGTTGGACAAATCGGAGTTCTTGAGAGGAGAGGTTGCTTACCTTGGCAATGTTATGACACTCCAAGTTGGGAAACCCTACCCTAAAATTAGAGCGATTAAAAAATTTCCAATTCCCAAAACACCGAAACAATTGAAAGTTTTCTCAGGACTACTAGGTTATTATCGAAAATTTATCAATAATTTCGCAAAAATAACCAAACCTCTACCTAAACGTTCGAAACTTGCAGAAATTTACTCATAAACGAACTAATATTGCAATACCCGGACTTCTCGAAACCATTTAACCTCATTACGGATGCAAATAATGTAGCCTTGTGAGCGATTCTCTAACAAGAACTAATTGGGCGAGATTTGCCCATTGCCTACGCATCTCGTACTCCGGATTCCGGACAAAATTATTCAGTCGTAGAGAAAGAGATTCTGGCTATTGTTTAGTCCACCAAGTATTTTCGGCCCTAGATTTTCGGCAGAAAGGTCAAGATCATGACCGATCATAAGCCATTGCAATGACTCTTCTCATTGAAAGACCCCTATTCTAAATTGACTCGTTGGCGCATCAAATTGGACTAATATAACTATAACATCATATACCCTGAATACTGATGCAGACGCACTATCGAGAATCGAAATATATACTAAAGACACAGACCACTTTTTTGGAATCGAATAGACGAAATTTTGAAAGAAATCGACAAATATAACGAAAGGAAATTAGACCTTTTCACAAATCCTGTCAACTCCAGTTCTGAAAACCCTCCGATTGATTTAATAACCGAAACTATTGCCTTACCACCAGAAAACACCGAAAACACCAGAAACAACAACCAAGAGGACCAAAATGCAAATATAAATGACACTGATCAAACCGTTCCTTCTAACGCAGAACAGAACCAGACTTTAGGAGCACCCATAATAGAAACGGCGATAAATTATGGAATGAATCAAATAATAATCAGCTCAGTATAACATTCTCCTAGCAAACCAAAAATTAAAATTATTTTCGGAAAAAGAAGCGAATTCACCTTCAACTTTCAAAAAACAACTCGAGAGAGAGGTGATCGACTTTGTTAAAACCTATATCAAGCCTGAATTTCAATATTACTTATATTTTGACGATCTTGACCTTTACAAACCATTCACAAGAGTCCTCCAATTCTTTTTCTAAATTCTCTCCCTTAAAACTTAAGAAATGCACTCAAAAAACTCACTTATATTACCCACAGAGATAACCAAACTTACCCAAATCACTATGAAGGAAAAACAAAGCACAGAGGAATAGATGAAACTCCTCAACATATCAAAGAAAGGTATTATTGGCCATTCATGGAAAATTCGATACAAATATTCATAAACGAAAGCGAAATATGCCAGCAAAGTAAATACGAACGACACCCTGTAAAAATTAAAATGAATGTCACCCCTACTTCCACCAAACCGTTTGAAATCATACTGTAATATATTAAGTGATTCTGAGTATCCCGGTATATCGGTATCGATATCGATAGCATGCCCTTTGCGCATGTCCTGATTTTTCCAAGAAATATTTTTCAGGATGATCACCTGTACGCGAGTCAGTAATATATGCAAATACCGATCATTTGAGTGTTTCAATTAGTTAAACTGATTGTTAGGTATCACAGCATATTCCTGTTGAACCTAATATATCACACATACATATTGATACTTTTACATTAGAACAGAATGAATTTCCAACGATTATAGACAGCTTTTCGAAATACCCACAGGCATATCATCTGAATTCCCTCTCAAGTACAGAAATAGAAGATCACCTTATTCAATTTTTTTCACATCACGGTGTCCCCGAACAAATTGTTGTTGACAACGGTACAGAATTCAAAAACTCAGTTATATCAGAACTACTTGGTCTTCACAAAATTAAAAAGAAAATTGTTCCGCAAATCACCCCCAATCGAACGGAACAATTGAAATATTTCACTCAACTCTCATTGAACATGTTTGATTAATCAATACCAGAGGTTTTCTGAAAACACCTATCAAAATAAACATGGTGTACGCGATACTTGCCTATAACCATTCCTTGCATTCAGTCACAAGTCTCAAACCAATTCACGTGATCAATGGTCACATCACCAGTAATGACCCATTCAACCTAAGAATGGATAAAATCCTCATAAAGGATTACTTTTACTACCACAAAGAACGATCGAAATTGATTCATTCGGAAATCAATAAAAAACTTATTGACGAAAAACAAAAACGAATTGAAAATATCAATAAAACACGGGACGCTCCAGAAATGTTTCACCAGTCAATTGGCCTTCGAAAAGATTCATATAAGAAAAAAGACAGCTAATAAATTCAAAAAATCTAACAAATTAACTTCAGTGAATCCCCAACAGAAACCGGTATCCATAAACGACCAAGAGAAAGTCCATATGGACAATCTAAAACGTCCACTCAAAAAGAATTTTCCGATTCGAAAACTGACAAATTATTCATATTTTTCAGCTCACCAAGCATCTCCGGATTCCCGGTAGTCAAAATGAGGAATTTAGGCGCGAATTCCGGTATAGTTTCACTCGAACTGGGAACAGCAAAAATTCGAGAATTTTAAACTATTTCATTACTATTTTATCAAGAACATAATTTCGAAAAAGAACCTATTGAATAATGAGTCTATGAATTAATCTTTCTGGTAAAGAAAAAATCCATTGTATCTGATTGATTCCTCAAATTTTGTGAAAATTATGAACTTTATAAAAAATAAAGTAGAAAATAAACTAACAGAGATTCTACCACAACCGAATAGAATCAAACGAGGTCTAATCAATGGATTTGGATCAGTTTTCAAGGCTATTTCTGGCAATTTAGATGCAAGTGATGACGAGCGATACGAAAAAATGATCGAACTATTGGAAAATAACCACAAAGAATTGGCTTCGAGTATAAAACTGCAAAATTGCTTGTCTATTGAAGTAATCAATAAATTTAACAACACTGTTCAAAAGGTAATCCACAATGAAAAACTCACTGAGTCCAAAAAAAACTAGATTGTAAAAATTTTGCTAGGTCAAGTTTATCGAGAGAATTCAATGTATATCAAAAATTGTTCTAAAAAATTGTTCTAAAATTGTTCTAAAATTGTTAGTTCCGTTAACCCGCTGACGAACGTCAACCCTCAGAAGTCGAAACTTGTGCGAGCAATGGATCAACGGGGCCTTACCTTTTAACGTGCGATAATCCAGCACGGTGGCCCGGCGAGGATCCGAACCTCGGCCTTCCGCTTGACAGGCAGATATGCACTACCGAGACCGAGAATACTTTCATTGAAGTCATCAGCCTGTGAGATAATTTTCTCTATACTGCAAGATACTGAGAACTCAATTATGTTTTTAAGACTCGGTAAGATACACCTCAGTATTATAAAGACAGAGGACTTTTTCAATGAACTCAAATCAAATTAGTTCAATGAGAACCAATTTCCTTTAAAAATTACTCCAGAAAACGTATTTTTATTTTAGAAATTCGTGGAAATCGAAAGTTATACATTCAATAACAGAATAATACATATTTTGAATATCCCAATAACATTTCCACTCGAATTTGACCTATTCCACATGTATTCCATTCCCGTTCCAGAAACGAATTAGTTGAAGGTTATTACAACAAAAAATTAATTTTTGGCAATAAATAAATTGTACTGCGCATATTCAAGCGCCATTTGTACAAAAATCACACCTCATTCTTACCTGTCTCATGGAATGGAACCCCACGAACTTCAAGAAGAAAAACCCATGCGAAGTTCAACTGCTGAGCCTGAAAAACACCTCCACTTGTCAACAAACCTATACCTCTGAATCACCCTATATTCTGGAGACTCGGAGAATCCAATCAATGGGTAATCATCCTGCCAGAAAAGGAGAGAATAAAAATAACCTGCTACAACCAAGAAGAAATCGTGACAGTAAAAGGCACAAACCTATTCTAAATACCAGTAACCCAACCAATATTATTTCGAAAAATCGATGAGAACAGAGACGAATCACCTAAAGAAGACCTTGCAATCAATTTGGAATAAATCGATCTCGACGACAGTATCAAAAAGATGATAATCGAAAATCGACCGAACTTCCTTCAGCAACGTTACACAAATCCCTAGCATATGGACAATCATTCTCTATGGATCTGCAATCGTATCGATTGGGTTCATCATATATAAGAAAACCTAGTCGAAACATTGTTCATCGAAAAAATTAAAAAAGACCAGCCACCATAAGACCTTTCAGAAGTTCAAATCCCTCGCTAACCCTCCGGATTTGAATCTTCAGGGGGAGGAAATATCTCACCGAGTTCGACGTCTTTCCCAAGAAAATGCTGATTCTGCTGTCGCAGCGTATAAGTCCAATCAAATAAACTTTTTTCGTAAAATTTTCGCCTACCCGAAAAGTAGCTGTGGATTCCGGCAGACACAGGTGTTCTTATTATCCTCTAAAGTTTGCGCCAGATTCAGTCCGTACTTTTAGCAGCAATTAGCGGTTGAATGCCGGAAATCATTATTTTTTTTGTTTTTTGCTTATATAATGAAAACTATTGGTCGTATCGAATAAAAGTTGAATTGAAAGTTGTAGATAATTGAAAAATCTATCGATTAGCGTTGGCCCGATGTCAATATTCTAATTTCTTGTAGTAGCTCGCAAGTTGAAAAAAGGCATTTTTTCCATTACTCTATTAAAAAATGTTGAGATGCATTCGGGGGTTGCAACAGTGAATTTGGGAAGCTCTCAACTAGTAGAAACCACAGTTTCGATTTGGTTGAAAAACAATTGATAGGTTAGCAACAATCTAATTTGTTACTAAAAAAGTGTGCCACTAGATTGTTATTTCTTGCCCTACGGATAGTCGTAGAGCAATGAACGAAACGTTTTTGGATAGTCAAAGAGTTGAGCTACAAATTATCGTTTTTGGAAAATCGATTTTTGCAATGTGATACCTTCAAAAATGACGTCAAAAAAACAACGTTATTCAAACTATAAAAACAATGAGGAAAAAATGGTCGTATCAAAATGCCACAAAATGCATTGGAAAGCTACGATTTTTCTACGAATTTTGCCAACCTGACTTTTGTTCCAAGATAATTACGATCCGAGATAGCACTTTTTTTTAATTTAATTCCCCCTCCCTTTGTTTATTTATATGAACCAACGAGACCTTGACGACTGCACAGAGAAAGAGTCATATTATCCATAAAAACCAGCAGAATTTGTTTCTCACAATTATTTATCGTATTTATTGATGGGAGCATTGGAGGTTCTTCCGGAACCCTTCGACGCGCCGCGTGGAGGGGGAAGCAGAAGGGAAAGATACAGCGCTAGGCGGTCTTCGATTCGATCGCGTAAAAAAAACTGTTCAAGAACCCAAAATGACGATTTTCGCCTACCCGAAAAGTAGCTGTGGATTCCGGCAGACACAGGTGTCCTTATTATCCCCTAGAGTTTGCGCCAGATTCTGTCCGTGCGTTTAGCAACAATTAGCGGTTGAATGCCGTCAATCATCATTTTTTTTGTTTTTTACTTATATAATGAAAACTATTGGTCGGATCGAAAAAAAGTTGAATTGAAAGTTGTAGATGATAGAAAAACCTATCGATTAGCGTTGGCCCGATGTCGATATTCTAATTTGTAGCTCAACTATTGCGGTCCTCGGAATTAAAAAAAAAAGCTTTTTTCCATTATTCTATCAAAAAATGTTGAGTGCATTTAGGGGTTGCAACTTCGAATTTGGAAAGCTTTCAACTAGTAGAAACCACAGTTTCAATTTGGTTGGAAAACAATTGATAGGTTAGCAACAATCTAATTTGTTACTAAAAAAAGTGTCCCACTAGATTGTTATATCTTGCCCTACGGATAATCAATGAACGAAACGGTTTTGGATGGTCGAAGAGTTGAACTACAAACTATCATTTTTGGAAAATCGATATTTGCAATGTGATACCTTCAAAAATGGCGTCAAAAAAACAACGTTATTCAAACTAAAAAGCAATGAGGAAAAAATGGTCGTATCAAAATGCGACAGAATGCATTGGAAAACTGTGATTTTTCTACGGGTTTTGCCAACCTGACTTTTGTTCCACGATAATTAGGAGCCGAGATAACACTTTTTATTTATTTAACTCCCCCTCCCTTTGTTTATTTATATGAAGCAACGAGACCTTGACGACTACACAGAGCAAGAGTCATATTATCCATAGAAATCAGCAGAATTTGTTTTCCACAATTATTTATCATATTTATTGATGGTAGCAGTGGAGGTTCTTCTGGGACCGTTCGACGTACCGTTCGCGTGAAATAAACTGATGAGAGCCCAAAATGACCTCGCACTCTGTAATCTCGGGAACTACTTGACGGATTTTATTCATTTCTTTTTAATTTGTATCAGTGCATCGAGATATGATTGAATATCACTTGGCTTGCCTGGATTGTTTTCGGAAATTCCTCAAATCACAAATAATTCAATTTTAACGCTGCAAATTTGGTGTTAGGGAATAAATATATTTTTGGAAGGTTAATAACATCGTGACATAGGAAGTGAATGTTGACTTGAAATAGGATTGTTTCGTAGAAGGATTGAATAAGTATAAATGTATATTGATTCTAATAAAAAAAATTACATTCATAAATATTCACATGTCCTTACTATACATACATTGAAAGCATTTGTGTACTCTCATTACAATTTTGGTCGCTTATTTGCGATAGTATATTCAATTTCGCTCGCATCGCTCTAGTCCTCATCATTTTCACTATCGAGCACACATTCGCCATAATCAATCAAACTGTGGCTTTGTACCGGAACATTTGATTTATCTATAAAGATTTTATGCTCGTCCGAAAATTCTTGATCAATATCTGAGTTTTCAACAATTTTATTTCAACGTTCGTTTCACCACGGCAACTATAACAAAGACTCCATGTTTTCTACAAACACAGTAGCTCTCTTGCACCCTTTTGTACATCGACAACTGATTTGTCTGTACATAACCTCCGGTAAAAGCTTTTCGGTTGAGTAAACAAGCTGCAAATCATTCACAAATGTAAAATGAATTTTTTTATTAGAAACAATCCTATTACAAGTCAACATTCACTTCCTATGTCACGACGTTATCAACCAAAAAATATATTTATTCACTAAATTTGCAGCGTAAAAATTGAATTATTTGTTATTTGAGGGATTTCCGAAAACAATCCGGCAAGCAATAGTGATATTCGATTATATCTCGATGCACTAGTGGAAATTAAAAAAAAATCCTTCCAGTAGTTCCCGAGACTACGAACGGGTCATTTTGGGCTCTGATCAGTTTATTTCACGCGATGGAAACGACGGCCGCCTAGCACTGGATCGCTCTCTTCGACTTCCGCCTCCACACGGCACGTCGAACGGTCCCAGAATAACCTCCTCTGCTCACATCAAAAAATATGATAAATAATTGTGGAAAACAGATTCTGCTGGTTTCAATGGATAATATGACTCTTGCTCTGTGCAGTTGTCAAGGTCTCGTTGCTTCATACAAATAAACAAAGGGAAGGGGAATTAAATAAAAAAAAGTTATCTCGGTTTGTAATTATCTTGGAACAAATATCAGGTTGGCAAAATTCGTAGAAAATCCGCAGCTTTCCAATTCATTTTGGCGCATTTTGATACGACCATTTTTTCTTCTTTGTTTTTTAGTTTGAATAATCTTGTTTTTTTGACGTCATTTTTGAAGGTATCACATTGCAAAAATAGATTTTTCCAAAAATGATAGTTTGTAGTTCAACTCTTCGACTATCCAAAACCGTTTCGTTCATTGATTATCCGTAGGGCAAGATATAACAATCTAGTGAGGCACTTTTTTTAGTAACAAATAAGATTGTTGCTAACCTATCAATTGTTTTTCAACCAAATTGAAACTGTGGTTTCTACTAGTCGAAAGCTTCCCAAATTCACAATTGCAACCCCCCAAATGCATTTCAACATTTTTTAATTGAGTAATGGAATAAACGCCTTTTTTTAAATTCCGAGCACAATAGTTAAGCAACAAATTAAAATATCGACATCGGGCCAACGCTAATCGATTATCTACAACTTTCAATTCAACTTTTTTTCGATCCGATCAATAGTTTTCATTATATAAGCAAAAAACAAAAAAAAATGGTTTCCGGCATTCAACCGCTCATTGTTGCTGAACGCCGGACAGAATCTGGCGCAACCTTCAGTGCATAATAAGGACACCTGTGCCTGCCGGAAACCAAAGCTACTTTTCGGGTAGACGAAAATCGTCATTTTGGGCTTTTGAACAGTTAATTTGATTGGATTATATCATCTTTCGAACAAGATGTTAACATAATTATTTCTGTTCGAATCAGTTGTAATTCAGGCCTCGAACAATTCACATTGTTTTTATGTACTTTCAAGTCTTGTAATGAAATACCTTTTTAAAAAAAGCACTTCAGCTCTCTGAGAACTTATTTCCTACTGAAACGCTCATCAAGTTTGTCGCAGTTCTAGATGAAACCATACGCTTTAAAGTGATTTTCTTTGTTCAGGAATAACATTCTTCAAACCATTCACCCAATTGAGATAGGAGAACAATATGACAAAAAAATAGCGTGAATCTTCAATGGAACTACCACTCTTTTGGCTTCACGATGTTTTCTGAATACCATAAGATTGTAGTTTCGTGTGTATCTAAAGATGAAGAAATAAAATATTATATCACGCTCACCTGTCCTGTACTTTCTAAAAATTTTATAGTAGCTTTAACACCAGTCTCTCCATCAGGACCGCTTCCACCTGAAACGAATTCGACAATTAATCGAAATCGACATTAAAAGTGATCAACGTCACACATGAACTATACACTAAATTTTGTGTGTACGAGATCAGTATCAAATTATATATTTTTTAATTTCTTTCGACAATCATAACTTTATAGAAATCGTCATGATAACACTTTTATAGATCCAGTAAAAAATTCTAGATACAGATTCAATACATTCAAAACAATAAAAACAGATCAAGAAGCATAATAAAATTAGAATAAAATACCTCTAGGCACTCATAACATCTATACACACCCAGCATGTACCACATACTTGATATATCTGGATTTCTCTTCTTGAGCTTTTAAAAAGTGATACAGTGATGGTCACTACCACCGTGGAACACACTCAATAAACTTGGACTGTTTTATTGAATAAAAAAAATTATTAACAATGAACGTGTTTAAAATATGAGTACCAACTAGCTACTACCTATTAATGAGTGAATCTCATGGTCTCGCAGGACCTATTTATAATGTCTGGAATATAGTGTCAGCATTGGCATTGTGAGAAATGAAATGCGACCACTTGCACATGCTGCACTTTCAGCGTTTTCGCGAGAGGTACTTATCGCTTGTAATTCGATTTATGTGAGACATTGTCATGAGACAGTATTCTTTGCATATAACAACTCCCCTTTATAATAAAAAGTTGTTGCTTTGGCTGCAACTTTTATCAGGCACTTTCTTTGAAATAGTTCGTGTTGAGTTGAATTTCTTGAATGTTAATACTCGGTCTTCTCCTCAGGATGAACCTTGCCAAAGGGCGAGGTGTCCTGTTAGGTCTCCGATCTGGTGGTGGTTGGTTATTTGCGATCAAGAAGATGATCAGCGCGATGGTGCGATATGTGAACAAAGAAATGTATTTGTTCACAAATGTTTCGTTCATCATTTCATCAGAGTATTGACTCAATTTGAGTTGGGCTATATTGAGTTCGTCCACATTGATTTTATCGAGTTTCAGGAATTTCGATTCAGGAAGGTGTCGTTTTTCAGGAAGGTGCTCACAGCAGCTATAGAGCTATAGGGTATCTGTACTGCGTGATTCCTGTAGGTGATATTTTTGTATTTGTCGACGATTTTTTGGAATTTGGAATGTATTCTCGTGCTCCCAACAAATGAATTGCATCCAGGTTGAAGTTTCAGCAAAGAATTGGTTTTGATTAATTCAGATACTGGTTCCATATCGGTACGTTTTATGGTGGTAATACATACAATACGGATACTGGAATGAGATATATGTTGTCGTCTAGTTCTTTGATATTGTAATCCTTGGCGTAGATGATAAAAGATTTGCAGGTTTTTGGAAGGGCTGTCGACGTTCTAAGCAGCTGAGCTTCGCAAATGGCTTTGCTGTCCAACGGGTATGATAATACTTCGGAACAAATTCTCACGCCATGAATTTTGATTTTACATTTTTCTAAATTTTGAAGTGAAATATACAAAGATTCATCATCCCTCGCGAAATACTTTTGGAATGTTAGCAACATGTGAAACCCTGTTCTTTTATCTGGTATAGGTATCGGCAATAATCGATAAAGAGTAAACGTTTCTGGCTCGAATAATGGTATTTTCAAAACGAAAACTATTCTAGAATCAATTTGATATGCTTCGAGTTCAATGATTTAAATATATTGGGCACCATTTGAGAGCTGAATCGGTAGAGGCAAGTTATTCTCGTGAAGTGATTGAGAGATTTCCTGAAGTGAGTTGATCAAATCATTCGGGGTAATTATTGAACTATGGAATATTGTCAATCGAGCAAATGTGGTTGAATTCAATATATCATCGATAGTAGTTCCTAGGAAAAGGTAACTTTTTATTGATGTTTCGCATACTTCTAATGTTTTTAATTGTGCTTCGTAAAAGGCAAAACTATCTGAAAGGTTATAGATTCATTTTTCTATTTCCTTTATATCACGATTAGATATTTCTTCACCGATCTGTAATTTCTGAATAGTTGAATTGAAATTTTTGATCACCGATGTGGTTACAGATATTTGGTTTTTCAGGAAGTTTTCTATTTGGTGTTCGTCTCGTGAAATTTTTTCAATACAGCTGGAATAATATTCACAGTCTGATTAATCTAGGCCACTTTTCGATGTTTTTTCGAATTTTTCGGTATTCGCGAATATTTCTCGATATTTTAAATTAAGTGAGGAGGATATCTGAGTCAATAGGGGATTGTGTGTTTTCACTTCAGTTTTGTAAGAAGTCGTTCTAGGATTTGATTGTTCGAAAGTATATAACATATTTTCTAAAATTCTATCATTATTAATCAGGGCTGAGTTTATGGAATCTAAATCTTTATAAACAAGTAAGGTCCATTTATCGTTGGAAATTCTCAGAGTGATTTCTTCATGTAGGAAGGGTTGAATGGAGTATTGTGAATACGCTGCTGGAATCAGCAGGAGAAGCCTGAAAATAAATGTAATTTCCAACATACAGTTTCAATATATCGAACTTTTGTTTTTTGTTCAGTTTTCCAGTTAACTAGCATTGCTGAATTTTGAAAATTTGCTATTGGGTCCAATTGTCTGTTGAATTCATTACCAAGTTTATTTTGAATTTGAGACTCTTTAAAATATACCTTGTCTCCTTCTTTATAATCAGGTACAGAGAGTGAAATGTGACTATCGAATCTAGTTTTTGATTTTTTTTTTGTGTTTCTGGGTTCTTTCTCTAACGATTTTGTAGTAATACGAGATTTTGTTATTAGGATCTCTCACATACTTTGATATCAATTCCTTCTGATTTTATAGGGTTTAGGTGGTCTAACGGAGGTGTGTCCGAATGAAAGTTCATAAGGTGTAAATCCATTTACAGTTATTGTAACAAATAACAGCATTAGGCAAAACAGCTGAGGGGTGATCGTGGGGGCTTTCAGATCTGTTTGCTCTGATCATTTCTAAGAGAGTTGCATGAAAACGTTCCGACGAACCATTTGATTGCGAGTGATTGATGCTGGAAAATGACTGTTAAATATCATAAAGCATACAGAGATCTCTCATCACTGTATTATTCGACTCGCGAACGGAGTCACTATGAATTCTGAGTGGAGTCCCGTAGTATGGAAGAAAAAGTTTTAAAGTATTAACTGATATTCCGGATTTATCGTACGCTTGGGTAAATTTTGTTAGTTCATCTCTGATAGTGAGATCATAATTTCTACTTGAAATCTCTAGGATGTCTAGGTTTATTCTTTCGAATTTTAATTTGACGCTGATATTGAAATTTTTGACTGAAAATTTGCGCATTCTCTGAAATGGTTAATTTTGATTCGGGAAAGGGCATCTGCGTTTTTGTTTATTTTGCCGGGTTTGGATTCTTTTCCATAGTCGTTTCCAACGCCAACGTGCCAGCCTGGGGCTCTAATTGAAAAGAGCCAAGTGAAGGGTCTGTGGTCACTAATCAGTTTAAACTTTTTGCCGAAAACGTAGGGTCGAAAATGTTTCATAGTCCATACGATCGCTATAAGCTCTCTCTCAATTGTAGAGTATTTACTTTATAGAGAATTTAGTTTTAGCATTGCAGAGTGGCCTTGAGGCATACCTATAGTGCCTTGTGAAAGGGCGGCTTATAGTAAATGCACTAGCGTCTGTGGTTAAAAGGAAAGGTTCTTCAAAATTTGGGTATATTAAAATGGGACTGGAAGAGAGGGCTAGTTTTAGTTCATTGAATTATTTTTCGCATTCTGAATCAAAGTTGAATGGGATATCCTTTTATAATAGTTTTGTTAGAGGCTTGAAAATTTTAGCAAAATTCGAATTAAAACCTCGGTAATATCCGGCTAAGCCTAAAAACGATTTGATCTCTTATGGGGTTTTCGGTCAAGGAAAATCTCGAACGCATTCAAATTTATACGGGTTTGGTTTAACGCCATCTTTGGTAATGATATGACCCAAATATGCAACTTTCTCAGAAATTCGCATTTGGCTGGTTGGATTTTTAGGTTCACTTTCCTCAGTCGTTTGAAGACTTCTGTTAGTCTGGACATGTGTTCGTGGATCGTGGCGGAATATATGATAATGTCATCCATGTGTACAAGGCAGCGCTCATTTTGGATGGCAAGGAGAATATTGTCCATTACTCGTTGTAAGGTTGATGGAGCGTTCTTCAGCCCGAATGCAAACGAACAAATTCGTAGTGCCCATTCTCTACGGAAAATGCTGTTTTTTGAACGTCTTTTGAATCGATCTCTATCTGATGGAAACCTGTCGCGAGATCGAGGATAGTAAAGTTTTGACACTTCCCGAGTTGATCAAGCAAGTCAGAAATATTGGGCAGGAGGTATTTATCGTCTACTGAGAGTTCGTTCAGATTCCGATAATCAATAACGACTCGCCATTTGGGTTGGCCAAAAGCGTCCAGCTTTTTGGGGAATACCCAAACTGGAGACGACCATGGGGATGCGGATGGTTGAATGATCCATTGATTGAGCATTTTTGAAAATTGATGTTTTCAACTTCTGGTGGATTTTGGGATATCTATAAGATTTAGTGAACACTGGTCTTGCCTTATTTGTTTCGATAGTGTGTTCAATTCCGTGAAGGTGAGATTGTCTCCCTCAAGGTAGAACTCTAAGCAAAGGGCTGTTATCACTTGTTCTTCCTCCTGGTTCAAGAGGTCGAGTACCAATTGGTTTCGAATTTCTTGGGTTCGATCTATTTGTTCCAAGTTTCGATCGTTAGCAGTGTTAAACTTCAGGGCTAGTTCAAAACTCGATATTGGTTCTGAAATAATCTCAGTGAAGTTAACAGTCATCGGAATAGCATTGGCATTTATAATGATGTTAAGAATTCACCTTTATCGTTGATTTTCACCTGAGCATTCGGTATCCTAACTTTTTCTTTTTCCTGTGCTAGGAGTATAGCATCAGTGTTCTTCAAGTTGCTTTTTAGTTCAAAAACTTGTTCCATCCCAGGTTCGATTGAAATTTTATTTGTTTCAGGATCGGTTCTGATATCATCTTCAGTAACTTTGAATAAAGAAACTGTTTTGTTTGAAATCTGTTATCAATTGTTTCTTCTAAATCAATGACAAACACTTTACGTGGATCATTGTCTTTGAAATTGATCAAAGTAGATTATGTTATAAAACTTTTTGGTCTGTGATTCCCTGGACTATTACGTTCTCAGGAAATCAGAGAAGATATTTTTCACAAGTTTTTGGTTTGAATATGGAAATTCAAGCGCCAGTGTCAATGAGTATTTTAAATTCACTCCGATGAGTCCAAAAAACGACGGCCTTCAAACCCGAATAAAAGTAGTGATAATGAAGTGAGGTTATTCATTGTTATGGAAATGAAAAAGCCTTCTTTTCAAATTCTTGCAGTACTAATTATATTTTTCACATGTGAAAGTCGTAATGACGAAAACGAACCTCTCGAAGTACCTACCTACCTAGCCTCAATTTTAGATAGTTTTAAAAATATTCATGGAGTTTTGAAGAATTTACTGGTTGAATAATAGACCAAGGTTGATCGTTCAAACACTGCGGTAGTATGTCCATTACCATCATCTTGGTAAAGAACTGAATAGAACTGAACTCTCTGGAACATCATAAAACAACCACAAAAAAATTATGGAAACAAAGGTATAGTAATTAGTCATAATGATAAAATAATCAGTGTCGAAGAAGAAGTCGTAGAAACATTCGGAGAGTATTTCTCAACAATAATTGACGAGAAAATCAGGACACATTTTCCAGGAAAAGATACAAAATGTTGTACCACAATGCCCAATGTTAATGCAACCATGTTTTTCGTACCAGTCACTACGGATGAAGTGAAAAAAGTTATAGTCTCATTAGACAACAAAAAAAGCACGGGACATGATGAAGTTTCCACAAGAATTATCAAGGAATGCGTGGATATATTATCTGAAGTTATAGGACATATTATAAACGTATGTATTTCCTCTGGAATATATCCTGACCTGCTTAAAATTGCGGTTATTGTCCCTATACTTAAAAATGGTAACAGTAAAAATATTGAGAATTATCGTCCTATATCAGTAATTAGTATATTCTCGAAAATTTTCGGAAAAATTATATCTGGTAGAATAAATGAATACATGGAAACATTCGATCTTATGACAAAGTGCCAACACGGTTTCAGAAAAAATCGCTCAACAGAAACTGCAACCTTTAACTTTGTTCAAGAAGTACATGATTTGATGGATAAAAAAACATTGTGGTAGGTTTATTTTTCGATCTGAGTAGAGCCTTCGACACCTTGAATATAAAATTCGTATCAGATAAGTTATTTAAGATTGGTATTCGAGGAAACATAAATCAGCCGATAGTGTCTTTCCTAACAGATAGATGTTCTCAGGTGAAACAGAACGAAATAATGTCAGATAAATTCCTTGTAACAACTGGGACACCTCAAGGCAGTGTTCTCGGTCCACTAATTTTTCTATTGTATGTCAATGATCTACCTAATTATATAAGTAATGGTATACCTTTACGCAGACGACACTTCCATTATTCTTTCGAGTAAAACAGCGGAAGGAATGCACAACCTTGTTAACTCAGTCCTACACGAATTTGACGAGTGGTGTTACAGGAATAGACTTATAGTCAACCCAAGGAAGACTGTCTGTATGGAATTTGCAAATTCATCCCGAAGCCTACATGATTTCAATTTTGCTTTTCGGAATGAATCCCTGACATTAACAAGCTCAACAAAATTCTTAGGAACAATGATTGATTCACATTTCACTTGGCGAGAACATATAGAGTTCACATCCAGGAAATCGTATTATCTCATAAAATCCCTTAAGAATAAATTAGATACTAAGGCACTGATATCAGTTTATTATGCCAAGTTCCACTCCATCATTTACAACAACATTGCTGTCTGGGGTTTGTCGACTGAGGTGGGCAGGATTTTCATAAAACAGAAATCATTATTGAGGCTAATTTTCAATCTCGACTACAAAACAATACTTCTGTATTATTCCTAAGATATTTGACCTGTCCCATCTACACAATGTAGCACAAAGGACTAATAAATCTATCTATCTATCTACCTAATCAGATGGAGGCTTCATAATCAAATCGTCTTGTACCAGGGATCATAAACCATACGATGGAAGTTCAGACCTCAAGAGTATTAGCTATGTATCGATGTAAATTTGTCCCGATATGTCCTGAAAATAGGCAATCTCTAAAAAGATTATTCGAGCCCCAAAGTTCACCTCGTAATAAATTGTTGAAAATAACACCATGGCAATTGATCCTTATGATGCTGAATGAGAAATGTGATCTACCAAAATATCAATTTTTCCTTCAATTATGTTGGATATCTTTAATTACCTGGAATCACACAAGAATTATAAAGTTTTGAATAAATTAACTATTATCATTTTGAATTGTCTTGATTCTATTACTAAATGTACTATATTGATTTCCACATACTCAAAAAAAGTACATCATTTGGCTTAGCTTTTTCACATTCTGAAGGGTGTTACCATTATTTTCAACTTATGCTCATTATGCATTGCTTTCTGTTCAGGTGTTTGCCAATTTTTCAATGATTTAGTATTCTTAATGCATAGACTTGGAAAATTAACAGTCGAAAATCACTTTCTCAAATTGTACCCAAAAGTTTTCTGCATAGGAATTTTTTTATTCATGTATTCAGATATTCATTCTCGTTGAAATAATTCATTTCACTCATATTATAATTGAATAGTTTTTTTTTCACCTTTTACTGTATTCACATGTACCTATCTACTAACTACATGGATTGTGACAATAATATTTTACCCGGCACAAAAAGCAAACGTTTTTTCCCATAAAACATTTAGAACCCTACTCTTTTCTTAAACGTAGTCCCTTGGTGTGCAGTAAGTACGCCGATCTTCCACTGGCCATGCTCATTTCTGTATACTTTAGTTGAATAAAACAAATCTTACACATCTAAATTATTAAGATGAATGTGAATACACACATTGTCTTCATTTAGTATTGAGCAACTTCATTATCTTCCGTCTATAATCTTGATGTGAAGATTTCTTTCTGCCTTTCTACGAGCCGTATCACTCCAACAACCATATTGCATCTTAAAAATTTAAAATTTCAAAATGTATCGGAAAAACCTAAAGTACTTATCATTAGGAACGCCTTAGGACCCTTTTAACCTGTTCTCAGGTGAGGGTATGGTTGGTGCAATCTGTAATATCTGTTGAATTCCATTTTAAGCACTGAATGGTGATACATTAGTGTTGACAAATTTTCAGTTTATTATCCCGTTTAAAAAAACCAAACGTATCTCATTCTCTCGTTTTACCTTTCCCACGGGCATTTATCATAAATTTGTGAATACTCCAAGGATATAATGTAGACTAATGTAGAGAGTGTTTAATATTTTCTGTAGCATTGAAAAACTTGGACCCCTTTCAAACAGTTTCATAGTTTTTCTTCTCGTCTGGCGGGAATCATGTACATTATACAAGAAGAAACTTTTCCTAACTGTAGAAAATATGAAAATTCAACCTACATTATTTGTATTCAACGAGAGCTTCATATCAACAATCTACATGGCGAATGTGGATAAAGTATAATTGGTAAACATTCGAGCACAAGTTACGAATCGAAAAAGATAAAATAAATACAAAAATATCAGATTATGTTTCACGCTCCAAAAGCCCAAAACCCGTTCGTTTTTATACCTTGAGCTCTATGCCCTCAGTGATCAGCTGATCTCAGCTCAGTCTCTACTCGCTCTACTCGATCCATGAATAATCGAACTTAGCTATAGTAGAGGTTTTTAGAATTCATTGCATGTAGTGAGCTCACATGAGACGCTGCTCTGGAAAATTCAAATCGGGGTGGTAATCTCTCAAGTTCATTGATTAAACTTGTGTTTGAATTTCCGATATTGGGTCGTTGGTTTGTTTGGAATCCGGTGGGTGATTTTGAGAAGGGAGTGAAAGAAAATCCTGATATTTAACGTTATTCACACCACTATTATATTGATCAAATTCAGTCAGTTGAGACTCAAACTCGGATTATCGTTGAACGCGATCAATGAAGCATCGGTAAATTCCAAAAAGGGCATTGAACTCAGTCAATGGTCCCTGAACTTTGTTCTTGGATCTGGTAAAGGGTCTCCTCGGTTAAGATGGCCGAAATGCCCTTAATCACGAAATTTCGATTTGACCCTCGAATGATGTTACCCAGGTCTGAAAAACATTCACCATATTTTTTTTTCCTCCCCCTATCTTCCCCCCTCTGAGGGTGAAAAAATGGCATTTTTCATGTTGTATTTTTTTTCTGTCACTCCAGGACTCGAAAAATATTGGAAAAATTCAAGTATATAAAAGACAGTCTGTTCTTCGAAATGAAATTTTTTGGGCCCCCGAGCCCCCATGAAGGCCTTCAAAAAAATTTTTAAAATTTCAAATTGGAAAAAAATGGCAGAAAACCCAGGTGTCCCGGGTGATATTATTTCAAAATTTCGATGGGGCTGATATGTACTATAACAACTAGTATCGTTTATTTCGTTATCAGTGATGGCACTTGAGAAAAAGGCATTTTTTTTGAATTTTTTATGAAAAATTGGCTGTAACTTTCTTGTCATTAAATTTATTGAAAAATTTCAGGGGACAAAAAATGTTTAAAATGCAATTTTACATGGGGTACACACAAATTCTATTGACTTATTCTGAAATGTTGAGCTATTTTACAAGTTGAAAGATTTTCACTTGGAGATTTTTCACATTAAATATAGCCAATAACTGTTTTTTATCAATTTTCACAGGAATCTGATACACACACACGAAAGCGTACCTTTTATTGTCATTTCTTATTTTTTCGCCCCCCTTGTGAGAATGAAAATTTTGTATTTTTTGCGATTTATTATTTTTTCTCATAATCTATAATCTTGAAAAAAAATAATATCAATGGAAAATAGTATGATCTCCAAAAGAAAATTTTCAGGCTATCTGGACCACTATTCAATTCACTTATTCCAAAATGTTGAGCTATTATACAAGTTGAAAGATTTTCACTCAGAGATTTTTCACATTAAATATAGCCTATAACTGTTCTTTATCAATTTTCACAGATACCCAATACACACACACACGAAAGCGTACCGCGTGTTTGTTACTTTTTCTTTTCTTTTTCTCCCCCCTCTTTCCCCTTCTGAGAGTTAAAATTTAGTATTTTTTACGTCTTATCATTTCACACACACTTTCGACATAGTCGGTGGGTGAACGAATTGTTCAAGAGATGATTTCTTTTATTATTTTTCTCATAATCTATAATATTGAGAAAAATAATATGTATAGAAAATAGTATGGTGTTCAATATAAAATTCTCAGCACCCTCCGGTCCACCCATAGAGGCATTTGAAAAAAATTATTGAATTTTCATTCGAGAAAAATGGCATGGAATGTCCCGGGCGATAATCATTCCAACATTTCGATAAGATTGATATGCGTTATCACAATAAGTAACGTTCGTCGTTCTCAGTGGTGATAATTGGCAAAGAGGTAGTTTTCAAGAATTCTCAATTAAAAATTATAGTTTACTTTTTTATCATTCATTTTAACAAAAATATTCAAAAAAAAAATGATACCTTATGAAAAGTTGAGCGACGTTTAAACGATGTTCACCAAGGCATTTCACACATTGAATGTGAAATGTAACCAATCCCTTTTCATAGAAAACTGATAGACACGTAAGATTTGTTGAATGGAAATTCCAAATGTCGTCGGATACGAGGTTGAATAAGATATGAAAGAATGTAGGCTTTCACGGCCGGTGTTGTAATATCGCAAGGTTTTCGGGCTTGAGGGCCGTGTATTGGAATTTTTAATTCCGGAGCTTTCGGCTACATCTGCGGCAGCCATCTTCAGCGGCGTAGTCGTAGGTCAACTCTCCTGTGCGAGTCTACTATGACTGGTTTTTCAATGTTTTTCAGACCTGGGTAACATCATTCGAGGGCAAATTGAAATTTCGTGATTAAGGGCATTTCGACCATCTTAACCGAGGAGACCCTTTCAACCAGCTGTCTGTCAGTTACCTGTCGAGTGTCAAATCTACGAAACAAAATGTACTCTTCTACTTCTCTTTTTGGTCGCTATATTACTACTCCCCTCGAGTCCAATTCTACTCCGATTTTTTTCTCGAATCTACTAGTATCTTTTTGTCAGCTGTGAGGGGTGCGCTGCGTAACACCCACATTTCGTAACACCCACAGTGCATAACACCCAAAGTGCGTAACGCCCAAATGTCATAACACCCAAATTTCGTTATGCCCACACTCTCCGAACATACCCGAATGATGCACTGTTGCTAAATTTACCGGATATTCTGCAATTTCCTGTTAAACCAATCTAACTTAACCTAACTAACCTAACCTAAAAGAAGGATGAATTTGGCAACAGCGCATCATTCGGGTATGTTCGGTGAGTGTGGGCATAACGAAATTTGGGAGTTATGACATTTGGGTGTTACGCACTTTGGGTGTTATGCACTGTGGGTGTTACGAAATGTGGGTAGAACGAGATGCTCCCGCTGTGAGTCTGTGAGCTGTGGCAACGCTGACGTACTTCAAGTCTACTGTGGTTCAAGTAAACCAAGTTTTGTTGTCAAGCATATTGTCTAATGCTAATTGCTAATGCTCAGCAACTGACCTCGGTTCACTTGAACCACTGTAAACTGGAGTTCGTACAACTGGCCACTGGCCCTTACATGTTTAATTGATTTTTTTATGTTTTGAGTTCCATAACCTCATTTCTGGCACGATATAACTCACGACCGCGACATTGTGTCAAAAAGTTCAACCACATCACATTGACATCGTCCGCGTCTAACAGCTCACATTGCTTAAAGCTTAAAGCCGCCGCCACGGAACTTAAACATAAGAGGCCGCTGCACAAAATTTGACAGTTTTTCATGGTGAAATGTCAAATTTGTGAAGTGGAACAGTGGAAGTGGCTTTGAGCGCTGTAAACTGACGTAGCTCGAAAGAAGAAGGCGTATCTCAATAAAACTGGCAGTTATGGCCAGTTGTAGCCATTTTGTTGAGCTTTGGTTCAACTGAACTCGGTTAAGTTGCTAAGTAGCCAATCGAATCGTTTATAACCTAGAACAACTGGTCTCCTTTCACTCAAACAACAGTTCACCCAACAGTTCACCGGAGTTTTTACAGTTGGCCCCTCGTAAATTCTCGTCATCTATGATATGGCTGCGATTTCGACAATTTTGACTGAAAACCGCAGATGTATGAACATCTGCCTTAACTGAGGAACACAGCCCGAGAGGAGATCCTGGCAACACTGGGCAAAAGGCAGTTTGAAATATCAAATATTTGACAACAATGACAAATGACAACACCCTGTCATCAATTTGAAATTTGAAAGTTATAAGTGACAAGACAAGATAAACCAAAAGATTCGGTGTGCAGCTCTCAAGGTGTTGACATCGTATTGACGGACGAACAGGTGCGATATACTAATCCTTTGTTATATATTGATCTATTGCATTTTCTTCTATATTTTGAAACCAGTTATTGATTACGATTATTGATTTTGAAAGTTAGAAAATATTAGTGCGTTAAGAATATCAATACGAAAAAAGGTTGACAAGAAACTGTAGTCATGTTAGGAGAGGGGGGGGAAGGTTCGCCTTCCCCCAAAAAACTACATATAGAACAAAGCGATACTGATAGTGGAGAAAGTAGGGATAGCACTGATAGAGAGATTAGAAATATTTTTTCTTCAAATTCAAACATTTTGAACAATCAATTAAATTCAAATAATTTGAACACTAACATTTTAGCATCTACAAATTTAGAGATTGAAAATAACAATAGTATGGAAGATAACAATGAACCAATAATTGAGGACATTTTGTTATATAGTGATAGTGATAAGGGCCCGTTCACAGTAGTCGTAGAATCCATAAATACTGATAAAAACATAGGTCGTTTTTCTCAGTTGAAAATAGCCAAGGACATTTGTGATCTCAATTTAGGTCCAATTACAAAAATAAAAATTCAAGGAAAAAACAAAATTGGGATAGATTTCAACAACAAAGAAAGCGCTAATAATATGATATATGATGAGCAGCTGACCTCTAGGGGATATAAAGCGTATATTCCCTATAGCCATGTTACTTGCAAAGCTATTGTCAAAGGAATATCGACCTACTTCACAGAAGACGAATTGAGAAGTATGATTAAAAGTCCCTGTAAAGTAATCAAGGTAAAACGTATGAACCGAAGAATTATAGTAAATGGACAAGTAACCTATGTACCTGCTTCTACTATCTTGATTACCTTTAAAGGAACTACTATACCGAGGTATGTCGATATTTGTTATATAACGTATGTCACAACCCCATATATTCCACCAGTGACCCAGTGTTTCAATTGTTTACTATATGGACACATTAAAAAAAATTGTAAAGGGACAAAAAAATGTTTTTCATGCACTGATCTACACGAAACTGAAGAAGAATATAAAGAATGTAAATCTATTAAATGCTTATTCTGCCAAAGTTCAGAACACAAATCTAACAGCAGATCATGTATCGAATACGACAGACAAAAAAACATTAGAGAAAAAATGACTTTCGAAAACATTTCCTTTTTTGATGCAGCGAAACTATTCCCCAAAGACAACCCAACATATAATCAAAATAGACGAGACTTTCCACCACTTCCAAATAGAGATGAAAACAATCAAATTACAATATCACAACGTAGGGAAACATATACTACAAATACTTCAAGTCAAAAACGAACCTATGCACAGACTTTAGACTCTAGACAATATAGAAATATAGAAGGATATAATAGACAAGAACACAATGACATACTTTTGTATCCCGATGGCAGGGTACCCCAACCTAACAACGGTACAGTTTTGAATCATATTCTTAGTCAACGACAAACACGAAATACTGGAGCTATTCCAAAAATACCATCAACTCAGAGACATAAAAATCCAGAACATAACACAACATCAACAGACAGATTACCACTAACACAAGAAAGTAATGCAGAACAATTCAACATAAAGAATTTCTATGATAACTTTATAAAACTACCGAGACAAACTAGGGACAAAATAATTGATTTGATACAAACAGTTGACAACAATAAACATTACCAAGACTTTGACTCACCTGACTTTTTCTAAGCAACATTCGATAATTCAAACCACCCTACAAATTTAACAATAATCCAGTGGAATATACGGAGTGTGAATGCCAATTATCATTATCTAGTGAATATTATACAAGATTATAATCCACATATCATCCTCTTGAATGAAACATGGCTTAAACAGTCTCAAGTCCTCAACCTTAAAAACTATAATGCTATCAGATTAGATCGAGAGGATGGCTATGGAGGAATAGCTACTATCATACGTAATGATATTACCTATACTCAAATTCCGATTCCAGGTATGAATAATCACGATTTATGTCAGAGCATACTTGTCAGTCTTGGGAGTATAAATATCTTAAATACATACAATCCCCCTAATAGCCGGATACAAACTGATATGTTCTTGGACACGTTTTATAGATTAACAGGCAACATTATCTGGATGGGTGATTTTAATGCACATCACCCTTTATGGGGAAGTACAAATGCAAATACTAACGGAAATTTTATGAATACCTTAATAGATGAACTTGATATGGTAGTTTTGAATACTGGTATTAACACACGATTCTCGAACCCTAATGAACATAACAGCCCGTTGGATTTGTGCTTCGTGTCCCAGAACATAGCAGTAAAATGCGATTGGAGGGTGATTACTGATTGCGGAAATAGTGATCATTTTCCAACATTATGTACATATAATGATATCTCAGGTACCATATTTTCCAATACTTTAGAACAGAAACGACAATTTTCTAGAGCAGATTGGAAAAAATACACTGACACATTACAACAAAACGAATATACAAATTTGACATATGATGAATTAATTCAAATTATGAATGATGCAGCGGATATCTCGATTCCTTATCACAAACAAAAACAAATTAAAAGCCCTAGATCACCATGGTGGGATCACGAATGTCAACAAATAAATTTAGAGAAAAAACAAATGATAAATAACTTCAAACTCAACCCATGTTTAGACACATATATTGCTGCTAAACGATCTATTGCGAAAGCAAAACGTTTTTTCAGAAAAAAGAAAAAAAGTAGCTTCAAACTTTTTTGTTCAACATTGAACAGGGAGGCTAACATGACATATGTATGGAACATGATAAGAAGTTTTTCTGACAAAAAACGAACTAGATTTGATAGAACCATGTCACCCGAC
The DNA here is from genome assembly GCA_032362365.1 of Zygogramma bicolorata. Classification (NCBI taxonomy): domain Eukaryota; kingdom Metazoa; phylum Arthropoda; class Insecta; order Coleoptera; family Chrysomelidae; genus Zygogramma; species Zygogramma bicolorata. The sequence goes on along the minus strand of JAVJAQ010002553.1, from coordinate 2,991 downwards.
CCGGTAATAGCTTTACAATTGTTGAATAAATATTCTGTTTATGATATGGAGCCTGACATTCATTTAATACCGAATGAAAACAATTCCAATCTTTTCACAATGAAGGAGTTGGATAAAGCACTTCTATGTAAAAAAATAACAGCACCTGGACTGGATGGTATACCATACAGCATGTTCATTCACTTACCAACAAAAATGAAATTGATATTGTTACGCATATTAAATCAAATATTACGCGGTGACGCAATTCCAGACTCATGGAAGAACTTTTTAGTGATTGGCATTCAAAAACGCAATATTACACCAATGACTGTAAATAATTATCGACCATTGGTTTTAGCTTCATGTGGATTAAAGATACTTGAAAAATTATTAAAACGAAGGTTAGAATGGACATGCGAACATCATCAAATATTTTCTCGGTATCAAATGGGATTCCGTAAAGGCTTCGGCACAATTGATTGTATCAGTTACTTAATATCATATGTTCAAATGGCTTTCAATCTGAATTACATTGTGGTGGCGGTATTTTTAGATATACAAGGGGCGTATGATAATGTCAATGTTGGTGAGTTATACAAATACCTGCTCACATATGGTATAGAACGTGATATTGCCAATTTAATATTTCGACTTTTGACAAATAGACTACAATACATTACAGACCAACAAGGCACACGACATGGACCACAATTAACAACAAAAGGACTACCACAAGGATCACCTCTTAGCCCATTACTTTTCAATTTATACCTAAAATCTTTATTTGAAACGATACCCACACATGGACGACTTTTGACATATGCAGATGACCTAATGGTACTATGTAAAGGGAAAAACATTATTGAAGCAATTGACAAAATAAATAAAATTTTATCTGATATCAACACATGGATGTCTGACCACGGTTTTCAATTATCATTAGATAAATGTGAAGCTATACTATTTAAAAGAGGCAGGCCCTGTAATGAACAATTGAATATCAACATCGGACAGACGCGTATTAAAACTACAACTGACGTAAAATACTTGGGTACTATCATTACATCTAATTTGAAATGGGACAAACATATTTATAGTATAGTCAATAGAGCACTCAAAGGTATTAATGTTATCAAACTTTTTTGTAAAACATGGTGGGGGGCGGACCCGAAAACTATGATGATGGCATATAATGGTCTGGTTCTGTCGCATCTGGATTATGGTGCCATTTTCCTTAAACCATGCACAAAACGGAACTTGGACAGGCTAGAACAGACACATATCCAGGGACTTAGAGTTATTTTAGGATGTATGAAATCCACACCAAAAAACGCCATTTTGGCGGAAGCTGGCGTAATGAATCTAGAATCTCGTAGGAAATGGCTGGCACATAAATATGTATTGAAACGTATGGATTTCAGACCTCCTATTATAGAACTTTTGGAAATTCTTCACATCATGAATTACCAACACACTACTTATTGGCAAACACAAACACCATATATGGTAGAGGCGTTTACACAATGTATGGCCTTTCGACCTATAATGTATACCAATGAGATCATTCCGAGTTACAGTTTCGACTATGAGACATACATCACAACTATAGACATTATAGATATCAAGTTACAAAAACATGATTTGTCCACTAATTCCAAATTTCAGCTCTTTTCTGAGGAATATCAAGACGAGTATAATTTCATATACACTGATGCCTCTAAAAGCGGCAACAACGTGGGTATAGGCATTTATATTCCCAAGATTGACTACTCGTTTTCAGCTAAGTTGAATGGATATACATCAATATGTGATGCAGAACTCACTGCCATATACGAAAGCATGAGGATTTGTATCCACAAAGGCTTACGCAGAAATTTATTACTCACCGACAGTAAGAGTGCTCTAGATAGAATCAAAAATATAAATTTTTCAAAAAACCATGACTATATTACATTAAATATACATGATATAGTGCGAACATGTTCCTATAATGACATACATTTTAAATTTGCTTGGATACCTGGCCATCAGAACATTGATGGTAACGAACGAGCGGATTCCTTGGCAAAAATTGGCACATCCTTGAATATTCCATTGGATATTAAACTTGATAAACATAATTTTTTACCCCATCTGAAACAAACAATTACCAAATTATTTCATAGGCAGTGGCAACAAGCCATCCAACATAAAGGAAAACAATATTTTCGAGTACAGTCTGAATATCCTACAATACCATGGTATATAAAAGTACCAACGATGGACCGACGTCATATAACTACCATAATTAGGATGAGAACTGGACATTGTTGCTGCAATGATCATCTGTTTCGTATTGGGGTTAAAGCTAGTCCCAATTGTGAATGTGGGCAACCTGAAACTCTCAATCACATTTTTCTGCAATGTCCTATCTGTGCTATCCCGGGTCAAGATTTATATTTTACTTTTTTACGCCTTGGCTTACCAGCCCCTCTTGACATGTCTATTGTATTGAACAATTTAAATATTAGAATTATTAAAGAAATAATACGATATTTATCTTATAACCAACTACGACTTTGAACTATAGAGGAAGATGAATTACCTACATTCCTTTTTCATTTTATAGTACCACACCATCATTCCTTTGTTTTGTGTCTTTGTGAATATCTATCTGTGTCACGCAATTCCTACTAACATACCTTACAGCACACATCGACCAAAGACTAGGACACCATTAACCAAGAGAGCAGAAGATTTTGATCAGAGTGCACACGACCTATATTATGAAGACTAACGCCCAATACGCAAGCAATGTGAATTTCTTATATAACTGATACCAATATGGATATGGGATTGCGTCAAGCAAGATTACCTATATCCCCGGACGAAGCTGTCGTTACGTAATGTATCAAGCATAGCGTATCGTTATGCAGTTACGTAACGGGAGGAGACTGGTCGAATGCACCCGACGGGAAGCAAGGACCAACCAAAATAGAGAGAGAGAGAGAGAAGATAAACCAAACTAGC
>JAVJAQ010002552.1:0-72969 GCA_032362365.1 Zygogramma bicolorata | reverse complement strand
TAGCGATTTTGATGATGTAGAATACGAATCTGAAGTCCGAACGTGTTCCCCTTATGACCTTTCAAAATTTAAAAAAAGATAAATTTTACCTTAGTCATGTGTTCTCATTAGTCAGGTGCTCTTTATACTTCATTCCACTATATTTAACATTTTTTCCGGATTATAACTAGTTTTTTCCATGACTCGCATCGCGATGCACATTCGTTTGCCTCAAGATGCATATTATAAACCTTGGTGCGGTGATTGTTATGATTTTGTTTAATCAATTTCTCTCGATCTGAGATTTCGGAGCGAGAACTTACATTTATTGACGGTAGGTGATGATGCGATTTTTCGAAGTTGCAATTCCAATCAAGCGACAGCTGACGAGAAAATTTCGATACCGACGGTCTCATTGCCTAAGGGCCGGTATCATAAAACAAAGTTAACTTCAACTGATACCCATTCCTACCAACAAAGTTAACTCATGCCTTTTGAAGTACTGTAACATGTGACGTCACTCCACAAGTTAACTTCTAGTTATCTGTCAAAATAGTTTTATAAATCCGGCCCTAAATCTGGCGGGATATTTCGTTCACCAATAGAATTATTAGTACACAAAATATGAGTAGGCAGGCCACCTCATAGAAAGCTAGCATATATCGTTTCGGTTAACCAGAGTGGTTCTATCTCTCTCTCTCTCTCTCTCTCTTGGATGGACTCGACGAATATCACCGAGTGAGAGAACCGAGGAGAGAAAGCACCGCTCTGGTTAACCAAAACGATATACGGAACAAATTTGTTCCGTAGTTTTTTGGGTTTACCTCACAATCTGAAAAAAATAAGAATTAATATTGAAATCTATACAAGTGTAGAAGGACAGATTTTCAATATACCCCGAAAAGTTGCTGCGTCCATTGAAAAACAGTTCTTTCTGGATAGAACAAGTCCAATTAGTTAGCAACTTCTCGTATAACTCAAATTTTGCCTATCAAAAAAATAATAAGAACTGATATATATATATATATATATATATATATATATATATATATATATATATATATATATATATATATATATATACTAGCTGACCCGGCCACGCGTTGCTGTGGCTAAAGTTTTTGTTACATTACATTATAGTAAACAATCTAAGAGGAACAATTAGAGAACATCAGTCACGGAGTCCACTATGCTTTTTCACACAGATGGTATTTGTAGAAAAATATGGTGATCTCCTTATTTGACTTTCTACTACTATAACCCTTTAGTACAATGAAATTATTTACGAACAAAGACGAAAATGTTGATGTTGGTATACAAATTCACTGGATTGAGATTTGAAGGGGAAGTACGTTGAACACAATTAATTAAAATGTTCTTACACTTGATATTAAGAAGAAATCAATAGGTACAAAATAAAAATTTATCAGATTTATTATTTCCATTTAATTTTATAACAAATATAAGTATACTACAGTATGATACAGTAAGTAACATGTGACGCTTAAACTCATGAATGAGGTAGGCAAGGCAGACAGTCTTAAACTTTTAAACATTAATATCTATTTTTTTGAATTATAAATACTATCAATTTCAATTTAATTTAACACCAATCGGTGCACAATGTTTTTGGTTAACCTGTCTTTAGCTAACACAAATAGATTCGACGGTTTCCCAACACGTGAACACGCAACATATAGTTGCCCATGAGAAAAACATGGATTTTCCAAATCTAAACCATTTGTGGTTGTGCATGACCTTCTGCTGTCCTGATTCTTTGAGCTGGATTTCTTGATTCAATTTGTTCTGCCAACTGATGGGCTCAGCAGCGCCATCTATTGATTACTTACTCAACCCAGTCGAAAGGTATCGACATCTGTTAGAATCATTTGGAGTTAACAGATAATTGTGACTGTCAAATAATAACAGACAAATAATTAGCAATAAATTAAAATTGCGACTATAATTTGAGATTTAAACTATCCTATCTCTCAAGTTGGATCGAACTGCACATGGTGTGCGAATTTTATTATAATCGGTTAAGTGGTTTAGGAGTCCATTGAGGTCAAACATTGTGACACGAGATTTATATATATTAAGATATATATATATATATATATATATATATATATATATATATATATATATAAAAATACTTATCTGTTAACGTTTCGGAAACTGAATCTGCTTCCGTTCTCAAAACTTCTAGGCGAATTCCTTTTCAAATGCAAATAACTGGTAAAGACAATTTTCGTGATTGACATTTGTATAGATTCCAATATTATTTCTTATTTATTCAGATCGTGGTAGGTTACAAACCCAAAAAACTACGGAACAGATATTGATCCACCACAAAAAAATGACGTTCAAACAATACGGAACATATCCTTCGTTTTGAAGTATTTGAAATTTTAATGCGTTTGGCAATTCCGACAAACTCAATATTCAATTCTACTCCAAATAGTTTTGTTAGTTTCATTTCACGTTGCGTTTTCATCGTTACTATTGCCTCTGTTGAGTGAATTTTTACTTCTAATTACTTTTATAATTTTATAAAACATTTTGCATTGTTTGTGGCGTTAATAGTGCAGAATCCGAATAACTTTCTCCATAATCTATTGAGTAGCTATCGCAGGTGAATTATATCTTGGTGTTAGAAAATATATAATAGTTTCAACACATATTTATAAAATAGAAGATATTTCTGAAAATCCCAGAATCGAAATTTGTGTCAATTGATAATAAAACGTGAGATTTTTCTGACGAGGAGAAAAACAAACTTCACCTTGAATGACCTTTCTCTTACTTGGGTAGTTATATTTGTTTGATTTACTGATTGTTTTCCAGAATCTCCCATTTAATCATATTTTTCCAGCATTAGTGATAGATAGATAGATAGATTTATTGATCCTTTAGGTGTACAAAGCAATACAGATAGGATAAGTCAAAGTTACAGAATTGTCAAATTTAAAAACACATCGAAATTAAAATGGTGTAGATACAAGATCTGGCTTTATAGCTAGCAAACCCATAGATACTATCTCACGTACATAAAGACAATAACAGTTATAATTATAAAAGTGTAATATCTGAACATAAACATATACCAATACACAACACATACACACAAAAACAGATTGTGCATACACACTAAAAAAGATTGTCGAATAAGAGACAGCTAATGAGTCATTGCCGAGAGGGCAGCCATATATTCTTTTGTGGAATAGCAAGCTTGCGTTATTAAGAAGTCTTTCAAATATTTTTTAAACTTTTGGGGGTTCATGTCTTTTACGAATGTTGGTAATATATTGTACAGATTTACATCGAGAGAGTTTTTACTGGATTTTTGTAGTCTCATTCTGCTTGGCCTGATTAACTGGCGTCCTCTAGTGAAATAACTGTGAAAGTCGGAGTTTATTTCATAGTTTTTCCTATTTCTATGAATTTCCTGTAGAAGTTGATATATATATATATATATATATATATATATATATATATATATATATATATATATATATATATATATATGGATGGCAATGTCATGATTTTAAGAGATGCGAAGAGTGGTCTACAGGTGTCAGTGTAACTGGCACCAGCTATTATTCTTATTGCTTTTTTTTGAAGTAGAAAAACTTCATTAGCCCTTGTGCTATTACCCCATAGAATAGTACCATAAGAAATATTTGAGTGGAAAAAAGCATAATAAGAAGATAACAGAGCATGTAAGTTAATTATTTTTTTTAGCTTTCGAAGTAAGAAGATATATTTTGAGATTTTGGCACATAGCTGCTCTATGTGAACTGACCAGTTTAGTGAGTCATCAATTATGATTCCGAGTAATTTAACACTGTCACCCTTGGTTAGGTGCCTATTAGAAGAGAAAAGTATTTTTTGAGTTTTGCTTGCGTTTAGCATCAAATTATTTCTTCTGAACCATAGTTCTGATTTTTTTTCAGCTATATTTATTTCATCTAATATTGTATTCACATCCCTACCTGAGGTGGCGAGAGTTGTATCATCTGCAAACGCAATACAATCAAAAGGGGACATGTAAGCAAAAATATCGTTGACATAAATTATAAATAGAAGCGGGCCCAGTACTGAACCTTGCGGCACACCATATGTAACGGGTTTCATGTTAGAAATATTATTTGAATCAAGTACAACACATTGCTGTCTATTTGAAAGATATGATGAGAATAGTTGCAGAGGTAACCCTCGTATGCCATATGCCTCTAGTTTCTCCACGAGTATTGAATGTGAGACACAGTCGAATGCTTTGGTCAGGTCACACAGAGCAGCCACAGTGTGTTCCCCCTTCTCAAAACCTTCTATTATGTTGTCCACAACTTTTTTCAGAGCATGAGCAGTAGATGATGATCTAATAAAGCCGAATTGGTTGGGGTTAAATAACTTGTGCTTTAAGCAGTATTAATAAGGTCTGTTTTTTAGAATAATCTCGAAGATCTTGCCAAAACTAGGGACAATCGAAATAGGTCGGTAATTACCAATTTCATTTTCATTTCCTTTCTTAAAGATGGGGGTGACTCGAGATATTTTAAATTTGTCTGGGAATTTACCTTCAACAATGGAAGCATTAAAAAGATTTGTTAAGGGTTCAATTAAATATGTTTATCTACACCCGTACTCTAATAATACACTTATATGCCCACAACCCGTTTTATAATGAAATCCATTACGATACAGATTTTCATTACGATACAGATTTTCAACCAATAGAAACCCATTATTTTTCAATCAAGCATGATGTGCAAGCTTCGCATTTTGACGTTTGTCAAGTAAAAATCAGTAGGTATTGAATTTTTGAAGAATTTAGTCAATTTTCGATAATCGAATGAAAATGTCTTATAGCAGTGACATAGAAGAATTACAAGCGACTCCTCCACAGATGTCTTAGACAAGAAAAAAATACAATCGAAAGGATTATATTTTTCATTTGACAAATGCAACACATATGTTTTTATTTTCATCAAAATTGAATGAGCTTTCATGGCCGAGTGATCAATGGCAAGAGTAGTGATCACAAACGTCCGGGTTCAAATCCTGACCTCGGCAGAGACTTTCTTTCATTTTTTTTTTCTTCTCATTCCTCATTGTTGTATTTTCCGTGGTTATACCATTAATCATAATTCTGTAGAATTTTTCAAAGAAATACGATTGATTACCTACTATTATTGTGTTCAATATTAATACCTAATAATATAATATTTTTAGTTCTTCATTATTTATTGGGTGTAGATAAAATAGCGTATGCAACTCTCATGTAATGGTTATTAATACACTCGCATAAACTATACGAAACTCACCTTCGGCTCGTTTCGTATCCCGGTTTATGCTCATGTATTAATAACCATCATTACACGATCGTTGCATAATATACTATTCTGTCGCTTTTATGATTTTCGCATTGATGTCATAAAGAGAATAGAATAGAATAGAATAGAATTTTATTGTTCAGTACAGTAATAGAGTAAATAACATATCATATACAAGTACATAAAAGGAAATATTTTACAAATATCTATATAAGCGATATACGGTAACATGAATAATAATTCACCACAATGTTTTAGTATGTTATTATGAACAGATACAGAAAAAAAAAAATAAATAAAAACTGATCAATAAAATTGGTTGGCTACAGAGCAAGCTCGTGTGTAAAAAAGAATTGGAGTTTTTTAATTGAAGAATTGCACAAGTTGACAATGGTTGTTAATGCCTAATGAAAAAGGTGCCAAAAACGATAATAATTGAAAATCATGAAATAAAGCTCTTTCAGGCGAGTGTTCTCAAATGACTATAACCTATAAAACTGGAGTCGGACGTGCAGGAAATTTGACATTACGTTATCAAAATCATAGATCGCGCCTCTATCGGCAATTTCCCGAAGGGATTTCCTTAGTTAAAATTGTTCAAAATCAAGAATGCTTGATATCGAGAATTTGTTTTGTTTGTGATTTTTCAGGTATAAGTCAACCCACCAGGGTTTTGATGCATCTTAGTTAGCATTTTCTAACCCCCAAATCGTATCCGGATTTTGTATTCGGGTTTTGTAGTAAAAAATGGTTATCATTGAAAAAAAATTGAAGTTAATAAGGTGTGAAGGACACCTGATGAATAGAAGAGTGTTTCCGAACGTTTGTTTTTGTGCAAAAAGAAGGTGGGATACATTCTTATGATAATAATAATAATAATAATAATAATAATAAATGGTTTTTATTGACTGAATAATAAACAGGTAACAGTTGAGTATTAAATAAAATAAAACATCTATAAAATCAGCCAAAAGGCAGATTATTTCTTATGAAATTTAAAGACCCATAACTTACGAACGGGAAAAGGATTCGCTTTTAAATTCGTGTTCACAATAAGCATGACACATGACCAAAATTATTTTTTAAAGCTAGGTGATATCTGATAAACAAATATCCACGATTACATTTTACAGAACACATTTGGATTCCGCAAACCATTTTATAGATATCTACTTCAATGAACATCATCCAAAATTATTGATCATCATACTAAAACGAGGGGTTGACCACTGGGGAAAAATGTGTACACTGGAATTCCCGTAAACAGGAATTCCCTCGGAATTCCCCGAAATTCCTACAAAAAAAATATGTCAATTTGAAGAAATATCGATAAAATTTTGAAACTGAATGACGGAAATACTGGGAATTCCGGGGGAATTCCGAGGAAACCCGACGAAATATGAAAGATAAATTTCGGAACTTTCGCACACAAGTTTTTTTTGAGATTTCTGAGTGGAACATAGCCTTTTAAATAGACCATGTCTAAACTGTTAGTTCGATCTAAGGAGTAGGCAGATTGAGACCTTAGAAAGAACTCGTGACGAGACCTGGGGAGTAGGCAGATTGAGGCCCCGGCGTCAAGTCACAAACCCTTGCCCCCTGTGACAACACCTGAGGAGTAGGCAGATTGAGACCTCAGCGTGAAGTCACATTCACCTCTTGAAAATGGCTCCAAAATCGGAGCCGAAACGTCGAGAACAAAACTCTAGACGCGGTTCAACCCGAACTCAACAACAACACACAACTATATATATATATATATATATATATGATGCGTTGTTTTTTCGGGTTTCATTCCGTGTTCTGTGGTTTTGATCCTCTGAAGGATAATTCTCACAACGTTTCGGCAAAGTCTCATTTGCCATCTTCTAGGTGATGTCTTGAGTTTCGATCTCCGAACTCGACTAATTAATTCGAGTTCTACTTCTCAATATATAGGGGTGATCATTGATGGTATCTTTGATCTGGGCCCCTCCCACTTTCTTCGTTGGTCCGCCTGCATTTGTCATCGTGTCTGGGTAATTACGTGGTAAGGTCCGATATTGCTCCTCTGGTGTAATCGGCTTGTCTTTGTTTAGTGATATAATGGATTTCCACGTTCTAGGTAATCTTTGGGCGTCGTCTCTCTTGTTCATGCTACTCGGTCGTTTCTCAATTTCGATAGCCTCTCTGATTGTTCGAGAGTATATATATATATATAAATATATATAAAACTGTAGTTTTTTTGGGTGAACAGCAGAACGGAAGTGCACTCTTATAACACCAGTTTTTCCAATATTTCTTATAACTGGTGTTATAAGAGTACACTTCCGTTCTGCTGTTCACCCAAAAATACTACAGTTTTGTTCTTAACTGGTCAGCAGAGACTTCCCCTCTAATTATATATATAAATTATTAATGTACTAATAATAACCGACGAGGTTCTTTGCAAAGTCGTTTCAAAACTTTACTTTCAATGACGTCCCTATTTTCTTGAACCATTTCTCTGTGTACTCTCAGCATACACAAATCTTTAGAGGTGTGTGGTATATTGTCGAGCTTTTCTATTTCATTTTCACTTTCACTAATAGTCGTATCTTTTTTTTCCTCTTTGCTGAAGAATACACAACCAATTTTAAAATAAATAATGATTAAAAAATCGCTAACGAATAATAATGAAAAATAATTTCGTTTGTATCCAGGCGAATTCTGGCATGAGTCATAAATTCAACTGTAATAAATAATTTAACAAAAGATCAAGTATATTTGTTGTTTTACAATCACTTTTTGGTAATGAAAATTAATAATAAGAGAAACAAAAATGTATATGACTTACTATATCTACATACTGAATAAAAGTCGAACTTTATGTAGATAGAGTACGTGCAACTAAAAAAAATCGTTTATACACAGGGTTACACATGAATTACTTACCATTAAAAAAAATTCTTATATCCATTTTTATGAAAAACAAGCACTATCTAAGTTAGATTTGGCAATGTCACAATAATTACACAATAAACATCTATTGTCTTTGTACAAATAATAGAGATGCGTTAGACTTTCGAGGCTATCGAAGAAACGTAAGTTCATAGATAAATGTACTCTGCTGAACACAGAACAGGAACCAGAGAGAAGAGAACGCAGGAACTGCTGAATCAACTACCCTTGTGGCCGTGTACCTACCCGTCGTCAAGCCTAGGCAGTATTGGGTTCACCAACATCTACAGCCCGGTCTAGAGATGGGTGGCTACCACTTATGCAAGGTTGATTTCTGTCACTGACAGTGTTAAAAATTGTTATCAAAGAGTTCATTTCTTTATGGTTATTATTTATTCTTTGGGTTGGAAACTCTACAACCAAGCGCTTACGCCCAGCTAGTGGGGGGGGCAGCTGCCTCCCCTGCCCCTGCCTGGCTACGCCCATGTCACCACTCGATGCTGCCATTTTTTCAACATATAACAACCATTATCAATCGAAATATTTTCCCATTGTTGGTGATTTAATTAAACCTACATTTACTGAATATCCGAAGAATTCTGTCGCGTGCACTAATAATATGTCTGTGATATCACTTCTTTATATCTTTGCTATTGATTCTTTCGTTGTAGAAAAATTTGTTCAAATTACAAACTCCTCAATTTCATACAAACATATGTCCGCTCAAATTCGTAGGAGAACACTCTGTATAACTAGCACCCCTCCCGAAAAAATGGTGCAAAGATCCTGGATAACCAACTGAAACAACAACTTTGCGCGGAATAATTGTTTATAATATGGCACAGTTCAGTTTTCGATAACGTAATTGTTGTTGCATCCTTGAGGAGTTTGAATGTCACTCGATCGAAAACGCTATTACCGGATGCAAATACTGTACAAGGCATTGCAACGAATCCGATTTGGTAAAACTATTTCGATCGATCTTTTGTTTTCTGGTTGACAAATTTCCGCAATTGGGAAGTTCATAATTTTATGCGACGTCTGGCGGAAATATAACGCACTGCTATAATTTGACAAACAAACGGCTTCCATTTTATATGTGTGAATTTATTGAGTTCTTTGGTGTTGATTTAGGAAATCTCATCTGAAGTTGTAATTTTTTTTTGATTAATAATAACAAACAATCATGGATGCAGATCGCTCAGTGAGCCGTATAAATCTCATCTGAAGTTGCAATTTTTTTTTGATTAATAATAACAAACAATCATGGATGCGGATCGCTCAGTGAGCCGTATAAAGTGTTTGGTGCCAAGTTGCCGCAACTCTAAGAACCGAAATCCAAAGTTGTCTTTCCACACGTTTCCAAAGAGAAATACATCTTTGGTGGAGAACATTACGGAAAGTGGATTGAAAGAGAAAATAGACAGGTACAAGTCTTGGAAAATTAAACTGAAACTGCATAAATCACCACCTAGAGCTGAAACTGCATAAATCACCACCTAGAGCGGCTTCAGTGCGTTTCTTGCATTTCAGAAGAGATGATTTCTTGTTACCTGGTGAGTCTGTTTGTCTATTTTTAGGCGAAGTTATGGCGCATTTCATCATCCATGTAATAAAAGCCTCTTTGGTTCACTAACACTGGACTAAAACTAAAAAATGTCCTGGAACAAATATCATTAGATTTTGAAACACAATGCATCTATGTTCACCTCCAATGAACAGTATTGTGCGGCTATTAATTCAAAGCATCATGAACACAGTTATATTAACCTTCACGAGAAAAATGTCGTACAATGAAAATATAGCAAAAAAAACCACCAAAATCTTGTCTAGCGAGGGCAACTGATGACTGGATTTCAGTTTGGCGCGTTATTTCACAAATGTAAACAAGGTAACTATTTCAAAATGGTGGATATAGTTTAACCACCACCAGCGCCCTCATCGGTCGATATTCTTCCCTATAGTCCCATACCAGCGATCGAAACGTCGCGTCGTGAGTACACTCAACTTGAAACTTGGTGTCAACATTTGTTCATAGTACTTCATACATTTTCGATATTTCAGCCGAGGGGTTGACCACATGGGAATTCCGGTGTACAATTGATAGGAATTCCGGGGTATTCTGGGGAATTCCGGGGTATTTTGGGGAATTCCGTGGGAATTCCGGGGAATTTCGGGGTATTCTGGGGAATCCCGTGGGAATTCCGGGGAACACCGAAATTTTTTAAAGAAACTATAGGGATCATTATTAGGTAACTTCAATTTATTCGCGTAATAATAGATAGATAGATCTTCATTTAATTAGGCATCCTAATAGACATAATAAAAGACAAAATATGCACAAATGTGTGAATAAAAAATATAACCTATAAATAAAAGTACTAATATATATATGACATGTATAAATAAATAAATGGTATAAAGAATAATTTATATGAGACAGACCTGGTACATATGACACAAATTATTATTGATGCTTGAATGTACACATATATACATATATATACACACATACACACACACACAAGAATAAAATCCGACATCTAAACACATATACATACAACATACCTACATTAATGCCAAGACAAACGACTCAATGATTTTTAATAAATTTTTTTTTTAAGTAGTTAGAGTGGGACTATTTTTCATTGTATGCGGAATTTGATTGAACTCTTGGAAGCCCTTGTAAAACAAAGAACTCATGGTGCTTCTGCGGTTAGTTCTTGAGATATGTAAATCATTACAACTTCTGGTGAGGTACATATGGACATCTCTTCGAAATACCAAATACGTTTGAAAATAAGGAGGTGTCAGATTATTTAGAATTTTGAAGATGAAAACCATAGTGAGATAGTAGATTCTTTCAGACACAGTAAACCATTGCAAAGTATTGGGCATAACAATAATAGGCGTATATCGATTGGCTTTCAAAATGACTCTCATACCACGATTTTGCAGCTTTTGAAGTTTGTTCAATTTATTTAAGTCCCATGAAAATAATACAGATGCACAGTAATCAAAATGAGGTTGGATAATTGAGTTATATACTGTTATTTTCGTTACCATTGAGAGATTTTGTGATATTCTAGAAACAAAATACAACTTCTGTATTTTTTTGAATATATACTCAAAATGTTCATTGAAAGACAGGAAGTTATCCAAGTAAAAACCCAGATACTTAACTGTTGATACTATTTCAATTCTTTCATTATTTATAATTAGATCAATATCATTGATATCCAGAGTTCTATATTTGTGTTTCGTTGTTAGGATCATCCCTTTCGTTTTTGAAACATTCAATTTGAGTTTGTTCATCAACAAATATTCATGTACATCTCTTAACACTAAGTTCATTTTTTGAATTGCCCGATCTAAACTGATATCACTACATGCTAACAGGGTGTCGTCGGCAAACAGATTGATGAATTCACAATCAACGAATAGTTCAATATCATTTAAATATAAAATGAAAAGTAGTGGGCCTATTACACTTCCTTGAGGAACTCCGACATCAATATTCATCTCTTGTGATACATATCCGTTGAAACGTACTCTTTGCCTTCGGTTACTGAGATAATCATTTAGCCACTCATGTACCCTACCCTGGATTCCATAGGTTGATAACTTTTTCAATAATATTTTTCTATCAATGGTCTCGAAAGCTCTTTTTAAATCAAGGAAAACACTGACAACATATTTGTTATTATCCACATCGTTTTTCAATTTACAAAGCGTAAGTTGTAGAGATGATTCACATGAATATTTATTCCGAAAACCCGATTGATTATTTATTAATATTTCATGATTCACAATGTGGCCCATTAATTGATCGTATACAGCTAACTCTAAGATTTTTTCCAATGGAGGCAATGTGTTGATGGGTCTAAATTCAGATGCATTAACGGTATTCACAATTTTTTGTATCGGAATGATGGTACTAATTTTCAGTGCATCGGGCATTTTACCAGTATCGAGTGAAGTATTGACTAGGTTCAATATAACATGTCCTACTGTTTCAAAAATATCTTTCAGCATTTTAGCATTAAGTATTTCATGTACAGATATTTTAGAATCTAGGGTTTCAAATATTTTCCGTAATTCAGACAATGATAGTGATCTGAATCTATCCATCAAGGGATACATCTTATAATTTGTATCAGACCAAATTCTTGGAGAGTTCAAACTTTCAATGATTTCATTTATACTTTCAATGAAATAGTGATTAAAACGAACAGCTATAGTTTCACTATCCCTTATCATTATTTGACTGCTGCCATCATTGAACAGAACACCATTTGGGTTATTTTCAACTCTTGTATTCACCATATTCTTCAGAGTTTTCCACATTTCTTTGGGATTGTTTTTGTATCTATCAATTTTATTGAAATAATACAGTTGTTTTTTAGATTTCATTAGATTAACCACCTCATTCCTAAGTTTTTTAAAGGCTTCCCATTTGTCCCCTCTCTCCACCATATTACAAGACTTGAACATTTTGTAAGCTCTGTCCCTATCTTTCATTTTATCATACACATAATAAAAAAGCATACAGTAAAATTTCAATATTTTTATAAAATCATAATTCAAAAACAAAACACCGGTGTGAAGTAATTCACTTCCGCTGGACGAAGAAAGTTAGGACCGAGGGGACATGGGAATTCCGGTGTACAATTGATAGGAATTCCGAGGGAATTCCAAGGAATTCCGCGGTATTCCGGGGAATTCCGAGGGAATTCCTGGGGAATTCCGAAAAATTTATAAAGAAACTATAGGGATTATTAGTAGGTAACTTCAATTTATTCGCGCAATAATAAAAAAGCATACAGTAAAATTTCAATTTTTATATAAAATCATAATTCAAGAACAAAACACCGTTGTGAAGTACCTAGTCCACTTCCACTGGACGAAGAAAGTTATGAGCTTTGTTTTGAAAGAGTTTGTGGCGAATTTCCAATTTGAAATACATTTTGTTAGCGAAAATAAGCCTGATGACAACAATCTTCACGATCTGATAGACATAATCTGATATGTCCCTGGAGGGGTGTGTTGGGGGAGTTTTTGCAAATGAGTCAATAACTTCTTTCAGTGAAATAGTACCTCATTCTGATTCGAATATATAAATAAGGCATGTGAAACAACCCAAAAAACTTTGTTTTATAGTTTGTGCGGCCTCGAGAGGGGTGTGGTTGGGGGGTAGTTTTTTCAAATAATCCGATAACTTCTTTCAATGGAATAGAACCTCATTCTGATTCGAATATATATGAATTGGGCATGTGAAACAGCCCAAAAAAACTTTGTGTCGTAGTTTGTTTTTGGGGTCAACCTCTGCGACTGCCATTATTTTCCTCAATATTTCAAAAATGACGTGTCTTGAAATTTCACTCTACAAGAAGAAGGGACACCCTTGATTGTGGAAGAAAGACTAGATCATAATTGGCAGACAAAACACAGGTTATCATATTGTTCAAAATTGAAATAAGACGGTTATAGCTCGCGTTATATGATCTGAGTTATATATTCAATGACTGCAGTCTTTGTATGATTTCTGAAGTTTCTTTGCAGCTCCATCATGATATTTGAACGGTTTTATATAATTTATCGGTTTGTAATAAAAAGATGATCGGATATATTGTGGTTCAGTGTCAACTGTTCTCATTTGAGTTTATACAGGGTGAACACACCAGTGAATAATATTTTTTTATTTTCCTAGTAGGTAATGTTGAAGGATTATCAATAATTTTTGATATTATGGAATATACGTTTTTAGGAAACAGTTCATTTTCGCTATATAAGCGATGACAAAAATGTATAAAAAGGATTTTCTCCACAGATTGAGTATCCCGTAATCATTTAGCGATTGAAAATAATAGAAATTACTCAATAGACCAAAAATACCGTATTTTTTTCAATGACAAATTGTATTTTTTCGATACTTATTTATTCTAACGGATTCAGAACTTGATTCTATAAGGAAAAATCTCAGGAAAAATGATGCTAATAAAACAAACCTGAGTGGAATCAGACGATCCGTTCCCTTTATTTTACGATTGTGACTTGCATTATATAGATGATTCATTTTGTTTCCGGTATAATAAATACCAGCCTCAATGAAAATGTGAAAAGTTTTGATATGTAAAATCCGATATTATTCAGATTGGGTCATAATCATGACATAGTCTACTTAAAAGTCTAAAGTTTATGTTCCACACAAAAATCTCAAAAAAAACTTTTGTGCGAAATTTCCGAAATATATCTTTCATATTTCGTCGGGTTTCCACGGAATTCCCCCGGAATTCCCAGTATTTCCGTCATTTAGTTTTAAAATTTTATCGATATTTCTCCAAATTGACATTTTTTTTTGTAGGAATTCCTAGGAATCCCGGGGAATTCCTAGGAATTCCGGGGAATTCCGAGGAATTCCGAGGAATTCCGAGGGAATTCTGGGGAATTCCGGGGAATTCCGAGGGAATTCCGGTTTACGGGAATTCCAGTGTACACATTTTTCCTCAGTGGTGAACCCCTCGGTTAGGACCTTTGTTTTGGAAGAGTTCGTGGCGAATTTCCAATTTGAAATACATTTCGTTAGCGACAAATAAGCCTGATGACAACAATTTTCATGATCTGATAGACATAATCTGATATGTCCCTGGAGGGGTGTGTTGGGGAAGTTTTTGCAAATGAGTCAATAACTTCTTTCAGTGAAATAGTCTCGGAAATAGTACCTCATTCTGATTCAAATATATGAATAGGGCATGTGAAGCAACCAAAAAAACTTTGTTGTATAGTTTGTGCGGCCTCGAGAGGGGTATGGTTGGGGGTAGTTATTTCAAATAATCCGATAACTTCTTTGAATGGAATAGAACCTCATTCTGATTCGAATATATAAATAAGACATATGAAACAACCCAAAAAACTTTGTTTCATAGTTTGTGCAGCCTCGAGTGGGGTGTAGTTGGGGGTAGTTTTTTCAAATAATCCGATAACTTATTTCAATGGAATAGTACCTCATTCTGATGCGAATAAATATGATTTGGGCATGTGAAACAGACCGAAAAAACTTTGTGTCGTAGTTTGTGTGTTTGTTTTTGGGGTCAACCTCTGCTTCTGCCATTATTTTCCTCAATATTTCAAAAATGACGTGTCTTGAAATTTCACACTACAAGACGAAGGGACGCCCTTGATTGTGGAAGTGAGACTAGATCATAATTGGCAGACAAAACACAGGTTGTCTACATTGTTGCCAGAGGTTACCGAAATTGAAATAAGACGGTTACTTATAGCTCGCGTTATACGATCTGAGTTATATAGTCAATGACTGCAGTCTTTGTATGATATCTGGAGATTCTCTGCATGTCCATCATGTTATTCTGGCGGTTTTATATAATTTATCGGTTTGTTATGAAAAGATGATGGGATAGATTGTGGTTCAGTGACAACTGTTCAATTTGAATTTATACAGGGTGAACACAGCGATGAAAATTTTTTTTTTATTTTCCTATTAGGTAAGTAATGTTGAATGCTCAACAATAATTTTTAATATTATGGAATATACGCTTTTTTGCTTTATTTTTGCTTTATAAGCGATGACAACAACGTATAAAAAGGATTTTCTCCACAGATTGAATATCCTGTAATCATTTAGTACAAATAAGCGGTTGAAAATAATAGAACTTACTCAATAGAACGTGAAATACAGTTTTTTTTTTAAATCAAAAATTGTATTTTCTTTTTATTTTCCGATTGTGACGTTGCATTATATAGATGATTTGTGTTTCCGATATATAATAAATACTCGATATGTATAATCCGATATTATTCAGATTGTGTCATAATCATGACATGGTCTACTTATAAATCTAAAGTTTATGTTCCACTCAGAAATCCCGAAAATAGTTTTTGTGTGAATTTTCCAAAGTATATCTTTCATATTTCGCCGGGTTTCCTCGGAATTTCCCCGGGATTCCTATTATTTCCGTCATTGAGTTTTGAAATTTTATCGATATTTCTTCAAATCGACATATTTTTTCTGTAGGAATTCCGGGGAATTCCAGTGTACACATTTTCCCTCAGTGGTCAACCCCTCGCGATTTGGTAAAACTATTTCTTTATCGATCTTTTGTTTTCTGGTTGACAAATTTCCGCAATCGACCCGTCATCACCCAAAAACTATTGCGGATGCCAGCGATCGAAACTTGAAACTTGTTCTTCAATTAAATTTTTTGAATCTCTATTTTATATTAGATATCTCAATTTTCTTTGATCAATCACAAACTTTGATTTTATCTTTTTGACCAAAAAGCAATTTCAAACCTTTTTGTTTGGATACGATTACCTTATTCGATTTGTATTTTATAACTTCTTTTCAATAAAGTTGATAATATAGACAATGGAAGTACGAACCACTACCACTCAACCAGTAACATTGTCAACCACTGTTTACTGTCTTGAGAATCTTCAGTCGATTTATTATTTTTTGTTACGTTTACCAATATATGTCGTATGAAATCATAGCAACAATTTTTTTCTATTCAAAAATGGACAATCGAATTGCTTGAAATGAAAATGGCAGCGTAGTTCAGAATTATCTTCCTGTAATGCCAACTTGGTGGTAGAAAAGGGAAAAGTAAATCATAGAAACATGAATCGCGCTGTATATCCGAACGCTGAACCTAATCTTGTACCATTCCATGTTGGCATTTTTTGTAATAATTACATCAAAAACAAATGTTATTGATTGCAAGTGGAAATATTTAATCCTCTTTCCTTGTCGCAGGATACATATTATATTTTCTTGGATACATTTGTTGGACATTCGGATTGCAAATATTTTTTCAAGTCACACTGCAAAAGTTATGCATTTCATGTGGTTCTGAGAGAAATAACACCGTTATTAGGCCAGTAGATATAGACAATCAATTCACAATAATTCCAAAAGTTCTCAAACTATACCGGTATGTCAGTTCGTGAATGAAAAAAGAAACTATAAAATTTTGCATATGCCTGCGATGAACAGAACATTGTTCAAATGAAAAAAACGTTTTAATGCTTTATTTTCGCACAGAAAATTGCAAAAGTTCTGCAAACTAGGAATACCGCTAGTAATATTGTTTTACAACATGCATTAAGTTTGCAACCTTGTTGCAGTTACGGAGCTTTAAGTTTGGCTCATTTGTTGTAGTTTTCCATTGCAATTTGTTTAAAAAAATTACAAAAGACCTGCAAAATTTATAAGTGAATGAAAAAAATGTTCAACAGTTACTTACATTTGCAACCATTTCTGAAAAAACGGAGTATGTATTTATCAAACTTGTTCCCTCAACGCCGTCATGTCCAGAACACACAGGTATTGAGATAATTATAAGTTTTTCTACGTGGTTGCAAATGAAGATGAAATTGGTCTCAGTGCAACCTCGAACTTAAAACGGAACCTTATTATATTATACAAGAAATACTAATCGCATTTTTACAACCCCAGGAAGGGACTTACATCACAGTTATACAGCTGAATACTTGATTATCATTCGGGTTAGCCTATTAATATTGTGTTGGTTTGTTGGTCTGAATTTGTGTTGTGGTACGGTGTTTGATATTGTTTAGTTGTGTGTGGTATACTTTATTAACTACTAGTTTTCAACACTTCACTATTTTGTAGAACTTTTGCTTTTTTAGAAAGAGTACAAATAGAAAATTATCTTTATTTTGTTTTTACCCATATTTCCGTGCTACGGACGTGGTTGCAAATCAACGAAAACGTTCGACGGGAGGAATTCTCCATTTTCAACTTTTATCTTAAACTTATGTAAAAATTTCGACACTTGTTTCAATCAAAACGAACAATTAATTGCGCAAATATATTTTCCGTTTGACGCAAGAGGTTGCAAATTGAAGTACTTCCCAAAAAAATAAATTTGGGTTATTTTTTCACAGAACTTATGGAATTTTTTCGAAAAATTAGGATTGATAACATTTTTTTTTCAAACAAACAGTTCCGTTCTTTTGCAAATTTATCAGAAGATGTAAACAGCTATTTCTCCACACTTCACAAATTTGCAGAACTTTTGCTTTTTTTGGTAGAGAACAAATACCATAATATTTTTCATTTTGATTATACCCTCATTTCCGTATTGCAGATGTGGTTGCAAATCAATGAAAACGTTGTATGTGAGGACTTCTTCATTTGCTACCCGTATTTAAAAATTTTGTAAAAATTTCGAAACTTGTTTTGATGACATTAAACAACTTATTGCAGAAATATATTTTCCGTTTAACGCAAGAGGTTGCAAATTGAAGTACTCCTCAAGAACATTATTTCGGTTATTTATGTAAGTTTGCAGAACTTTTGGATTTTTTTTGGAAAAATTATGATTATTAACATTTTTTTTGATAAAACGAAACGTTCCGTTTTGTTTAAATGGTTGCGAATTCATCAGAAGATGTAAACTGCTATTTCGCAAAACTTCGAAAATTTGCATATCTTCTGCAAATATCTCCGTACAAATGATGCGAATATTCACAAAATCCTGATTTTCAACATGTTCCGTTGAGAAAAAAGGGTTGCAAAATCAGACTCAATATCATTCGAACGTACTTTTCATTCTACTGTAGTTTCAAAACTTTTGTAACTATTATTAAATTTTGGAAGACATAAGTTATATCTGTTGGAAATTAATTTTAGCTTGCCCGTCAAATTCACAACCTAAAAGACGGAAAATATCGGTAGATGTTGGTGATTAAGTGTCCGCAAAGTTATTCATCCGACAGTAGAAAAGGCTGCGGTTTTTACAGAAATAACAAAGTATTCTATGAGTTCGTTAGGTGTGAGTCCGATATCTGATCGAAATATCGGTGTCCACCCATCTGGTTCTTTTCCCAAGTGATATAGGTATTGAAGATTTCCATAGAATTTCATCCCTCATTTGAATTCCCTAAATTTTTTGTGTAGAGGGTGTTACAAAACAATCTATGAATTATCCATAGGGTTTTTTTTGCGTTCAATAGTTTAGAAAATAACATTATTCAAACTCGATTTTTTTTTGTATTTGGTTAAAAGTAATTTTTGAACCGATCTTTTCCATTTGCTATCAAGACAAACCAGCGGTTGAATTGAAGGTATCTCCTTGATTTCCAGCAGCCTGAATTCGCCCTATTCTTTTCCCTGTTGAAAATTAATGAAAATCTGTTGGATGAAATTACGTTAAAAGTCACAAAAAAAGTTTTTTGTCACTTTTAGTCAACAGAAGAATTTCTTGCTGGCAGAAAATGCGCAGTGAGATTATTCAACATATGTTGCATAGACAAATAAAATATGAAAGAAGACTTTGTATTATTCCCGAGATTATTCCTGTACCTAATTTCGTATGTTATTTCTCAAAATTTGGTAGCAAGTCTGAATATCCCTCTAGATTGTAGATATCTCGGTAGATACAATGCACATCAGACTGTTTTCTTTGAATTACAGAACAGCAAAAGCGTGTTCAATCGATTCCATTCTCGATTGTGTTTGGTACTCAGAAAAAGAGGACAAAGTATAATGGGAAGAATAATGAAAATGTTAAAGAATCATATGTGATGATACGATTTGGGAAATATTCACATCTGCGTGAGAGACTCGGTGAGAGATTAATAGCGTCTCGTCTATGAAATAAATAATTTGGAGATATGTTCATTTTGTATGCCACATAGGATATGAAACACATTTTTGTCGTATTTTGAATTGATTTATTTTTGGAATGTATGGAAAAAAGTTATTGAATCAGGGAAAGTCGTATTTCGTGTAAATATATTTATTTAAAAATCGCAGAGCGCTTTCGGCTATTAAATCGCTCTGCGATTTTTAAATAAATATATTTACACGAAATACGACTTTCCCTGATTCATCAGACACGTGTATGCAGCACCAACAAATCTCAAAAAGTTATTGTACAAAATTATCTCCCTAAATCAAGCAAGCACATCACACATTTGAAAAAGGCGTGGAAGTAGACAAAACACATTGAAAAAATGCTACATCTTAAGGAAGAATAGTGCTATTTGTTTCAATTTGAAGATTTTTTTCAGAAACTGTTTTTTCAATGTACAAATTTTGGGGGTCTCCCCGCCCGGAAGGCCCGTTACCAACACGGAAAGCCTCTGAGGACCTCCCAGGGGGCGAAGGGAAGAAAAAGATTTTTTAGAAGGGAGGAAAGGTGTGGTCACCCAAAACCGCGAAAGGAGAGAAAGAGAGAGAAAGAGGAAAAGGGTTTATATTTATATTTTTTTCTGATGGAGTCGGAAGGCGAGGCCACCCAGAGCGAAAAGAAGGGGGGTAATTAGGGTGGTTAGAAGGCGGAAAGAAAAGACGGATTATTTGCTTGTGTTTTCAATTAATTTTCAATTAATGATGCACTGGATTGGCTTATGTGGGAAGTATTTCGATTCAAATAAGATTGGCCATCGTCCTAGAGTTCAACATTTTTCGAGACATTTTTAGATGAAAGATAATTCAAAATATTCATCATTTCAATTTTATTTAAATAATGGATGTTTTAGGTTTCAATTCCCCGCCTCGGAATAAGGCCTCGTTAATCCAATACACGGACAAGTCTCTACTTTTGAATGTTGACCTCCCTAGGGGGCGACAGCTGGTTAACGAAAAAGCCATTTTTTTTTAATGCAAGGGAGTGAAACTTGCTGTTGTGGTCACCTTTCAAAACCGTATGAAAGAAGTATGAAATAAGTAATCTTATATAATGAGAGCAAAAGATTTTCATAAAGGTATACAAGGGTTTATATTTTTATTTTTTTCCTGATTGGGGTCGGAAGGCGAGGCCACTCTTTAGCAGTCGAAAAGAAGGCGGGGTAATTTAGTGGTGGTTAGAAGGCGGAAATGATCACTATATGACGGATTTTTTGCTTGCGTTTTCAATTAATTTTCAATTAATGATGCACTGGATTGACTTATGTAATAATTGAATGACACACTGAATTGTGAATCTGAGGCTGTTGATACTTATGTCAAAATAAGAATAGTGAACACTGAAAAATATATACAACAAAACGATTTCTCATGTTCTCACTGTGTTTTCAACATTACTTATTGTTGTTGAAAATGTGACAGCATATCTGAATCAAGATGTAAGTATGTTGTATTTGGGCCAATTTGTTATTACATATCATTCAAATTGAACCATAGGCAATAGGTAGGTTAGGTAATGCATTCAATAATCAGAAAGGCCAAAGTTGCTATTGGACTTTCAACTGCTAACCGTAGGCACCGTTCGTATTCCAACAGCCAGTGTTGTAGGTGCACACAACTCTTTCGGTTTGTTTACATCAACAGTTTGTCTCTTATCGCCACAAAAACATCTAATTTCTCAATCTGCAACTATTACACCAACAAAAAATCATATATATATGTATATAGCATACGTACACTATGCAGATGCACTATTTTTATTGTTGCTGTCAAATATTTTGTTCTAGTGTATCGATTGTCTTAAAAAAAAAGGGCAGCGAAGAATTCGCAACTCACTTTCTCCCAACGAAACGCAAACACGGAAAATTGATCCGAACGAGATGAATCAGTGATTTAGGTTTGTTTATAAGAGGAAGATGTGTATTCAACACGAAACGGACCGTTCGCAGATGATACATTGTTTACCACGAAAAATGTGTGCGACTAAATTCTAGACCGCGGTCCACATACCTTCGATCTGACTTCAGTGACCTCCTTCATGATTTCATTGAAAGCGGCTGTTTCTTCGGCCTGCCTCTGATTATGACGGGCTATTTTCTCACTGAACTTCCTAGGATTCGCCATGATTGCTACACATATAAATTATAAATCATTGACTGCGCACTACATCAGACGCGGGAGCACAACAGGGTCAGTGCCACAGTGAGTGCTGTTCGCTGTTTCCACTACTTTTCAGCGATTTAGCTTCCTTAGCGTACACTAGAAACGTAATAGATTGGCAGCGTAAACCGATATTGCGATTGTGTACGTACACTGATCGGTTAAGCACCTTAGAAAATCTCATCGGTCGAAATCTCGGGCGCTAGACTTCTATCAGGAGCGTAAAACACATTTTTACTGTTGACATTCGATGTTTCCTGTATTTTTGATGTAGGTATGTTTTCATCACATATCCCTGGATATTTTCTAATATAACCTCTCTGATCTTTCTCTCGTTTTTCTCAGGGTGGATTTATAAAAAAACTTTAAGACCTAAGATTTATGACTTATCACTTAAGAGAGATGGAACATAGGAATGCCATAGAAACTGTTATAAAAACACTTGCCTTAACATTTTACATTTAAAATTCAAAAAGATGGTCAACTTCCAACTTGAGAGTTTGGTAAATGAAATACAATGTGCGCAAGAAATTCACACGCATGTTCCTATTTTGTTTACAAATGTTGATGAGAATTGAGAAGTTATGTTATGCAGTAACATATTTTCGAACCATGGGAATCATTACCTATTCAAGTATATTCTTGATATCTGTGTTTGGTATCTATTCTCTCATGAAAAAACGTCGAAATCTGAGATTCAAACAAGCCTTTTTATTGTTATAGTCAATGTTCAAATGTCAGTAATGACAGATGACAACTTATCTCTTTAGTTGGTTTTTTAGTTAGTTTTTTTTATAACTGAGTCTATCATCCTGCTATAAGTCTTAAGGTGATAAATGTTAAATGCTAAATGTCAATTTTTTTAAAAATACACCCTCAGTCATTGCTCCAGTGGCGTAAATAACGCCTTGGCAACCTTGGCGGCCCCAAGGGGCGCAGTGCAGGAGGGGACGCAACAAAAGGCATTCAATAACAAAAAAAGAATTTCTGAAATGAATAAACCTGATGAATGTGTAAGAATGTGTAAGTCATTATAGAAATTTAAGTAGTTTAAGTTCTGATTATATTATGAGTTGCGTTCGATTTGACGCCCGAATACCCGAAACAATCCGGGCGCGTTCTCAATAACCTGAATCACCTCATTACATTTAATTTCAAAGTCGGGGCGAGTTCTGTTCCATTGTTTTCAATAGCATGAAAGCTCAGCCAATGCACTGCTCGCTCGATCGGGCCTCAACTCGAACGCATCTTTTAATTTCACTCCGCCTCTGGCTGACAATCGGGGTTCAGACAATATGAAATACCTACGCCTCTTGCTGGTAGTCATTCGTAGTCGCAACGAAAACAATTTGGAGGTCATGAAATATGGTAGTAGTTAAGGGAACACACATTTACAAATTCTTGTCATATGTCATTTGTCGTAAATCTTAATCCATATTTTTAACAAAGGACATAATATTTGTAGCTTCCCTGAAGATGACAGTATTCACTGTCGAAATATTGGAAATACAGTGTAAAAAGAGTACACTTTTTGCTTGCT
Organism: Zygogramma bicolorata; assembly: GCA_032362365.1. Lineage (NCBI taxonomy): Eukaryota > Metazoa > Arthropoda > Insecta > Coleoptera > Chrysomelidae > Zygogramma > Zygogramma bicolorata. The sequence goes on along the minus strand of JAVJAQ010002552.1, from coordinate 49,361 downwards.
GCTTCACCCAATATCTTCTTCCCTTGTATCCTGACTAGTCATCAAAGACTACAAATATATATATATATATATATATATAATATTATTTATAGGGTGGGGGGCGTATAGCCTATGTTTGCCAAGGGGCTTGGCCTACCTTAGTTACGCCACTGCATTGCTCACCTTTTTCTTGACCATATCTTATCCAAGACTATTGTATAATGTAAGCATTAAACATCTGTTAGCTCGACCTTAATAATAGCCGCATTATTCATTGCTGTCAAATACTTCCTCGATTTGTAAAAATTTCAACCACATCCCACATGATAACAAAAGAAAAAAAAATTACAGGATTCAAAACTGCTACGAAAGAATTTTTATTTTGCCATCAATAACTCTTGCTTTTACGTAGCCGGCATGATCTGCATTCAGGCCACATACTTTGATCAACTACTCTTTTTCTTTGACTCTGACATAATCAGGGCTATTCACTAAGTAAAGTGGTTATCGCAGTTGCTAACCGTCGTAGCAACTCTGATAATAACTTGCCATAATGACGTTGGTAAGCTGTTTTTCCTTAACAAGATATCTAAAGCAGTTGCCTGTGAACCACTACTCACAGCAACTGGTCATTATAGTATAGTAGCAACTTAACTTGAAAAGTGAATACCAATTCCGCGCTTAGCAACTGACCTTGAACATAACGACAATTTTTAGTCGCTATCCATAACAACTCTGCTTAGTGAATTGCCCTGAATGTTTTGCTTTTTTCCCATTGCCTAAGTATGTACTAGTAGAGTAGGGGAACTTTTTTTTAGGTTAAGTGGAAGAGCAGATTTCATTTGGCACCTTCACGTTGAATGAAAACTGAACTTCGCCTTTTATTCCTGTGAGGAAATTTGAATAGCTATGCACTGTTTGAAATTGGTGATCTGGAATAATAAAGACGTATTATTATTATTATAAAACTGGTACATACGGTTCTTGAAATTTTATCGTATAAACCACCAAATATTCAAATATTTTCAATTCAGTTCTGTACCTACATATAAGAAGAACAAGAAGACGAAGAAGCATTTACACTGAGCTATCAGCGAACATGCATGTAAGTGTCATATCGAAATAGCTTTTGAATCCAAACAAATTTGACTCAAACCTTTCAACAGTATTGTATGAAATTTTGTTAGAATAAAATAATAGTGTTTTTGAAAATGTGTATGTATAATGTAACACAATTATCCAACAAAAATACCTCCAATAATTTGTTTACTAGTCGTGGATAAAGTATAATATTGTACTCGCGTATAATGGCTATCGTTCTCTCGATGATTTAGGCCACTCGCCTGCGGCTCGTGGCCATAAACTTCATCTCGTGAATAATAGCCATCGTTATACGCTCGTTGAATAATACACTATTCTAGCATTTTCATTTCTTATCCTCACAGTAAGTAATGTTGGCTTCTTTTGCGAGTACGAGTAGTAATTTACCTGCCAGATTGCTCCCAAAATGTAATAGATTGGCTGCTCAAGCCGGGTTCGCGAGAACGTGTACATGAACACTAACCGGATAAGCGCATCGTGCAGACGCAAAATATGTTAATTCTGTGGCGCTAGATTGTTTTTGTCATTTAGTGAACTGAAGCGCAAATACTTTATTCAGTCAACTGCTGAAGATGTTTGCGGATAATTCGAAACGTCGTTATTGCGCTCAGCTTGGAACTTCGTTTTGATGTTTTTACTAGTTTTTCCCTCAACATTTGTTAAATTGTTACTGTTATGAATATCCTGCCTCATCATCATTATACACTTCGAGAATGATTATAAAATCATGATTGGGGCTTTGGTTTCTATAATTTATTCCTAACAAATCATTCATTTGATTTTTGACCTTTTATCATGTGTTCGGTGGATATAAAAATGTCAACATACCCATACCCATTTTCAGGTTTTGTGGTTTGCCACACTGTCACTGGTGCAACGTAGGCAAAACAGAAAACACTACGTTGCAATGCATGCTGCAAGAAAGTCCACTAACACGTCTCGCCACTCACTTCTCACTTCCCACGTCCCCCAGTTTTTAGTTTACGCTCACTTTGACGTATACAGCTGTTAGCGGTTGTGTTTGGATTCCTTGAATTTTTTATCAAAAAAAGGAAATCATGTCAGGCCAGTGGGAAGTTGTGAGCAAGAAAAAGGACAAGGGCAGCAAACTGCCAGTTCCTAAAGCGGCCAAAACCGCCCAAAGTGAAAAGAGTCCTGGAAACGGCGTCAAATTAGAGAATGCTTGTAAGTAACCTACAAAGATGTTCGCCTGGATACACACATATTCCTTTAGTTGTAGTGCCGAAGTTGCAAGCCCCAGGTAGCGGCAACGACAAAAAAAGTCTGTCCGGTGGTAAGCCTAAGGATGTGAAAAAACACCCTAAGAAAGATAGGCCACAGGACAAACCTAAGCCCCCTAAATCTATCGAAAGTGCCCTTAATTCTGTGAGTATTGAAAACAAAAACAAATGCAACAATTTTAAATCAGAGAATATTTTTTGAAGCTGTGCTCTTTTGCTTGTTTTGTACATTTGATAAGATAATCGTCCTTATCATTTGTTATTCTTTCATACTGCACCCATTATAATCTTTTAATTTTCAAGATAAATGCTGAAGATTTCCAAGCAATCTTCGACAAGACCAAAAATCAGTTTCCTGATGCTCCAATCGTGTGGTTGAAAGAGTTGGTATATTTTTTGAATCAAAAACTATCACTCGACGTTCAAGATGTTTTGTTTTCATCAAAACCCCAGGGTTATCCACTTAGTACGGTAAGAAGTGAACGGAAAAATGAAATCCACGAATGTGAATATGTTGCTTGATTGCAGGTGCCTTCTGAAATTAAAGCTGTCATAGAAAAATCGCTAAAGGAAGCAGGCAAAAGCAATAATCAACTTTTTTTCGATATATGTCTGTCTTCTATGGCTACTGATATGGCCAAAGGGCTTCCTGCGCTAGGTTATAAGCTTTTTTTACAGTATATTGCTCTGAATGAACCAAAATTAGTTACCGAGAACTTGAGCAAACATGTTGTTTTGAGGGTTTCATACCAAAACAGACTGAATATTGGTTTATCGATTCTTTGGTGTGTTGGTCACGTTGGTTATAGTGATTTCAGTTGTGGATTATCTGGTAAGTGTTGTACCATAAGAATTAATGGTTTGCATGAAAAAAACTCATGTTTAAAAACTATTCTTGTAGTCCAATTTCTTCAACAGAGTCGATTAAAAAGTCTGGTTGAATGTCTGACTGATTTGCTGGTGATATCCTTTGATTTTACCCTTGTTTTCACTGTATATTTTCAAAAAGATGCCAAGTATATGAAGAACTACATAACATCATTATATACTAATGATGAAACTATTTTTTTATTTGTATAGTTATTATGTTCTTTGGAATCACCCAAATTTGCTTGTACTTGATTTTAATTGCATTTTGATTGAAATATTTCATTTTTGGAAATCATACTTCTCACCCTACCAGTGCCCACTCATATACAAATAATGTTGTTTTCCAGTATTGATCTCTTCCATAACTAGGCACCATCCATAAAAGAGTTATAAAAACGTTGGCAGTTTCTTTGTATGGCATGGGCAGCGTGGTATAATTGTTTTTCAAAATTATTTGTATGTGGGAGGTTTTATATGGTACTAACAAGTTTTATCAGACCCGGAGAGAGAAGGATGTCATTGCTATTCAGTGGAGCAATTTATCCACCAGCATTAACATTTTCACTTTCACTAATGTAATATGCATAAAATGCTCTTCTGAAAGTCACTAGGTATATAGTTAGTCCTTCTTTTCTTCGAAATGGAGATGAGAATTAATTTTACATAATCCCCCACCTTAAGAATCAACTACACATCTATCAGAAGACAATGGCTCTTGAGTCAGTGTGTTTGATACTAAAGTTAATTTTTATGGAAAATTTCGCAAATGACTTATTTTTCAGAAGTGACAAATACGTTCATTAAATATGCATTTTTATTCTATTGTTGAGTGAGTCTAATCTTTGATTGGTATCATATGCAGGTAATATTAGCCTACGATAGAATTGTCAAAATTGGACGACAATTATTATTGATATTTCTTGATTTTATACTTGAAAATACTGTTCAATTCAGGCTTCATGTAACCATTATAATCTTTGACTACTGTACTATCTTTTGGAAATATAGTGATTTTCATACTACGCCAATATTCTGGAAAAAAATAGATGGCGCTATAGAAGGTTGGAGTCATTGGAGGTCATGTTACACCCAGTTTCGACGATGCAATTTGTCGCCGCAACTTTTCCCTTGGAGAAAAATGTCATCTATCTCTCAGTTTGCATTACCGATATTTGAAAATAGCACTGAATGTTACCAAGATGAACGCCTACATTATCACAACTGACATGATTTCATTCATTTCTAATCATTGATATTGTGATAAAATCACCTTATTACTCAACTTGATTCCATATATTCCGAAAAATGATTGAAAGGGGGGGGGGGGTTGGGGTCCACCGGGGGGGGGGGGGTGGCCTGAACAATTGTTCATTTTTTGATATTTATTTGAATATTCAAAATTACCATTCTTAACAATGATGCCACCGCATATTAGTGATTTACAGCAACAAAATCACCATAGAAATAACAAAGTCGCTGCAACTTATCGCACCAAAGAAAATTCATGTAACTCGAAAAACTTGTATGAATACAAAATTACGAAGTTTATTATCAAAATTCAAGTATCTCAAAACATTTATGGGCGTAAAAACCCTTAACATTCTTTATTTTTCATTAATACAGTCCCAATTGAATTATGGGATTCTGGCTTGGGGAGGGGTCATGAAATCCCACATTAGAAATCTTGAAGTTCTTCAAAAACGGTTTTTGAAAATAATATATAATAAATCTTATTTGTATCCAAGTGAAAATCTGTACATAGAACACATAAAATGGACATAAGACAATTATTCGGATATAACATCATGATTTATATCCATAAACACAAATTGAATATAAATTTCAATAATCATATTTATAATACAAGGAATAAAAATAATATCACATTGAAAAATAGAGTTAAAACAACAATGTCTCAGAAAAATTTTAAATATTTATTGCCAATCTACTATGATTTGGTTCCAAATCATGTAAAAATGATCAAGTCATTAGTATCTTTCAAACTACAGATTAAAAAATGGATTCAAGAATCACGTCGAAATTTATTTCATGAAATCTCTCACTTCAGTTAAGAAAATTAGTGAATTTTTCAATATTATTTTGTTGAATTCTACAAATTTATCAAATATATTATACATAAATGTAATTCGTATCTCTCGCGGGTATAATTGAACTGTTTATTCACCTTTTTACAAATTGATGTATATGCTCTTTTTTATGAATTTTGAATAAACTTTATTACTATTATTATTGCATCGTCGAAACAGGATAATCGCTGTTGTTTGATTAATTTCTCCGTTGATTTCATGCACAAGTGGCTTTCTATGTATTTCTGAATATTTTTTTGACCGTTTGAGTTACCATTAATTTTTAAGTTTGTTTTGTTTTGTGGAATTTTTTTTTTTTTTTTTTTTTTTTTTTTTTTTTTTTTTTTTTTTTTTTTTTTTTTTGTTTTTTTTTTTTTTTTTTTTTTTTTTTTTTTTTTTTTTTTTTTTTTTTTTTTTTTTTCCCCGGTTTTTTCCGGTTTGTTTCGACTACAGAACTGACAGTGTTCTGTAGTTCGACCACCAACTCCACTCACGCCCCCTGGCGTTCTGTAATATCCTTCAATTCGAACCTTGCTTCCAGTATTCAAAGAACTGTTCCTGCCGCTCATCGAAATGAAGAGCTACTCCCGTTACGCGCTCGGCTACCTCCTCGACCTCGTCTCCAGCCATAAGGACGTGTCCGTGACCAAGGAAGACTTCCTCCTCTTGCTCGACACGATCTACTCGACGAAAAAGACTCTGCCCGCCGACCTGCTGCTGCAACTGTCGGCCGAGGTTCCGAAACTGAAACGCTTCCTCTTCAGCAACACCAAGGACAAGTACAACACCTCCGTCGAGGTGATACTGAAACGCATCGTGGCCAACAGCAGCGAGCCGTACAGGCATTGTCTGTGCGACTTGTTGGTCGACATCTTCGCCAGGGATCAATCTACTCTAGGTACTTGGAGCAAGGTGTACGGCAAAACCGTCGCGGCCAGCGCTTATCTCTTGGAATACTTAAGTGAGTGGGTTTGCTGTATTTATGAGCGCAGAACACGGAAATCAATTTAGAAATGCAACAGCCGCGTTCCCGCGTAGAATTTCGAAGCTTAGGGCCAACAGCCACCGATGGCGCTGTTGGCGGTTATTTCGTTCCAACTATGGCTCCAACTAGGAATGAAGATACTGAAACCATTGTTAATAGAGATATACACCACGTTTACACCGTCGCTTGGTAATCTGACTAATGACTTTATTTTAACCAAATCGTCTTGGTCATCTTGGTGTAAACAGTACACTTAGTCAGGTGACCAGCTTGGTTTGGTACCCAAAATTGTTGCGTACCAGACCAAAATAGTTAAGTGACCAAGATGGTGTAAACACCTACGTCCTTGAATATCCGCAAGTTGCAAAATTTGGTTTGAATCTTTGCTAATCATAAGTCCGAGCTCTGTGTATTTCGTTGTTCTATCATTTTATTATCATTTTCCTTACCTGTTTTATTCTCAACTCCTGATATTTTCTCATATTCCTTCTATGAAGCCTTATAATTTTTGACAATCTCGCCTTTCTTTCACAATTCATCATTTGCCAATATACTCGTACTACAATTGCCCTTACACTCAAATCCATTTTTCTATATATTTTTGCCTAATATCAACTCAATACAACCACATATATCCAATCCAAATCTAATGTTTATTATTTCTGATTCTAATCCATGAATTATTTGATGTTTTCATGTCAAAAAGTACAGCAGAGCTGCAAACCTGTTTATAGTCCTGTCATGTTCTTTGGTATGCTTACCAAATAAGAACCATACTGTTTAGGCTCACTTGTATAGGTTCAGCTTAAACCACAAGTGTTGGTTAAACTTTAGTTTAATGAATAAAGTTCGTTGTATAGGTGTTTGTGACTGCCACTCATAGTTTAACTGTCAACTGATGGATGGAGGGGCAGTTAAACTACAAGCTTTGGTTAAACCATACATACGGAGCACAAAACACCCACTGTGGTACGGAGAATAATAACTGATACTGTTTGTTTACTGTGTGGGTATTTTTGCGGGTAGAATGAGGGCAATTTGAAGAGCTAGGAAAATGTATAAAACGTAAGAAGGGAAATGAAATGACAGTGGAAATTAGAATCACGGAATTCATCATATAAAAATCATGCGCGTTTTGTGCAGGTCAACATATCTAGAATCTACAGTTCGATGTTTTTTTTTCTGTTACTAATAAGGACCAACAAATTAGTTAGATAGAAATGGGTTACAAGCGCCATGAATATCCCAACTACTCTGTGTCTCGAATCTCAAATTTGAAACCTGTATGTACGGGAAATATTCAATTTTGTTAGGGAAAATTGCACCGCTCCTACTTAATGAAAGGTTAACTAAGCTTGGCTTAATCGCTAAGGACCAAGGAATCTGATTGGCAAATCCATAGCAACAAAACCTAGCTTAGTTAAACCATCATTAAGTAGGAGCGGTGCAATCGGCCCTTAGCAAAAGATATGTTTTATAATGTTTTTTCCTTTTTCTTATTATTTCAAATCCACCAATCCGACGGTATTTACATTTATCCGGCGGCAGGTCAAGTTCAATTCACTTGTCAATTGTCATTAATGTCGTGATTTGAAGTTAGCTGCAAAAACTTTAACTGAAAGATATACAAGAGATATATTATCATTTCATCGGTTTAAACCTAAGTTTAAATGACAGTTTAAACCTGAGTTTAAACTAAACTATAAACGTGACCTTTACAACTGGCCCTTACTAGTTGAAGATGGTGTAAACAGGCAGTAACTTATTGACTTAGTCTGAATTTGGTATGGTCAACTTGGTCAGAATACCAAATTAGCGCAAGGTGTAAACGTGGCCATAGTTAGCCAACCTTATGGAACTAACTAACTGGACTAACTGTATCTCTATAAACAGTGGCTGCGTCTAACAGCTTACAGCGCTTAAAGCCGCTACACAAAATTTGACAGTTTTCCATGGTGAAATGTCAAATTTTGTGAAGCGGCTTTAAGCGCTGTAAGCTGTTGGAAGCAGCCAATGCTTCTATGATAGTTTCAATTGACTTTGAAGTATATCTGACATGTAACGCATTTTCGAATCTTTAAATACTCTGAAGCATAACTTTTGAATTTATTCCGACGAAATATTTTCCTGCGAGTTATTAGCTGTTCTTCATTCAATAGATGAAGACCATGTTTTCTAAAAAATGCGCGGAAAAGTCGTTAATTCCAAGATTTTCCATACTTGGATCGAGTGAATGAAACCATCAAACTGTACAGATTTCTCCGGCATCAAATTCTCCACCCATATTTGGTGTTGAAGAAATACAGTTTTCTTCAGAATTCACTATTGAAAAGAGACTTGCATTTTACGTGATCTCATTTCTTTAAAAAAATTCCCTTCAATTCTTGAACTGTGTCTTGTAATGTAAGTCTGTCTTAGGCCCGGTCTTTTCACCGGGAGATTATTCTACAGATAAAGCTAAATGACGGTTAGAATATTCTTTTGTTTATCGTTAAGTGATAACAAAAGCATATTCTAACATTCAGTCAATCTATCCTTAGGATATCTATAGGTGAAAAGACCGGGCCTTAGGGTATGTGGCGCCATATATTTCGAAAAAAGCTACTTGCACAGGAGATGTGTTGTAATTTTCGAGTAAATGAAACTATCAAACTGTTCAGATTTCTCCGGCATCAAATTCTCCACCCATATTTTGTGTTGAAGAAAAACAGTTTTCTTCAGAATTTATTATTGAAAAGAGACTTGAATTACGTTCTCATTTCTTAGGTCAGAAAATTATATATTCCTCTGAACTGCATCATATAATGTAAGTCGTCTTAGGGTATGTGGCGCCATATATTTCGAAGAAAGCTACTTCTTGCACAGGACACAGGAGATGTGTTGTAATGTAATAAATTTTTATTATTGGGTGGTTTGTATCGAACGATTTTCAACTATGGAAAATCCGTCATCAGCTCGTCGATAATACAGTATTATACATTTTTGTTCTGTACAATTTTCTGTGATACATTCAATATTGTTGCATAGTTGGGGGAAACAACCGCCACAGGAATGTGCCTCAATTCTTTTGGGTTTTACAAGTATGCTGTTGCCTAACTGAACTTGTTTCTGTAATCTGTGGTTGCGAGTAACTTTTCGATTATATCGCGCCCATTTCAGACCAAAACTGGAGCACTGCTTCGAAGAAATTGAACAGAGCTGCTCTGAAGAACGTTTTGGACAGTTTCAAGTCTGCGAACGACGACCTGAACCTGAAAAAACGCAAAGAAGAAGGCCTCAAAGCTAGCATCGCCGCTATACAGGTGAGTGTATGGAGACACTGTCTCTATCGGTGAGTTCTGATCATGCTCCTGCAAGCGTGGAATTAATAAAAGGATATATGTATGTCAAATGTTAATGGCAGAACTGAACCAATTTATTTTCCGGTGCTGAGGATCAAAGAAAAAAGAGCTCACACTAGTCAGCTACTACACGCTAGAAGTGAATATCTGACGGTAGATTACGAATACGATTTACTGTTATTCTTGATTTGCCTCTAACAGAAGTTGATGCAACGTGTCACTATTTTCTCGTTCTTTTTCAAAATAACCAATTAAAGATGCCACCAACTCTTCGCAGCGCTCATTTACATGTTTTGGTATTTCCACGAATAGCTTTGGACTGATACTCGCCATATGATGATCGAAATTCACACTTTATGATCACAATATCCATTTTGAAATACTAAAAAGACGTAAACACAGAACTGTCACTTTTAAATAACAATTGTCAGTGGGTTAGACTCAAATTTCAAAGAAGTACGGCAACATCAAAAGTGTTGCCAACTAAATTCCTATGAACACCTGGCGCCAAATTTGAATTTCAATGCAAAAAATCCCGTGCTTTTTCATCAACGGATTGGTTCCACTTTTTTGATTTTATGTAGTCATCGATGATGTGTAGCAGTTTTTGTTATTTCAGAATGGACGAAAAAAAAAGTCAAAAATCACTTTTTGAATTTCTGCTTGTAACTAAATTTTTTACCCGGAAGGGACGACTATGGTTGACTTAGGCTGGATTCAGACAGATCCGAAATCGGATCGTCGTACGATCGGATTTCGGATCTGTCTGAATTCAGCCTTATATCAACGCACATTTTCTAGTACACCACCATGTCATCAGACATATCATGTACTAGTTGACCGAAATTTGGCTCATCCATAAGTACTCGAAAATAATTTCAGACTTAGGGCCAGTTGTACATGGCTTCTGTTTAAATTTGGTGTGGAGTTTAAACTACAGTTTTGACATTAATCGCCACCTGGAGCTCAAACCTAACCTATACAGTAGCCTTTAGTGGATTGTTCAAATATAAGCTGATATCTTTTCATATTTGTCTTGATGAAAAATGTGAATTTTGAAATAGAACGCGGGCATATCTGCCAGACGAAAGTAAATCTGACAGTTGTAAATCCAGCCTGCTGGACAAACAAACCGATCTGAAGAGGCTTTTTGTGCATTGGTGTCATATTTCAAAATATTTTCTCTCGGTAATAACTTAATTTTGAGTGATTGTGAAGTTTCAATCCATCGATTCCTTTCAATTTTCGACAATAGAAAGAATATTAATCCTATTGCTGTTAAGAGACGTGAATTGTGGATTCAAGCAACTATAAGAGCATAATTAAGAACTGATGAGTTGAAATAGGCAAGGATATATTCATGAATTTCGTGTCTCAGAATTGAAATTATAATCTCATTAAATTACCATTGTTATTTATGGAAATACGATTTGTTTGTCCAGCAGGCTGATGCGTGTGACGTCACATGCCCGCGGTCTATAGGCAACACTATGATGCGTTTGGGTGTTTGTTTTTTTCTTTTTCCGGTTGGTTGTTTGGGGTTGTATTGTGTTGGGTTGTGGGTGTGGGTCTACTCTCTGGGTTGGTGGGGTGGTGTTTGGTGGGTTGTCATGAGATTGTCACTATACTTGTCAGACTGTTCGAAAAACGTCTAATAATATTCTAGACTTATACAAATTTTGAGTTTTCTTCCGATTTGTTCAGCACGGCAGTAATTAATCCCCCGAAACCCATTCAGTTATCAACGTGGATGAACAAGTATATGTAACAGACAAATTAGCGTTGCAGGATAAAAAGAGTAGGTCTAACAGGTTAGATGAAAATTTCGCTTGAATTGCTGATCACACATATAAAGCACAGTTAGTTCCGCATAGTTTTCAACTTTCTCAATAAAATCTTCTTCATCGGATAAATCATAAAAAATAATTTCTCTCGTATTTAATTACTACTAATTTAGGATCCATCATGATTTGAATTTTCAAATTTAGAATCTGCGCTCTTTTGTGTCTTCGCGCTCTGACACGTTCGACTTCGATTTGACGCACCGAACTCCATGACCACGTGACGAAACTTCACTCTTTTTCCGCTCTAAGATGCCTAGGAAACCCTGGTGTATCTACTTATACCTGAATAATTTTGGGATAAACTTGGCGAAAACTGATTGCTTGATTTCTGAGATCGCAAAAGCTTCAAATCGCTATTGTAGATGGCGATCAGTCGTATACCATATGAAGCTTAATTTTCAGTAGAGAGGAATGTGCAACCGAATATTCTACCACTGTTTATTATTTGCCAACTGAGATTTTGACAGCCCTGACAGCCAATCAAATGCGTTTCAGAAAACGTGCATGTAACGTGGAAACCTACCGTTAACATCCTGTCAATACTGTCACTGTTACCTCTACAAGATTTTAGTGTGATTATATTAGTTTGTAAGACTACACTTTGATTCCGAGAAAATTCACTTTGCCTATTCACCTGAGAATTTACGATAAAGTTCATGCTAGTGTATTGAAAGTGATAGACTGTCTTGGAATTGGGGATACACACATCAGTTATGCAACGGTTCAAAATACGTATCACATCGATATTTCCTTTATTCAAACAAAACTTTGTTTTCAATATCTCATTGATAAGAGCTACAGCTGTTTCCTCCTCGATATAAGACTTTCGCTCAAGCTGAAACGAATAAAATTAGCTACAACGCTACATTCATGTTATTATTTTGGGGCGATTTGTTTTGTACTTACCTTAGGTGCTGAATAAAGAAGATATTTGGATCCCCAGATTTTGACTGACCACACAAAATACGAAATCTTCTACACATCGTGAAAAAGTACTTGTAATAACTTCGAAACTTATTCTACTTATATAGACTTTCAAACACTGTTGAATGCGAAGAAAGAATTTCAGAGTTTTCATTGACAACAATAAACCTCAGAGTTACGTCAATTTGTCAAAACCGACATTTGACAGATATTCGAAAATGCTCATATAACGCCCCCTATACAAAATTAGAAAGCTTTTGTAATCATCGATTGTTTTTCGCCAAGAAATTCTAAACAATATCGAATCACTAGAACGGGTTTCGGCTTCGCCCCCCGGCGGCCGCTCACCGGCACAGAACAATCGGAAAATGTAAACTGACACATATCTTCGAGTTGTGTGATTTTGACGTTCCGCGTTCCGTAGTTTGTCAATTTTGAAAGTTGTGTGTTGTGACTGTTGTGTCATTCTGTAGAAAAGTCAAAGCAAAGCAGTCGATGTATATTGAATTGAGTTAATTTTGTTTACTAATTCAATCAACTGCTAAATATACGGCGCAGTTTACCGTAATCAAATCTGAATTGAATAATTTGCCCAGAATTCTACAGATCTAATCTGTTTTGAGCGTCTACTTGGTAAATTAGACGAATTGAAACACCCCGATAAGCCGATCGATTTTACTGTCAAAATATTTAATTGAAATGCCAATAGTGACAATGCATTTGAAGAAAACCAAGAAAGGAGTGGTAAATATGGTTTGCTATTTTCTTCAGTTCCGAGTCTTTAATGTGGAGTGACGCTCCAACAATCACAATATATATATATATATATCTAGTCTGTGAATTGCCGTCTTATATTTTTTCTATTCCGAGTTTAAGGACATTGTACTCCAGACCATTTTCATTCAAGTTTTTATAACTGCAGTGCTTTCATTATAAATTGTGTTGCAGAAAATCACAGAGACGATGAGTTCCAAGAGAAGGTCTAGGTTCCCTGTCAAACATATGATACTGTTAACTACTGCATTGATGGCTTCTATACTTTATGTGGATATCAAAGAACACGGCTCCTGGGAAGGTAAGGAAATACAGGGGCCGCACCTGAATATTTACCCTTTCGCGATTTCATCGATTATTATCTTTCATCGAGGAATATGATGAGTTGAACTTCTGAATTGTTATTGCAGATAGTACGACCCGCAACACTCTGAAAGAGTATCGTGTGTGCGAATTAGCCTGCCTGGCTCTCAATAAAACCAAAGAAGGTCTGGTTTATGTGGACGAAAGGATTGAAGAAGCCTTTCCCGCCTATCATAAAACGGTCAAAGTGGTTTCGGAGCCCTACATAGAGTTGGCAGTCAATTTGGGTAAGATGGCGCGAAACGGTGTCTTGGAGATGAAAGATGCCCTCATGGACAATGACTCTGAACTTATGCGTTTTGTGAGTGGGTTGTTTTGATTGTGTTGAAGGAAAAATGAGTAAAATTCGCGTTTTTTTTTTCAGCTTGATGTATGTTGGATTCAATCCAAAAAAGCTGTGAGCGATGTCGTTTCTTATTCTGCGATGTATATCAACAAGGGCATTGACTTTCTCAGGAAAGAGGTTTTCGTGTAAGTACAAACTCGAACAGGTTTCATTTTTACAGCTCAAGTATCCTTCATGAATATTTCATTAATCAAAAATCATCCTATACATACTGACTTTAAATAATGCCTTTCTCAATAATTATGGGATCAGATATTCTTATAAGCAGGTATTTGAATCGGTTTGTAAAGGTTTGAAAGTATAGTGAATATAATTCAGTGGAATTCAATTTTAGTATTTCAAGTATTTAGGAACAGGAATTAAGAAAATCTTCAAAAATCTGTAATCTCCCAAAATAACATAGTCATTCTCCTGATACTTACCCGCTATTGTATTCCTAAGTACCTACTTCATTATTCAAGCCGGTATTTATTATTTATGAAACATGTTGTTTAGCTGGTCTGCCTAATTTATTTGTTGGAGTATTTAGTGGACTCAGCCTTTCTTCAAAATGGATTCACAGACCATCAAATTGACAGATCCATCCGCCGCCATCAAACTTCTTCCATTCCCAGAGACCCAACAGACAACAACGTTCCCCACAAAGCTTTTCTTCCCTACATTAAAGGTGTTACTGACAAAATCAGCCGAATTCTCAAAAAACAGGACATAAAAACGATATTTACAGCCAACAATAAAATCTGCAGATTCCTCCGCTCCCCCAAGGACAAAATTGCCAACGAATCACAGGGTATATATGAAATACCATGTTCTGATTGCCATAGAACATATGTAGGCCAGACCAACAGACGTGTGACAAGTAGAGTATACGAACATCATCAAGAGACAGGACATAACATAGACTGAGAACGCTAAGACCATCGCGACAGCAAAAACACTACAAGCTCGTATAATTTGTGAGGCCATCGAAATCGAGAAGCGACCTTCCTGCTTAAATAAACGTGCTTTAGCAGCACCCGCTGCTATAAATACCACCCAACATCCCTCGATACCCCATTCGTTAGTGGAAGGTAGTTTTCATCCATTGATGTTTTTTTTTCTGGTTTATAGACGTTTCGGCTTCCATTTTGAAGTAATTCTCAAGAATCGTGAGAGGAATATCTGTCCATACCGTCAGGGTCAGTCAAGCCTCCTACGAAATAACCAATCAAGACCAAACATTGACTTCAATTGTCTGTTCTGCATCATATACTTCTCTATCAATATTTTTCCTATCGTAAATTCTGTCCGGAGATGTTTGATCCGTTATTATTAATCGATTATATCACTCACCGCTCCCCCTCAGGTGGAACTTGACGGACCAAACATCTCGGGAGAGAGTTTACGGTCGTACAAATATTGGGAGAGAAGTATTATGGAATACCGGTGTCTCTGTCGCAGAACAGACAATTGAAGTCAATACTTCGTCTTGCTTGGTTATTTCGTACGGCGAGTGACTTATATTTGTTCTCGATAATGACTTCAAAATGGAAGCCGAAACGTCGATATAAATATATTTAAAAGCATCACCTCCGATGTACCATTTTTCAAAGCAAATCTTAGTTTGTTTTGTATTGAAATAAAATTTTTTGAACAGTGCGTTTTTTGAATCGCCCATTCCGTTTTTTCTCTTGTTGGTTTTATGAAAAAAAATGGTTAGAAAACATGAAAGTACATCAAAAACTACAGAAAAGTCTTCTTCACAACTCGTGTTCGCGAAAATTGAATGGTGAAAAATTGAACAAAATTTTCTTGTACACAAATTTTATGTAAAATCGTATCCAAGATGGAAATGGTGCATTTTCGACCCAGATTTATGGTATCTACCCCGAAAAGTTGCTGCGTCTATTGAATAACAGTTCTTTCTGGTTAGAACAAGTCCAATTAGTCAGCAACTTCTCGTATAACTCAAATTTGCCTCTCAAAAAAATTACTAGAAGTAATACACACACACACACACACACACATATATATATATATATATATATATATATATATATATATATATATATATATATATATATATATATCTTTATATATATATATATATTTATTTATGAAGATACTTATCGTTAACGTTTCGGAAACTAAATCTACTTTAACTTATACGCAAATTCCTTTTCCATTGTTAATATTTGTTTTTGTCAATTTTCGTATAATTGACATTTTTTTATCATTTTTTATATTGAATAGGCAATATTTGAGTTATACGAGAAATTGCTAATAAATTAGACTTGTTCTATCCAGAAAGAACTGTTTTTCAATTTACGCAGCAACTTTTCGGGGTAGATTGAAAATCTGCCCTTCTACACTTTATGAATTCTAATACTGATTCTTATTTTTTCATATTGTGGTAGGATAGAAACTCTTGATGTTTTTTCAAGTACTGACTTTTGTTATGACGACATTCTACTGTTCTACAGGAAAAGTTTTGATCTTGCAGTAAGCGAACTATATTATAGTTTGGCATTTGTGCATTATTTTCAGCGGTCAGTTGTCTCCGGAAAACGTCCAAAAAGTAGTCGTCGAGGCGTTCAACGCAACCCAGCAGAAGGCCGTCGAGTACTATCACTGGATCTACGAAAAAGTCCAGACGAGCATCAAATGAATTTTTCACAGCATCCCCTAACTCTCCGTACTTTATTTTCTGGACGCATTTTAACCACTCTGCATTTAATTTCGTCGATTAGAATCGTAATTTGATGTAAGTTTTCGAAAAGTAAAAAGTCTCAGACGATAGCCCAGTCAATATTGTACATTGTACATAGCCCAGGAAATTTCAGATGAATGATCTCTAGATGACGATAATTATAAAGACTGGCGGCTGTATTCTCGAAGCTTTGTTATCAAAATATCAAATGTTCTTTGTGGCTCTAGTAATTTCTTGGGTTTGGAAAATCGGGCTGCAAACTTCAAGACTGGATTTCTGGTACGGATGCCTGGAAAGATTGTTGCAATCTAGAATGGAGTATATTTTTGGTCAGTATAATCAGGTGTAGACTAAAATTTTCAAAGGCGATTTATCATTTTGGTGTGTTGATTTCGAGTATTTGTGCGGAAACTTTTTTAATTTTATACTTTTTTATCGATTGTTTGAAATAAAGGCGATATCGAATCTTTGTTTAGGTCACTTTTCGAGGGGTTGTAGTATTGACATTGAACGTACACACGCAGAGAGAACTTTGTATGATTGAATTTTATTCCACATTTTATACATTTAATTCTTAGGATCAAAACGTGTATTTTGAATTTGTTAATATATTTTGTTATTCCGATTGCGGTCTTTTATTGTCGAACGAAAACAGGTCCAGCGTGTTTTGGTATATTTTCTCGCACAAATCGTCGGCGTTCTCTTTTTTTAGGCTCGACACGACGTCGAAAACTTGTCTGAAACGAGAAAAATCAATAGTGTTTTGCACAACAATATAGAAACATGTTCACTGTCTCTCACAAAGTAGAGAGACGATTATGACAGATGAGAGAAAGACTGACAGTAGAAGGGACAATCGACGAGTTGGAAAAAACAAACTAGTAAAAAAAAGACACTCGAATGGAAATGGATAAAAGAGAGTACTAACAGAAATCGTTATCTAGGTGTAGATGAGGTGGAAATTGGTCGAGTGACAGGTAAAGAAAGGAAGATCAATGGATAAAAAAAAGTGCCTGAAAAAAAAACTAAGAGAAAAAAATCACAGAATTCGATCATTTCACAGTACAAGTTTTGAAAATGTTGGTTCTACTGGCAGAGCGTTATTTCCACTAAATATTGATGGTTTCAATTAAGCTAGTGATTGAGCTTTGAATATGTTCAAACTTTTGATTTTTTCCCAGAGTTAAATTTCTTAGTCTTTTTTTATTCTCCATCAAGCAAAACTTTATTGAAGACTTCCAAAGATTTTTAGAGCAGATGCGCTACAAATAGAAATTTAATTTTTGAACATATTTGATTCTCATTATTTCATTCAAGTAATGTCTTTGAAAAAATTAGGCACTAATTCCACTGCCACATTCTTACCTGATGTTGTTTGGTTCATTCCTACTCTTGACCATATGCTCTAGAGTCCACTTTTCCTTTTTGACGCTAGGGACTGCCTGGTTTTCCTTTGAAATGAGTTTGAATCCAGCATGAGATGGCCTGATTTCACACCAGGGACAGTCTGTTTCCAGAAGGATCCTATCAGAAGGCAAGCTCTGTGCAGTCTTGAGATTTTCTTCTGTTTTCAGTGAACTGAAAAATATATACTAGTAAGTTCTGAAATTGTTATACAGGGTGTACCAGAGTACCAAATGTAGAATCAATCAAGGAATAGATATGTAGGCTCACCATCCATTTAAACCAATGTAAAAGCCTAGCTCAATAAATCGTTCGGCTTCTTTTGTAGTGCCATCAAAACTGTGCACAACACCCTTCAGTCTTGGATATTTGACTAGAATGCTGTACAGATCATCTGCAGCATTTCTACAATGTAAAAACAGTGGCAAACCAAACTTCTCGCTCAGTTTCAGTTGAAGCTCAAAATACCTACCAAGAATAACATTGTAGTTGATCAAAAACAATTTCTGTCAAAAGTTCCGTACCTTTTTTGGACGTCCTTATCACAAAATTGTATTCTGTCGTAGTCTAAGCCACATTCACCAATTGCTACAACTTTGTTCTTCCCTAGTGAAATCACCTCACAAAGTTTTTCAAGGTAATGGTTTGGATCCTGCCCATCTCTCTCAAATTCTCCACACCTTGTTGGGTGGCAGCCTACAGTAGTATACAATCTACCTGTAACAGATGTCATTGAGCAAAAGATTTCTCGTTTCGCTTACAGTTTAGAACCGTCGAGTTGGGCGATTTCTAGCGCCTTTTTGCTTTCCTCCAAGTTGCCTCCTGTAACGATTATTTTGCTCAAACCAGCATCCCAGCTCCTATTAAGTACTTGCTGCAAGTCTGGTTCATGTTTCTTGGTGCCATTATACACTCCAGAATACATTGTGTCTGTAAGATTCGCTCCAATATCTAGAATACATTCTTATGGTAGACTGAATGAAACATTTATTTTGTGTACCTATAAATTTTCTCATTGCTTTCATTTTTGGATAATTCCATATATTTTTTTGAACGAATTTAACCTCAATATCACTTTTGGCTAATTGTTTCATAAATGAAAGGCTACTTTTGTTGAAGAAGAAGAAATAATAGACACCTTTTCCGCTGCATCAGAATTTCGCATTTTCTTGCAGAATACTGTTGAAGTTGTTAAAAATGGATTGTAATTTTGAAAATATGCAGAATTCCTCGGCAGAAATGCAAGCATCGAATGCATGAGGGTTCACCTCAACGATTTTCATCACACTTCCTTTCTTCCTTACATAGCATATGTTCCGTATATAACTGTTTCGGTTAACCAGACTGGTTCTATCTCTCTCTATTGGATGGACTGGGCCAATATCACAAAGTGAGAAAAAATCATCACTCTGGTTAACCGAAACGATATACGGAACCTATCCATAAATTCTCATCAATATGTGCTACGTTCGCCTTGAAGCCTGAGCCCAGATTCTATTTCACGAATTCGATTATCGAATTGTTTAGAATATGCGTATATTTTCTGTACAGTGCATGTTACAATCACAGTCTGAGCTACTCGACAATCGAATTCGTGAAATAGAATCTGGGGGCTGATCGAGCGATCGATCAGATCAGGGCATTCAGTACATCAACGGGGCTTTCAGTGCTATTAATACAATAAAACAAATCTCGCCCGAGTTTCAAAAGAACTACGATAAGGTTATTGAATGCGCGCCTGGGTCGTTTTGGGCGTCAACAACAACGCTATCAGATTTTTTCGCAACCAAGAAGTATATTGATCAGAACTTCGACAACTGACAGAGTTTGCAAAAAAAAATGCTGAATATTGATATACATCAACGTTCGTACATGGGAAGTGCAGTTCGAATGAATTAGGTGCAAGTGTTGAGGATGAGCGAAACGAATTGTTAGCTGCTTTTCATTGGGATTTCAAATTATAATCGCAGTTTGACAGTTTTCCATGATTAAATGTCAAATTTTGTGAAGCGGTTTTGAGCGCTGTCAGCTGTTAGACGCAGCCATTGTTGATAGAAGCAAAGTAGCCGTAGTAGTGTAGTGTGTACTGTGTGTAGTAGCATAGAACATCAAGTAGGAAGGGGAAGTAACTAGCGCCTCCTTCAGATAATTCTCCATATTTCTTTCTTTCTAGACTTCAAGTGTCAAAATGGCTGATCAAGTAAGTCTACTAAATTTCGATATTTTTTAACAATTTTATCCAATAATTATTGAAATTAAACACTCATATTCTATACCCGTTGAACATGTCCTGTAGTTTTTGTAGAATAGATTTTTTTCCATTCGTAGATCAACACTTGCAATTTTGTTTACCTACACGTGGTTCAATCTCCGTTCCTAGCAAGTGAAATAATATCATTTCTGACTTTTGCAGAATGAAAGATCTTTTCAACGTCAGCCTACAATTTTCTTGAATCGCAAGAAGGGCGTGGGCCCCAAGAGACGTAAATCTTTGCGATATCATCGTGAAGTTGGACTCGGCTTCAAAACGCCTCGCGAGGTACTTATTTTCTAATTTCTTTTTTCTATGTGTAGACAGAGAGGGCTTTTCAAAAACAACCAACCGTTTTCACGAACCGCAAATCCACCAAGAGCAAGAAGACAGCTAGGCTGCACAGAAATGTCGGACTGGGTTTCAAAACTCCCAGGGAGGTTTGTACACTCTTCTGTAGACTTTTCAGGGCCTGGTGAAGGAATGAAATCCCGGTTTTGGTGCAGAAGCTTCGAAACAAGGGTGACTTTGTGTCCTTATTGATGAAAATATCCCAAATAATGTAATCTTGTCTGAATTTTATGAAAGGATTCGTGTGACTACTAGGAAACGAACTGCAAACTCTTGAGAGAATATCACCATTAGACATTCCAGATACGTCTTGTCAAATGACATAAATGAACCAAAACAGCTGCACCTGCCCTCCAGAAACTTTTCTTTGTTTTTTTTTTCAAAAGAGTGATTTCATGGTAAGACTGGCTTTGCCCTCAGACCTAAAGTGATGGGGAATGCCTAATTGTGTTGATGTTCAAAAAAATTTTCTGTCTAAATTATTTGTAGGTCACATAAATCTGAATTTGAAATGAGCTTATTTTCATCAATATTGACTATAAAGTAGAAGTAGATTGAAAAAGTAGCTTCCTGCTAATAATACATATCACTGGTAACAAAAACATTATCTAAATCATTATGATTGAAAATTTCTGGAATAATATGGATTGTATGCTATTTCCTAAAGTACATGTTTGAAGTTCGAGATGACCTGAAATGTATGTATGAGATGTATTAGATTAGAGAGTGTCTTTTAATATACAAATTCATGTTTCATGCCACTTGAATTCAGTTGCATACTGAAAAACTCAAATAGTTTTATTATAATTGTAAATATAGAAATTAATTGCAATTCAGTATTTGATCGTTATCAAGATCAAATCACTTTGTTGAATTGAACAAGTTAGATCCATAAGTAGGAAGCTAGTTGAAAAAAATAATATAGTGGTGAAGGTATATTCAAAGCTCAATTGATGTTGTTGGTAACTGCATGATTCAAGGTATTTTTAACTCTTGAGATAACTGGATGACTATGTTGAGAATAGAATTGAAATATTTATTGTTTTATTTTTTTTTTGAGGATTTATCCAAAAGAGTTCGTAAACATTTTCAAATCTTAATAGTTCATCATTCTGCAAGTCTCGCATAGTTCTCTTGGGCAATAATGGAATTATATCATTGCTCTAATTTCCTGAAATTATTGTTGTGTTAACCCAAAAGGTACAGTATACATGCTCAGCTTTGCTTATTTAATAATTAACTGGTATCTATGTGCATGAACAATTGAAATAATTGGAATTTTCTGGCGACTCTTCAACAGGTCAAAATGAATATTTACCAAATTTTTAGACAAATTGATGAATTGTAAACGAGTTTCATTTGTGAAAGTACACTGAAATTCAAATGTGTTTTTCGAGTCATATATCCAAAATATTCAAATATTAAATTGTAGTTCTTCAGAGATAATTGTAATTTTGAAAAAAAATTCATTCAGAAATTAAGGTATTCTGAGTTTTTGCATATTACATATTTTTAAGAACTATTTCCGGTGGTAGCCTTATTCCTCTTCTGGTAATATTTACAAAGGATACCCATCCTTTTATTGTTCCCATCAATCTGAAGGAAAAACATGCTAAAACTTTGTGTTCTTTGCAAAGTGTGTATTTATGGCAAATTCTCAATTAGATCACCATTTCCAAAGATTATTGATACTGGACATTATTCACTGAAACTTCATTTAATGAAATTAAACATATTTCTTATTAATCAATTCAATCAAACTTCAAAATAATTGTCTAGACTTCATTCAATGATAAATGACATTTTCATCTTGACTTGTTTTCGTTGTGGCAATGTATTTTCATCATAATTATCTTTTATGATATGCTACAAGTATTTTTCATCGGTTTTTAGGCCATCGAAGGTTCGTACATTGACAAGAAATGCCCTTTCACTGGAAACGTGTCGATCCGAGGTCGTATCCTCACAGGAGTGGTCCAGAAACTGAAAATGCAGCGTACGATCGTCATTCGGCGCGATTACCTGCACTACATCAGGAAGTACAACCGGTTCGAGAAGAGACATCGTAACATGTCCGTGCATCTTTCACCCTGTTTCAGGTAAGATATTTTATACAGATGTCACAGTCTATAATGAGTGGATGAGTGGTTGAGTGATAGGCAGTCAACATCACGCTTAAAATTCACAGGTCATATAATATAAAATTATTAGGTCTGAATATCGATGAAAATATTTCGTGGGATATTCATATTGATCTGATCCGAAAAAAAATATCACCAGTCATTGGAATTTTGTACAAGATAAGGAGCTATACACCTTTTAAATATCTGAAATTAATTTATTTTTCACTAATTTATTCGAAATTACAATATTTAATCAGCATATGGGGTACTGCGTCGAATACCATTCGGAAACCACTGTAGTCTTTACAGAATGAAGCAATTAAATGCATTTTTCATTTACCTTGATTGGAACCAACAAGGAATATTTATAAACCAAATCGTCTCCTCGACATCAATTCTATTTATAAACTGAAAATATGTACTATTTTGCATTTTATTGTGACTAATAAGAAACATTCTATTATGAATTTTTTTAAATCTAACAGTGTACATAACCACAAAACAAGGCAGTTCAATAATTTGTTAACAAAGAATCTCAAGACGGAATTTTCCAGAAAATCTATTTTCTATAAAGGTGTTATCACATATAATGGATTACCCACTGGAATAAAATGTTTTTCTCAAATGACCAAATTCAAATTTGCTATGAAGCGTTATTTGTTAGAATAATTCTTTCTTTGAAAAATTATTTTATTTTTTTTTTTATTTTCGAGTAATAAACAATTCTGATTGAGCTTTTTGATAAATGTATTATATAAATATTCCCTATTTAAAAACTTTAGTTTCTTGGGAACAAATAACTGTTATTATTATTATTATTGTTTTCTGTATTGTTCGATAAAATTTCATTGAAGAGGGTTTCTAAGCATACTGAATCTTAATATGGAAAGCATGTTATGAATATATTCATTTAAAAAAAAGTGAAAGCAGTCCTGTTTGAATTGGAGGATGAAAAGCAAAAAAAAAATCTTCGAAACTTTGATATCAACTTGCATTTAACAAAGTGAAATGAATGAATTTTTCTGAAAATCTATGTTTGAATTACTCAAAAAAGTTGTTAATACGATTTTTCTGTTGAAAGTTTTCACAAAACAGCTGCTTATGTCTCATTGTAAAATTACCAAGGTCCAAATGTTTCCTTACTTTGTTTATGCTCAACTGCTGCGAGTTGTAACCGATAAATATAAACATCATCAGAAAAAATTAAATTTACTGAATTCTGTGCCAGTAAACAGAAAAGTTTCTGACGATATGGCCTATATAACATGACTTGACAAAATAAACCTTCATTCTATTTAGATTGCTTCTTTAACCACATTTTTTTTCAAGGGATGTTGAGATCGGAGATGTTGTCACAATTGGAGAATGCAGGCCGTTGTCTAAAACCGTTAGATTCAACGTTTTGAAGGTGACAAAGGGCAGTAGTTCAAAGAAGAGTTTCAAAAAGTTCTAAATGACTTATAATAAATTGTTCTAAGTGAATTGACTTTTATTTCAGGATTATCGCTTTGTATACTTGTGACATTTCATCAAGCTCAAACCAATTTTTTACAGGGGGAATTTCTGCCTTATTATCAGACCAACAGTTATAAGACTTGGTCGTAATAGCAGGATAATCTTTGTATATAGACTATATACAAAGGTATAATGAAGTAAATGAAGCTATTTATCAGTATAAAATACCTTGAGAGCTCCTCAGCACATTCTAACAGGTCGAAAAAAATGGGATAACCTCTGGTTATTTTACTTCAAAAATGAAAAATCTGTTATTGAATTGTATTCAGAGCAAGATGAATAAGAACCCTGGTGTGTTGACTTATACCTAATAGATTTTAAGCAAACTTTCTCGACTTTTCGTTATCTTGATTTTGATCAATTTTAACTGAAGAGATGCCTTCGAGAGTTTGCCAGCAGAGGCGCACCTTACGTGATTTTAATTAAATCTGTGATGCCATGATATCCGTCTGATCGACGGCCATTCGATTATTTATAGGTTATATCTATTTCATGGTCTCATGTTTTGCATGCAATTTCTTGCTTTCCCGCGAAATGCTACAAATTATGTAGCCATCACATTTTGACTGATTTAAAAGGTATTTTCTTTTTGCTTTCAATTTGATAAAAAATAAATCAAAAACTCAGTGATTGTGATGTGACTTTAAATCTTCCGAAACAATAATTGTGAGTGAAACTGGAAAGTATTGATATCTTATCTTTTTACTTTCTGAGGAACCGAAAATAGGTAAGTACTTTTTTATTCATTGTTTTAAAAAAATGCAATTTTAATGTGATGAGCCGATGATATGAGGGATGTGAAAATCAAACAAATACCAGAACAGCAACGATATAAACACTTAAAAAGAATATAAACAAGAAAAACGTGAAAAGAAACAAGAACTAGTTACAAGATTTTGAATATTGACAGAACTTTCAAATGCATTCGGAAAAAAATCGAACTGTCAAACATTTCAAAAAAATTAATAGTTTTTTTTTGACGAACTTGACCTTACGTTTTTTGTATACTGATAATTCTATTGGTGAACGAAAGATCCCGCAGGAGTTTATCCAATGAGACCGCCGGTATCAAAAATCACTCGTAAGCTGCCGCCTCAATGAAAATGTACTCTTAGAAAATCGCATTTGTATCACCACCTACCGTCAAAAAATGTAAGTTTACTGTTCGATTTCTTAGCATATATATATTAATACCAATATGGGTAATAAGGACAACTGCCGTGAATCCGAAAAAAAAGACGATCGCCGGTTTCTTTATACCTATGCGCATGCGCGACCCCCCTCCGCCAAACCCTTTTTACATTCCTGCGCCTCGCCAAAAGCCGCGAGTTGCGACTAACACCGGATTTTTTGTGACATACCCCAAAACACGAACGAAGACATAATTTTCTCCTATTTACTCCTGGCGGCAACTTCCAGTTCTCCAATCTTCCCCTCGCCCTTTTTCCATTTTTTCCCCTATTTTCTCCGTTTTTTTTATTTTTTGCGTTTTCTTTCTTATATTTTTCCTTTTTCCTCTATTCTCCCGTTCTTTTCTTTTTTTGTTTTTTTTTCTCTTTTGTCTTTTTTTTTTCTCTTTTTTCCCTTTTCCCCCCCGGCCCCTTCTACCTCTCCACCTCTGTCCCCGCCACCCTCCCCCCCCCGCACCTACGTGAATTCGGGCCCCCGTTCCCCCCCCCTCCCCCGACCACTCTACCATTTTTCCCCCTCCCTCACGCCCCCGCCCCCGACTCGTCGCACTTTCCCCCCCGCGACCTCCCCCTGCCCTATACCGCCACCATCAAAAGACCCCGCCGAGCACCCATCCCCAATTCCTCCTCCAGTACCCCCCCCTAATACACCGTTCCCCCCTTACCCTACACCCACCCGTGCCCCATCCCCTCTCCCCTCCCCTTATCCGCCCCCCCCCCCTTCCGCCCCTTCCACTTGGCCCATCTCCCCCTTCCCCCCTTTTGAAACTACCCATTGCGCATTTTCCACCCTGGACTCTATTTTATAACTCCCTTTTTCCCCCCTCGGACCTACTCTTTACTTTTTTCATCCGCCCTTCAACCTCCCATCCCCCCCCCTGCATTCTTCCCTCCACTTCCACCCACCCCCCCCCCCCCCCCCCCCCCCATCCTCCTGCCACCCCCCTCGGCCCCTTCTCTCCCACATCCTTCTTGCCGCGCCTAGCCAGGCTCGCGAATTATCCCCGCACCGCGGCGCGCGGGGCGCGGCGCAATCAACTTCACGATACCACTCCCCATACCCCTTATCCATATTACCTTCTCCCACTTCCCCCTCCTTTTTTTTTCTCTCTTTCCCCCTTTTTCCTTTGCCCTTCCCCGAGCCCCTTCTACGTCCTCCGCCGGCAAACCCTTAAGGATGGACATTTTGGTATTTTGCTTTTTGGTTATGTTTGTATTTTTATTTTTCTTTGCCCCTGCATTCTCATTCGCCCTTGCGCTTGCTCTCTCCTTCCCTCCTCCCCTGATGCGCCTATCTCCATTGATACGTTGCTTCGCTTCTCGTCCTTTATCCCCTCCTTCGCAGCTGGTCCGGGACTCGCACTAGTGGCGATGCTAGTTATCACCAGATAGGAACTATTTCATTTTTTCCCATTGACGAAATACCTCCAGTCCGACCAGCACGAGAAGACCAGCTATAGGAGGAGGCGAAGAAGAGACAAAAAACAAACCCCCACCCCCACCCCAACACTTCCACCCCGGCCCACATAAGCCCCTTCGCGCTTTTCCCCTTTGCCTATGGAGCCCTGACTCCAGGGGAACCCTGCAAACGGGAAAATTAGATATAGAGAAGGGAAAACGAACAACGAACAGACAACACCCAACTCACCCCTATCACCATTACGCCATGAACCCACCAGGGATGACGCACACCCTCACCCCGGACCTCATTACCCCGAACCAAGGTAGAAAGGGGAACCAACGGCCAAGGAACGAGGCCCGGAATTTCGAGCACGGAGAGCCTAAACGCCACGAACCGACACGCCGCTAACAACTTCACCTCTCCACTTTTCCCCTTCCCCCCTCCTTCCCACCCCGCACCATGGAACATCCCCCCCCTCCACCTTGCTCCCTGCCCTCTTTCCCTCTTCACCCCTTAACCGTTTACCCCAAAATCCAACCAGCTACCACATACCCCCCTCACACCTACCCTTCTCCCTCCCCCACTAGCCCCGCGCCGGACCAAGAAACCCCCGATACACTAACCAACCATTACACCCCCACCCGATAACTTTTCCCCCCCCCCCGCTTCCATTTCCCCCCTCCCAACATTCTTCCTTCGACCACACGACCAACCACCCCCCAAACCCCACCTACCCACCCCCGTCTCCATCCGCCCCCCCACCCCCCCCCCCATCACCCGGAAAAAAGAAGAAATAAAAAAGACCAAATAAAAAAAAACAAAGACCCCAAAAACAAAAAACAACAAACCACAACCAAACATATACCCCCCCCCCATCCACCCCCTCCCCCCCACCCTCTCCCCCCCTTCCCCTTTTCTCCTCTTCCCTTCTTCCCCCTCCCACCCACACACCACACCCAATACAACAATAAAAATATAACCTCTCACAATATTCAACATCCCACCCACACACCACACCCTATACAACAATAAAAAATTAAAAATTACCCCCCCCCCCCCCCTATCTCCCCCCCCCCAACACCTATACAACATCTCGAAAATCGCAATTTTTCCCCTTTCCCCTAACCCCACCCCCCAATCACCATTCCCCCCCCCCCCGCCTTCTTCCCCCCCCCCCCTACCCCCCCCCCCCCATAAATACTACCCCCCCCCCATTTATCCTTTTCCCCCTTTCCACTTTTCTCCTTCCTCTTCCTCCCACTCCCCACTTCCTTCGCCCGCCGCGCGTACCGCGGGGAGCCAACCACAATTCGCATGCAGTTAATATCCTCTCGGGGCAAATAAAATATATCCCCGAATTTATACTTTCTTTCCCCCTAACCCCCATCTCGAGCACCACCCCAAATCCGGACACGCCACCACCATACGCAGGAACAAAACCATAAGGACCCTGCACACACGAACAAAACACCCACAACACAAAAAAAAAAAATAAAGATAAAGAACAAAAAAACAAAAATTTTAACTCTCTTTCTCTATTTACTTTCTCACTCTTCCCCCTTGGACCATAAAACCAATAACCATTTACACTCCCCGAATGCACGGGGGCCGCGCGCACGCGGCCCCGCGGCACCCTCTCCACCCAAACCAACAATACCCCCCCCCACAACAACACTCCCCCCCACGAAAAATACACACACCCACAACAAAAACACACACAGACAAAAAAAAAAAAAACAAAAAACAAAACAAACACACCCACAACAAACACACACAACAATTAAAAAGAAATATCAACAAACACAAACCCCACTCACTCTATCCCATCTATATCTATCTCCATTAGATCTATCCCACACACCCCAAATCCGAACTATATTTCTTTACTTTCTCTCTCTCTTCCTTCCCCTTCTCCCTTTCTCGCCCTCCCCCCCTTCTCCCGTTCCGGGTTTTTGCCTTTTCCCTTTTTTTCTCTCCCCTTTATTACCCTCCACAACAACAAGAAGAGACGTAAATAACTCAACTACTTGCGCGTCTTCTTTTCCGGGTAGCAATTTTCCCCCGCAACAAAAAATACCCCCCCACAACACCCTCACCCACCCACAAATATCAATCACACAAATACTACCCTAACCCTTTCCCCCTCCTCCCCTTCTCCCTCTCCCCCTCTCCCCGGGGCCGCCGTGGGCCGCTTTTTTTCCTCCTCTAACTTCTCTTTTTAGCCTTTTTATCACTTTCTCCCCCCCCTCCCCTCCCCCAACTCCCCATCTATCACTACCCCCCCTCATCTCCACATCTCCCTTTCCGGAATCTCCCTACCCCCAGCCTCATTCTCCCCCCCTCCCACCCCCGGACTCTTTTTCTCCTCTCGTCTTCGTTCTCTTTCTTTTCCCTTTACCTTCCCATCCCCTTCCACACCCAGGAAAAAACCATTATGTTTCCACTTCAACTTTCCATTCTTTTCCTCTTCATTATTCCACTTTTTCCACCTAATCTATATCCAGATCCCCCACCCCTACTATCTTCCTCTTACCCCTGCTTTTCCGCTCCCCTTCCCCCCGGCCTTTTCCCTCACCTTCAACTTCCCGACCCTCTTCTTTTCCCTATCCATAACCCTGCAGCTTTCCCTCTCACATTCCCTCACCCAGTCCCGCGCACACTAACGCCACCTCACTGAAACCGGCGGCGGCTGCTTCTTCGGCTTCGGTTTCTGCCTCTGTTTTTTCCTGAGCCTAAACCACAGCCTAATCCTTTCCCCTATCAGCTTGCCCTCCGAACTCGAGCCTTTTACCTTTGCTGTTTCCCCTCCCGCAACCGACCAATCTCTTTCCGGCACCTTTTCCTATGCCTTTTCCCATTGCGGGAACGGGTGCTAGGGCTCCGGCGCTGGAGGGGGACACATTCCTACCCCCCTCACCCCCAGGTATTCCACTTGATTTTCACCCACATCATTAGGGACTCCCCCTCCCCCAACCCATAAATGATGGGTACTCACCGCACAACTAAGAGGGAATACGGATGCGCTTTGGCTTGAATATTATGATCAACATTTCCATGCCCCCGAGACTAATTTTATTTTTCTTTTTTTTATTCCAGGCTTTCGTTTCTTTTTCGATTTTTTCCTTGACTTTTACCTTTCCTCTCCTGTTAATTTTTTTCACGCGAAGCCTAGACTTATTGTTAAACTTTAAGTTCAAGGTGAGTTTGTCCTCTATAGCCCCATATTAGTAGTTATTTTCCCACCTTTACCTCTCTCTTCCGCCCCCCCCCCCCCCCTTTTCTTTTTCTTCTCCTTTTTTCTTTCTCCTCATTTTTCTCTACCTTCCCCTCTCCTTTTTTCTCTTTATATTCGAATTTCCCTTTCCGTTTTTCATATTCACCTATGTAATTTGCGATCTTCCATTTTCTTTTCCCATTTTTACTTCCGTATTCCCCACGGCTTTTTCTTTTTTTTTTTTCTTTTTTTTCATGGAAATTTCTTTCTCGAATTTTTTTTCTCCTTTTTAATCAACTTCCTTGAACGAAACAGCGAAATGGACAAGAAATGACCAGACAGATTGCTGGTCATGGTGGTAAAATTTCTCCTCATTTTTTTTCCTCTTCCTGTATATACATTCCTTTTCCCCCCCTCTCAATCCCTCCCCCCCCCCCCCCACACCCACTCACACCTTCTTTTTTATTACCCCTATCTACACCCATATATATACATATATATACACCCCCCCTACCTCACCCCTTGACCATATCCATCCCCCCTTTTTCTTAGTCCGTCGCCAACAGACCCCCCCCCCCCCTTTTCCTCTCCCTCTCCAACCCCCCAGTTCCACTTCTATTTTTCTTTTCCATTCCCGCCCCAGACCCAGAAGGCGCAAACGCCAACCCCAACAAAAAAGCAAACGACACCAAAAAAAACAATAATACTAACCATATGCTACACCTACACTAAAACTCGAAGACTTTTCTTTCTCCTTCTGCTCCTGATCATTTGATGTTGCTTTTCTTTTACCATTATCTACCGCCACCGCCCTCCCCCTCTTCATCCCTATCCTTCCCCTTGTCGGTATGGGCAATAGGAAGAGGAAGGGAAAAAAACAAAACGGAAAGAATACCGATACAAACCTATTATTCATCTTTATCACTCCCAAACGAATTATATTTATCACCATAATATAACTATACCCTATCCCAATCACTTTCCATTTCTATCTTCCCCACACCACTATCACTACCTTTATCTCACCCCCATCACGTCCTTCTGCTGCTGCTGCCCCTCTATAGAGGAAGGCCCCTGCACATTAGGAATTTCAATTCGAATCGTAACGAAAACGGGGAACAAAAAAAAACGAAAAAAAAAAAACATCTTTTTTTTCCTTTACCACCCAACCCACCCCCCCTCCCCCCTCCCCGACGAAGCCCCCCTTACGAAACCCCTACTAAATTCTCCAGGACCAACGCTTTACCTTCCTTTTGTTTTTGGCACAATTTACCCCCACCCCCCCACCCCCCCCCACAAACAAAAAAGCAAAAACTACAAGTCCAGGACGGCGAGACCGGGTTCGGCTTCTTCTTTCTTTTATTCTTTTCCCCTTCTTCATGGTATCATTAACTTTTTCCCTTTCCCCTTTATCCTTATAGTACTGCTTTCTTTTCTTTTTTTTTTTTTTTTTTTTTTCTCTTCTATAGCTTCATATTCTTTTTTTACTTTTTTATTCCTTCCCATCCCTACACCTACCCAACACCACATACGACCTTCCTCAATTTTCCTTTTTTTCCATTCCTATCACTTTCTCATTCCCACATTCCAATTCCACCCTGCTCCTGCATTTGTATTTGGAAATGGTTTTGTTTTTACCCGGATTGTCTCTTTTTTTTCACTTTATGAAATCGTATTTTTTTTCCCTTCACAAATTCCTCCCCCCCCCATCCCCCCTCCCCCCTGTTCTTTCTATCCTCCCCTGGCCATGACCCTATTGTTTCCATCCCCCTCCCCCTCCCCTTTCTTTTCCATCCATCCCTCATCTTTCTTTTTTCTGCTCCTCCCCTTTTTCCACTTCCCGAGCGAATATAACTAATTAAAAATAAAAATAAACTTTTTTTTAACTTATTTTATTTTTTTTTTCTCCCAACCCGACCTTTTTTTTTTTTTATTAAAATTAATTCAAATTCCCGGCTGCCTCCTGCCCCTCCCTCTCATTCCAAAAGGAAAATTTTTCTTTCTTTTTTTTCCTTTACTCCTTTCCATTTACCACTAAAACAAAAATAAAAATATATATATATATATATATATATATATATATATATATATATATATATATAATCCCATCTCAACTCAAATACCACACGAAGAAAAATAAAAAACCCAAGAAAGTTCATCACGCTTACTCGACGCATGGATTGTCGCTTCGCTACTTTACTTTTTAATTTTGGATTCTGTACTCCTATTTAATCAATCCCTCTTACTCTATCCTGAACAATGTTCCTTATTAGAAAACGCTGTACCAGGCTGTACAACCCTCCCTAGAAATCTAGATCTTTATTTACAAATTTTGGGGACTAATTTCACAAGAAAAATTCCTTGCTATTCTGGCAGTTTATTTGGTGGCTACTAGAACAGGCGACTTATTGCATATTCTTTTGCACATTTTCATATATTTTTCCATTCCTGAAAGCCTTCAAGAGAAGCAGAAATACATGCAATATACTCTGATTCTGGCAGATAGTTTCATTTTTGAGCATTTCATATTTCGTTCACCAATAAGGATCATTCAAAATGAAAACTATTCACACTTAAATCAAATCTACAATAGCCTGGCAGAATCCTTGTATTCCTTTGCAGTTGTGGATAGATAAAGTGATATGGTTAGTATTATATATGCTCAGAATATATGCATGAAAAATATAGCTAATCAGTCAATGTTTATAGTATATTTGCTATTCTTTGATGAAGAAACTAGATAATTCGAATGGTATAACAAATAAAGAAGCAACTGCCATTTCGTAAAACTCTGGTTTCTTAGGATAATGTGTATAATTCTGATTTACCTACATGATACAAATGTCTTATTTTTTTCGTGCATTCCACCAACCGACCAAGTGTCCATCTTTTTACCTGTTTCTGAGCTTTCAATCACAAGTAACACAACAGAATGAGCATAGTATCTCAACTGTGGCGCTTGATCCTTTTTAGTAAACAATCTTTATTTCAACGAATTTGTTATGAGCTGAATTCATGAATTTTAAAATTACATTCATAAATGGACATTAAAAATGAGTAACATGAATTCAATACTGAATATTTCAATCAGTGAAACTTAAACCCTATCAATTTCACACATATTTACTATTGACCATAATGAGCAGCCATCCTCTTGCAGCAGTTCATTCTCCCATTCGAAATTGATGAAAACTTGGTCTCGAGATCAATGAAAGATTTTTAATTTTGTATTTAAACACTACACATCATTTCACATCACAATTAATATGCAATAGAACTCATTTAGTTATTCAATCATTAGGGAAACCTTCCAAACTTCCTGGGAAACCAAAATGCACTTTGAATTTTCCGTACTGCTACATTCGTAGATATATTCAATATTTTTGAAATCTTCATAATCTTGTTTTTTTTTTTTGACATTAAAATAACATAACCAAAAAAATGAAATTGTCATATGACGTTAAAAATCGCGCATGCGCAAAAAATGAAAGAAACCGGATGGTGGGACTGCAACAGAGATATAACTCGGCTTCACTTAGTTAACATTAGCTCTTATCAGGTATTACTCATATTGGTATTAATATATATATGTTTCTTAGGTCGAGGGGAATTGGCTAAACAAAAGCATATCGGTCAACGCACTAGGGTTTTTATTCATCTTGATACAGAGCAACATTCTGACACATGGAATTCGAAACAGAAGTGGTTTTCTTGTCGATCTTCAGATCTTTCGCAGAAATTTGAATTTTCGGTTGAAAATAACAAAAATTCCTCCAATTTGACCATCACAACATGTCAAACGGTTCAGTGGAGTAACTAAGGTAAGCCAAGCCCCTTGGCAAACATAGGCTATACGCCCCCCCACCCTATAAATAATATTTGATATATATATATATATATATATATATATATATATATATATATATATATATATATATATATATTTATATATGGTAAAATATATATATATATATATTTTTATATATGGTAATATATATATATATATATATATATATATATATATATATATTTATATATGGTAAAATTCCGTTAATCGGGCTACGCCTCGAATATGAAAAATTTTTGGTGGAACTTACGTATTTTGGCCTCCTGAACAAAAGAGTCAAATGAAATTTTTGGGGCTCTCAACTCGTTTCGATGATACTGCCCCTCAAATCGGGGTTTTACGCCAATGTTTGTTTCTCAGCCAATTCCGCTCGAAATTCCTCCTTTCTATCAGCAAAATATACACATTCTATATCAACTTCTTCATCATTTTCCAACCGAATTATACGAATTTTTCCATTTTTCACTACAAAACTCTAAAATTTCTATGACGATTTATATTAAAGAGTTTTGTAGTGAGAAATGCTTATGATTCGGTTATAAAGTAACGAAGAAGGTGGTATATAATGTGTATATTGTGCTGATAGAAAGGAGGAATTTCGAGCGAAATTGACTGAGAAACAAACAAAGGCGTAAAACCCCGATTTCCTGTCTTTGAGGAGCCGTATCGAGTTGGGAGCCTCAAAAATTTCATTTGACTTTTCAGGACGCCAAAATACGTAAATTCCACCAAAAATTTTCCGTTTAAAATTAATTCAAAATAAGTAATCACTATCAGCTCTCAATGCTATTGAAAACAATGGAACAGAACTCGCCTCGACTTTGAAAATAAATGCAACGAGGTGATTCAGGTTATTGAGAACGCGCTCGGATTGTTTCGGTCATTCGGGCGTCAAATCGAACGCAACTTATAATCAGTTAGAACTTATGGTCGGTTCATACACCACACTTTTACTTTTAATTTATCTTTTACTTTCACTTTTACCCTAAGAATGAAATTGGACCGTTCATACACCAGTGTTAAAGTAAACAGGACGCATGCGCCGTGATCAAAAACGAACGAAGAAGAGATGGTAATCGTGGGTTACGTCATTGTTTTGTTTTGCAACTGACCAGTGACGACAACCAAACTGTATCGGATAATGACAGATATTTCACAGAACACCCATTTTATATCATTTCTGTAAAATATTCAGAAGAAGAACAGGGCTACGTTCCCCAATAATGTTGGTGGCACTGCTTGCTGTGATGACTTCACATGCACGCATGCGCAGTCCCTAAAATTATCTCATTCCTAAAGTAAAAGTTCTCATCCTTAAACTAAAAGTAAAAGTGCCGTGTATGAACGCCTCGATTGATTTACATTGTGACAACTTTCTTAAAGTAAAAGATAAAGTAAAAGTAAAAGTGTGGTGTATGAACCGACCATTAGACAACTTAAATTTCTTTAATGAGTAGCACATTTCTTGATTTTTTTTCAATTGTCAATTGTGTACCTCTATCTTTATCTATATGACATTCATCAGGTTTATTCATTTCAGATATTATTTTTTTTTTGTTATTGAATGCCTTTTGTTGCGCCCCCTCCTGCACTGCGCCCCTTGGCGCCGCCAAGGTTGCCAAGGCGTTATTTACGCCACTGAAACGGTTATTCGCTGTCTCGTTTAGTTTCCGAAATATTACGAATCTTATGTGAGAATATGAATCTCGAATATGATTTTCCGCAATAGAAAATGCGCTGAGACAGTTTATCAAATTTGGGGCCTTCAGGAGAAAGTTGAATTTTTTCTACCAAAAAGAACGCACACAAATGACTTTACTAGGTGTCTCGACGTGTAACTGCATTCAAAACGGTTATTTCATTTCCCTTCAATTCTCAACAATTTTCAAGAAAGTTGGTACATGACTTTTGTTCGAATTTGATGTTGCCATCTTTCAGATGGTGGCTGGAGCTATTATGAAGATGATGTCCTTACTTTCGAAATCGCTGTTTCTTCTGCCATCTATTGTTTGGTAGCTATGGCTACACCTCAATTCATGTCCCTACTCTATAAAAACCCTTTTAGAGCCGCCATCTCCCGGATAATAGCTGAAACTAATTTCTATTTCATGTCCTTACTCCGACGAAAAGGAATGATTTGTTGCCAAAAAAAAATATTTGTTTCTGCTAATTTCTCAAAAATTTCAATCAGAAAATTATTTTTCATCAGAACTTCTGAAAAATGAATCTCCCTAGATGAAAATTAAATTCTTTTTGGATTTCGGATTTTATGAATAGAAAATGCTGACGGAAATCTCTACACCAAATTTGGGAGCTCTAGGAGACAGTTGATTTTTTGAGGAAAAATTATAAGATAATAACCCCTTTGACTTTTTTCGGACCGAAAATGGATAATAGATTTCCTTCAAAATGCACACAGAGGACTGTCGCGACGTGCAGATTTCAAAACTCGAAACGATTTCTCTCTGTCTCTTCTAGTTTTCGAAATATTTCGATTTTGATGATATTCCACAATATATAATTAATTATGTCAGGAAGCTCTACACCAACTTTGGGAGCTCTAGGAGCAACCTGATTTTTTTGAGGAGAAATATTCCGAGGTTAACCCCTTTGAATTTTTTCGGACCGAAAATGGAAAATATATTTCCTTTAAAATGCACACAGAGGACTGTCGCGACGTGCAGATTTCGGAACTCAAAACGATTTCTCTCTGTCCCTTTTAGTTCTCGAAATATTTCAATTTTTATGTGAAAAAAATTAATTTCGATTCTGATGATATTCCTCAATAGAGGATTATGTCAGGAAGATTCACACCAAATTTGGGAGCTCTAGGAGAAAGTTGATTTTTTTGAGGAAAAATATTCAGAAGTTAACCCTATATTTCAGCTTCACACAAGATTTTACTGGCTTTTCAGGTTGAGTCCATACAAGAATCGAATTCACTTTACAGTTTATGTCCTTATTCTCGATGTCGGTCATCTCACGGACGATTATCAAAGTTATTTTTAACTTTGTGTCTCTACTTTTGGATTTGATTTTGCTCTGACATCTCCCAGACATTAGCTGAAGCTTTTTTGTTTGTATCATTACTTCGGAAACTCATGGTTTTCTGCCCTCTCTTAGACGATAGATGAAGCTTACTCTCAGTTCATGTGGGAGCATCTCGTCATCCTTCTTTTAGGTTAGGTTAAGTTAGATTGGGTTAACAGTAAATTGCAGAATATCCGGTAAAGTAAATTTTGCAACAGTGCATCATTCGGGTATGTTCGGATAGTGTGAGCTTAACGAAATGTGGGTGTTAGGACATTGGGTGTTATGCACTTTGGCAGCTTTGGGTGTTATACACTGTGGGCTGTGGGTGTTACGAAATGTGGGTGTTACGCAGCGCACCCGTTCAAGTCCGTACTATTGTATTTTTTTCAATCTGAAACTTACATATGGTGTACAAGAATAAAAAATCTCTGAAGGAAAATCTTCATTTATTAATACATTCCTGGCCAGTTATCAAAAGAGTTTTTTTTAATATGGCCTACACAAAATGTAAACAGATATAAAGGAATTAATATCTAAAATCACATAACATTAGATCAGCTGCTTAAGAATATTACATTTACAAAAATATCTTACTTGGCTTTCAGTTTAACGTTTATGTTTCTAATAACTTCCGACAGTATATCATATGGTTGTATTCCTCTATAAATTGGCTTGTTTTTGTTTTGTGTGAAGCATTTCTTGTGTTTTCATATGTTTCACCTACTTTCTCCAATGCTTTCAATTTTCAATATAGTCATTCAGATTATTTTTCCTTCCATTCAATGAAGAGTTTCCCGTGATTTTTCATTCGAATAGTGATGATACTCAGGCCAGACGCGCATTAGCAACTTTTTTATTTCAACATAAAAGTTGCTCAACCAGGGAGTGGCTAACAAATTTGTGCTCTGTGCACTTTGTTTAATGAATGTTAACGAAGCATGTGGCGCCACCTCTTCAACAGTAGCTGAAATGCTTCACTGATCAATTTTGAATGTAACAAATTTAGATGTTAACTAGTTTCCAAGATGTATCTTGCCAGCTTTCGGTTAAAAACTATTTCTCAAACCGACTTCACTTCCAAACTAGAAACTTCCAGCAAGAGAAACAAACTGATCGAGCCCATACTATAAAAAATATATATTGTGCAAAACAAATTACAACTTATTCGAGGTCAAAGAGCACCTAAGTACATAATCCGAAATATCACCCAATACATCCCCTCAAGAGGCTTTCTTAATTTTACCAAGTCGAATCACCGTAACTTAACATCAGCTTGAAAAACTTCATTCTCGACATACACAAACACTTTAAAATGCTTTTTCTCGCTCACAATAGAACTCGGAAAAGCAACGCTTATAACAATCTCTTCCCCAGGCACAATTACCCCCTCTTTTGGCTCAACCTCCAATCCCTCTGGATCGGAACTCACTCGATATTGCAATTTCTTGTTGGTCTCAGATGAGAAAAAAAGACTGTCTTTCATTTTGGACGGCAGAGTCAGAAAAACAGTCGAAGGCTCCAAGCGGCACAAATGCTGCACGGCAGTGTGGTCCAAAGTGGCCACTGTAGAATCTTGCCACAGGGACTGATACAGCCCAGACTCGTCAGAGAACTGGGGAATGATAGTTTGGTCAGGGTCCCTCTCGACAGTAATCACAACTTCGTTCATATTCAACTGTTTGAAGACTTCCCTCCAATATTCAGGACTCTCCTTGAACTTCACCAACTCTGGGGGCATTACCTCCCCCATAACTTGCTCCTTCAAAGCTACAGCTAGGGGGTCGATAGCGATGCCGTTCTCAGCACATTTCCTACACAGCCGTCTGAGTCTTCCCCTATCAATTTCAGTACCGGAAGTCACTGATAAACTCCCTATTTCTGCTATCATTGTGTTCGTTAGGGACTTCTGCAAGGCCTTGTGGTCCTCAGTTGAGAACTCGTAGCTCACAACCACCTCTTTTTGTTCGTTGGGGATCAACACGAAGAAATTGGGAGTCACAGTGATCTTGGCAAAGTTTTTAGGGGCAACAGAAATATGGACGAAAGTAGGCAGCATCCCGCTACTTCTAGCGATAAAACTCTGTTTTATAACGCTTTGATTGTCCAATTTGCCTAGAGGCAGCCAAAACTTTCCAGTCGTGTCTCTAGTCAAGTTGCGAAACTCCACTTTCCCTGTGCCCCCGTACCCAAACAACCTGAGACACTGCTTCTTGGTCTGTATCAGATTGGGATCCAGTGAGGTGAAGATCAATTCGTCTGAAGCTGCACCAATTTTTGTGGGAATGAAAGACACTATCAAAACTTTAGATTCGTGTGGGTGAAAGACAATTTTCGATGTAGAAATGGGCTCACTATCTGGTCTATTGTCCTTCCTCAACTTGAATTCTTGTCCAGAAAGGGACAGTTTCAAACCAAGTCTTTTGGAGGATCTGTTTCTAATTATAAAGTCCTTCGTTACAGATTTGCCTGGCTTCACACAACCGAAAATCAAGTCGCACTTGGTGGTTTCTATGGGTAATTTCCCATTTTGTAGGGAGGTCAATGCGCTAGAAGCACGTGAAGAGTTTCGAGAAGATGCAGGAGAAAGAGGCGAAAGGGATTGACTGCTTTTTGGACGGACATTCAAAGAATTGACATTCTCTTTGTTCACAATGCAGCGAAGAGCCTCATTATCAGAGTGACTACTGCCAAATGAAGAGTTTTTGCTAACTGGTAAAGAAACATCTTCAAACTTGGAAGGAATTTCTGACTTCTTTCCCTGTTTCATGAGTTGATCTACAGCACGTCTGGGAGTGTCTTCAGTTTCAGCTAGGAACTGCTGGATTGCTGATATACTGAGACTTTTGTGCCTTATTTTGTCTATTATACTTTCTTCCTCTTCTTCACAAATCTCAGACTCATTTATTAAAGGCACTGGCTTTTTTGTCTTCACAGGACTCTTAGCGTCAGAAAAGTCCGACAAAGTATCAGATCTCTTCTTGAAGAACTCTCCCATGGACATTTTTTCACCAGAAGTGCTCAACTGTGAGAACTGTTCAACCTGGCCTGGTAACTCATTCTTGAGTCTCCAAGACAGCTCGTCAGCCATCAGCATGCTTTCTGCCTCCTCAGCAGGTGTGAAAACACTGCTAGGCACTTCAACATCACTACCTTTCATAGCTTGTTTGAAGTCATTGACGAATTTATCCAAAGTGATGTCTGTGTTGCTGATTTTGTATGAAAGTTCTGCAAGGGACTGGCCCAGACTCACCCTGTCAACTGAAGTGCGAGGAGTGGATGTGTTTACAGGGGTTCTCAGTAAGTCGCTTTCACTTACTGTGCTTTCATTTGGGACGGTGGTGTTGGTATCAGAGTTGCTGATGTTGCATCGCAAGTACTTGGACGGAATAGCTGCAACTTTGTTGGCCCTTTGAATCGAGCTACTGGCCAAACTCTTCTGACGTTGCAGTTGAAAGCTGATACCTGATAGATTTTGTTCTGGGATTATACCAAGAGAATTTTCAGTAAGTGGATCTGTGATGACTTTTTTGTTGAAAGATTTTCTATCGACGGTTGAGCAAGCTGTCGGTTTCGGAGTGCTAAGAACCGTTTTGTCAACATAATCGGATTTTCTTCGCTCCATTTCATGCTGAAAAAATTGTTCTCATGAGATTCAGAAGGAATAGCAATCATCAAACTTACAGATACTATTTAATAGATAAAAATTGTACTGGTAACGATGAAAGAAATTGATAACCTAATATTATTAAAATTTGAAAATAACGGACATCTCTTTCTTCTGGGTCAACAACGTCAATGTCAAAATTCAAGCATTCGATTGGAGAAAGTGAACTACCTGGTTCACACGTAAGGTTTCTGGCGTATGGTTTTTTAAAAAGCGTTTCATTTCGGCCTTGTAATGATTATCACACGAAATTAAAGAAATAAATATTTCTGGTTATTTTCATTAATTTTGTTGACTGCAAGGACAAGTTTACAATGGCTTCGTTCAGCGGTGCACAACCGTTGAGAATAATCACTAAACGTGTTGAGCCGCTGCTCAACGGTTGAGAGTGCTCAATGGTGCAGCGGTCCGTTCAGCCTTCAGCCGAACAGGTTGGCACATCACTCAACTGTTGAGCACTGCTGAACGAACCCAATATCAATTTATTTAGGGCCACATGATACCTCACAAATTATTCTGTATTCTGTGCCGTGCCTGTTCTGTGTTCTGTCATGGTCTGTGTCATGTGTCATGCTTGAACACTGAACTGACAATATTCGGAGCGAATTCTTTTGGTAAAACTCGTGCAATTTCTGAAAGAACTCTATATTTTCTTCCTTCAAAATGTCGATTGTTAAAAAAAAGACAGTAATACGCATAATTTGCACCGGAGGATATGGGTATTAGGTAAACACAAACTAAAAGGTTCGGCAATTGGTTTGTTTACTATTTGTTAATATTCTTCATCAGAGGAAGAAAGCAATGTAAACATTATAAAGTTTTTGATGTTCAATGTTCATTGATCTGAGTCAACTCCAGTGGGTCCACTAATAATAAAATGGATCACATTTTCACAATTAGCAAAAAACCTAGCAGGTCGCTGAATCCCTACAAGCAGAATCTATTCAACAAGTAAGGTTATGATGAACGATTGGAAGCTTCTTCAATCCATTATTTACAGGCTAGAAAAATCCATTTTATGTTCAGTTTCAAGCAGAAACGTCGTTGCATTCAGCACCGAAAGTAACATCGAAGAAAGCAACTCACTGTACTGGAGTTCTAATGTTTACGTTGCAGATTTGAATAGTCCTTGGCAAGTCCACAAGTAATATGCAAAACATTGCTGTTCAAAATACTGTTATCAAATAATCCTCTGTTGATTCTAGAGTGCTGGGAAATTCATCTCCAGTGACAGTTCTTCAATGGGATTTCACAGGAGAACTCTTGCTCATCGCTGATGAAAGTGGCTGTATAAAAATCTACAAGACTAAAGATTATATTCTGAACGATTGGAGCTTAGTTTTGCAGACTGTTCTTGAGGGGGAGCATATTCTGACAGCAGCTTTCTTCCATTCGGGAAAAAGAGTCAGTATATGAAAGAATAGAAATAATTTTAATCAATTCAACATATCTGTTACTTGATTTTTCAGATTTGCCTCAACTCTGATAAGAAAGACAGCACCTTGTACACTGAAAAATTTCAACATGTGAAATTCACACCTTCTGTTAAACAGTTTGGGGGCAGACCAGCAAATGGAGCTCTGTTACTTACCACAACAGGCCTGTTATGTGCGGTACTGCTACCGCAACCTATGTGCCAGACACCAATGATTATGGCCACAGAAAGCCTAGGACATACCAGAACGTTTGTTAAAACTGCTGATATATGTTATGGAAAGAGTAAGGATTTTTTAATAGTGAATTTGGAGTGTTCAATTGCGAATTTAATAACATAATATTTGTAGATGGTCACTTTTTATTGGCTGTGAGTAGTGGAGACCCTTCCATGCCTATCCAGTGCTATACAGTTTCAGTTAAGAAAGAAGACGAAAAGTGCACTATCAAGAGTCAGTCTCTCTTGAGTTTTTTCCTATATGAAGCTCCAAAAGAAACAATGAGTAAGTTTTTAGAATATTCTCTTATCTTATTCCCTACATAAGATTTTTAATGATTTCATTCAAAATTAAATAATAGACAAATTTTGATGTTCAATTTATTTATCAACAATTAAATCCAAATCAAACTTAGGACAAGAATCAATTCATTACACAGGAACAATTTTGTA
Source organism: Zygogramma bicolorata (assembly GCA_032362365.1). NCBI lineage: Eukaryota > Metazoa > Arthropoda > Insecta > Coleoptera > Chrysomelidae > Zygogramma > Zygogramma bicolorata. Next base: position 6,719 of record JAVJAQ010002552.1, on the reverse strand, counting down.
TAATGGATTACCTAATACATTCAAATAATTTGTGAAATTCAAATCCAACTTGAACAAATAATTATTGTGGTAAATATGTTTCTATTTTTAATGTTACTTCCTTTTTTTTTCTGAATGAGAATGATGTTTATTTCCCAAGAAACTTACAAGTTTATAAAAGGGAAAATCAGAAACAAATGAATAAGGAATCAAATAAATAGAAAAAAAAGTAAGAATGAAATCAGACTTTTCACAGAAATTAAAAAAAATATAATAATAATGAAAATAAAATAAAATTGTCCTTCACCTATTGCAATAAATGTTTTTTCAACTTAACTTTGAAATTGAATTTTCCAAATTTTTTTGCATCAGGTAATCCATTATATAACACTATTCCGTTGTAATAAATTGATTGTTGTCCTATGTTTGATCTGAATTTCATTGTTGATAAATTATTTGAACATCTGGTTGAATGGTCATGTTGGTCACTATTAATTTCGAAGATGAGATTTGAATGTTTTGATTTATTTTTAACCAAATGAATGAACGTGCAGAGTTTTAGCGTATGTATTGAAGATATATCTAACAGTTGATTGGGTTTGAACAAATTTTTTGTCGGTTCTCTATAATCAATTTTATACATACATTCAATTAATTTATTTTGTAAAGCTTTCAGAGGTCTCAATAAGGTTTTTGTTGCTGATCCCCAAACCGGAATTAGGTATTGAAATCTAGAATATACCAGAGAAAAATAAATTAATTTCAAATATTTCAAAGGCAGAAAATTTCGCAATTTAAAAAATACTCCTATAATTGGAGAGATCTGTTTTCATATTCTCATATTTTTTTACTTCAATGCATTTGTTTTTTCTTCATTTATTTTTTTCTCATCATTCTCTCACTATACAATAGTTTCTTCAGGTGTATTATATACAATCCAATGCCGTGGCTCTATATAAATACATATCTTAATTACTATTAGTGAGCCTTCTGGGAAAAACTAATTACAGAAGTTGCCTAGATTCACCTGTTATGAAAAATCTAAGTATATATATAAATTAACAAAAAATCTTCAGAAATGTAATATAAAACTGTCAAAAAATTATGATTCACATGGCCACGATACCAGAATATCAAATAACTTTCATTTAAATATGATTCATTCCAATAAAGGAAAAAATAACCCCATTTAATCAGTATTAATAACTCTCAATGAACTACCAGAAAAAATAAAATCATCCAAATCGATTCATATTTTTTCAAAAGAACTTAAAAAATATTTGCTTGCATAATGATGTTCACCAAATAATCAAATGAATATTATACTCCAATTTATTATTTATAGTACATAATTTTATGATTTTTTTTTTGACTTCCTCATACCGGAACCCTGTTCTGTCTGGAAGCTGTATATTGAATAAATAAATAAAACTTATTCTAATTTTTCATATTTTGTCAAAAAGGAACAGGTTTATTACTGGAGAATTATACAAATCTAGTTGGTCACTTAGTTAACATACAGAATTCTTGACTATTGACTATAGATTCCAACAGATTGAGTTTTAGACCTTCCTTCTCCAAATGCAATATATCAGAGTCATGATTGAACTCATGTCTTTCAATCAGAAGATTTGCAAATGTTAAATTTGTCTTTTCTTCGTAAGAATTACCTTTATGATCTTTTATTCTTTTGGTAAAATAATTCCCCTTTGACCAATATAATTTGGGGCAAGAACCACATGTCAACTTGTACACTTCTGATCGTTCCTATACAGAAGTTTCATCCATTTTGTTTTAATTGTATTTACTCAACCATTGTTATTATTTTCAGTGGATCATCTAGTCAAAGACAAGAAATGCACTGTTAGTCACATAAAGTGGATAATGAGGGAAGATGCTGACTCTTTGGTTGTATCGGCAAGTAGCACAAAAGTCAGCTGTCTTCAAGTGTGGGAGTTGAGAGAAAAGGCTCTGCCTGTTCATAAATCTTTGGGAAATTCAGAGACACCCCAATTCTTCAACACAGTGGTGAGTTTTGTTATTGTTCAATGTTACTGTCGGTTCATACTTCTTGCATTATCATTCATATTTTTGAGAAGAGTGGTATTAAATATATTCTGAGGAAATTTGATTTCAAATACCACGAATACTACCTATATTATAAAAAAATTCAACAAGAATAGTGATGCTTTGCAGTTGTTGATATTATTCAACAAAGTGATCACAAAGTACAGTTTAAGACACACTTATATTACCCTATTCATTGTTCTATAATACTATATTACTAATAATGAGGTTTATAGACAAAGTTCTTTGTACCCAATTACACAGGCCTCTAACAGTATCACTGTATTGAGGCGATTTAAAAAACTATTATTAAATGGTTAAAATTTTATTAATGTTGTGAACTTCAGTTTGGGAAGTAGTGTGAATATTTCAAGCCTATATTTATATTTTTTCCGGGTCAAGAAAATGTAAATGGTTAATTTATGGCATAAAAAAATCATGCATATTCCCTATTGAATGAGAACCTAAATAAGGCATTTCTTTTGCTTAAAATATCAGCTACAACTGCATCGTCGTAAGTCGTTGAGGTACGCGACGCCATATATTCTAAAGAAAACTGTTTTTCTCACAAAAGACGTATTGTGATTTTGGAGATAGGTTTTTGTTATACTTTTGATTTGATTCTATCGAATGGCAAATCCGCGCTCATCTCGTTGATAATACAGTATTCTGCATTAGTAGTGTATACAATTTTCTATATTCCAAACAATCTTTTCTTGAGGTTGGAGTCAACAACTGCTACAGAAAGGTGTGGCCTACTAGTTTTTGGTAGTATGCTGTTATAGTCGACGCGAACTAAGATGAGTCTGCGCAGAAACGTAAAATCGTTCGGTTTCAAAAGGCTCCGTCCACGGAAGTCATATTTCACATTGTCAATGGCCGCAACAGCCAGAAGTAAATAGTTTTGACCAATAGCTATCCTCTAGGTCGAACACAAGATGAATAAAAACCCTGGTGTGTTGACTTATACCTAATAGATTTTAAGCAAATTTTCTCGACTTTTCGCTATCTTGATTTTGATCAATTTTAACTGAAGAGATGTCTTCGGGAGTTTGCCAGCAGAGGCGCACCTTACGTGATTTTAATTTAATCTGTGATGCCATGATATCCGTCTGCTTGACAGCCATTCGATTATTCATAGATTTATAGGTTATGTTTATTTCATGGTCTCATGTTTTGCATGCAATTTCTTGCTTTTCCGTGAAATGCTAGAAATTATGTAGTCATCACATTTTGACTGATTATTAGGTATTCCTTTTGCTTTCAATTTTATGAAAAATAAATCAAAAGCTCACTGATTGTGATGTGATTTTAAATCTTCTGAAACAATAGTTGTGAGGGAAACTGGAAAGTATTGATATCTTATCTTTCTACTTTCTGAGGAACCGAAGATAGGTGAGTACTTTTTCCTTCATAGTGTTAAAAAAATGCAATTGTAATGTGATTACGAGCCGATGATGTGAGGGATAAGTAATACCTACACGTTACACGAGCGTTTTATTTCGATCTTTTTAAATCGGTTCATAATAAATCTAACTATCACTATAAAATCAAACAAATACAAGAACAGCAACAGGAACTTTCAAATGCATTCAAATTAAAATCGAAACATTTAAAAAAAAATAATAGCTTTTTATTAGACGAACTTGACCTTACGTATTTTGTATACTGATAATTCTATTGATGAACGAAAGATCCCGCAAGAGTTTATCCAATGAGACCGCCGGTATCGAAAATCACTCGTAAGCTGCCGCCTCAATGAAAATGTACCCTTAGAAAATCGCATTTGTATCACCACCTCAACACCACCTACCGTCAAAAAATGTAATTTTACTCTTCGATTTCTCAGGTCGAGAGGAATTGGCTAAACAAAAGCATATCGGTCAACGCACCAGGGTTTTTATTCATCTTGGTCGGACACCATGCGCATCAAAATCTCACCTAAGTTGGCGTCTGAATTTGTTTCTGTAATTTGTGCTCTTTGGTATTATTTTTTAAATCAACGTACAAACTTTTTTCCAGCTGTGGCAGTACCAGTGCCACTTCCAGTACAACAGTCAAGTGACGGCGTTGGCCCCCAGCAAACTCAGCCTGCTGAACAACGTTTCGAGCGGATACGTGATCGCCACTTTCGCAGACAACACCATCCACTGTCTCTACCGCGACACGCTGAAGCCGATCTCATACACCAGCCTTTCGGTGATTCCCCGGTACCTGGACGAACCGAACGCCAAGTACCAGAAGGTAAGAGAAAGTACTACATTATGTTATCAAGAGAAAAGGTGATGTTTTATGTTGCGAAAATACAAATTTCATAAAAGGAAAAGATATGAATATTTGCAGCAATAATTTAGATAAATTTGTGTTCCAATTCGGACAGACTACATCAAGCTCCCAACTAAGACGCCTAAAACCCTGCTGTTTGGACTTATACCAGTTATACCTATGAAAATTTGGAGTGAAAATGGCGACACATGCCTACTATGATAATAGGCATCATAACCTCTTGACATCTAATCAGTTCAGATGGCGTTTGCAAAGAAAAGACCAGTCGGCTGGCTTTTTTTTACTTTTGGACGCTGACCGCTCGACAGCCTATATTATTTGTTGAGAATACCTGCCAAATTCTTTGTAATTTATTTATTTATTCACGGGCAGGCCCTTTTCAGATAAGAATATTACAGTGCTTTAAATGTAGATAATACAATAAAGTGGTTTGAAAGTAGGTTATATGAATAGTACAATTACTTATAACTTAAAAAACATTGATATCCATATTTAGTAAAATTGATATGCAATGGATATTCAGGTCATGTAACACTAAACACAAAACAAAAAACTCAAGCCGAAGGTATCACAACGCTAGGTCGAACAAATGATTTTTGAAGCGGGTAACTGTTGAATTGAAAATTTGGAGGTTATTCAAAGAGTTAGCTAATCGAAGAGTTCTGGGAATAAAGCTATTGTAAGAGTAATTGAATCTGTGAAAAGAAACATAAAAGGTTTGAACATGCCTAGTTGAACGACTGGGGACAAATAGGGATATTTTGGAGAGAATTACGGGGCTGATACACAGTCCGTTGATAATTTTGAATAGAAGTATTAAGTCTCTTTGTTTTCTGCGTACCTCAAGAGAAGGTAAGTTCAGTATGCGTTCTAATGCAGCATAGTCAAAGTATACACATCTTACTGGCAATATATCTCAGAAAATTGTGCTGGACAGCCTCAAGCTTCAATTTATGTGTAGCGTAATGTGGGGACCAAACTGTGGAACAATAATCGAGATGGGATCTAACCAGGATGAAATAAAGGGATTTGATAGCAGCGATGTTAGTAAAATCACTGGTGGTTCTCTTTATGAAGCCTAGCATCTTCATAGATTTCTGTACTGTAGTTGAAATGTGTGATTTATAGCTAAGGGTGGAGTCTAAGATTACACCTAGATCCTTGGTTTCGGAGGAAGAGTGCAAGGTCAAGTTATTTATATTATATTCGAAGATGATTGGATGATGAGTTCGATGAAAACGAAGAATATGGCATTTGGATGCATTCAGACACATACCATTTAATATCGCAAGGTTTTCGGGCTTGAGGGCCGTGTATTGGAATTTTTAATTCCGGAGCTTTCGGCTACATCTGCGGCAGCCATCTTCAGCGGCGTAGTCGTAGGTCAACTCTCCTGTGCGAGTCTACTATGACTGGTGTTGACACCAGTCATAGTAGACTCGCACAGGAGAGTTGACCTACGACTACGCCGCTGAAGATGGCTGCCGAAGCTCCGGAATTAAAAATTCCAATACACGGCCCTCAAGCCCGAAAACCTTGCGATATTACAACACCGGCCGTGAAAGCCTACATTCTTACATACCATTTAGTTTACACCAGTTAGATAGGCGATCGATATCATTTTGAAGACTCAATGTATCAGCCTTGCTTTTGATTATTTTGAAACATTTCAAGTCGCCGGGAATAACAAAGATTCGCTCACTTGGAAACAGCGTATTAGATCATTGATGAACAAGTTGAAAAACAGTGGCCCCAAGTGAGATCCTTGCGGAACACCAGAGTCAGATGAAGACAGCTAATTCATTTGACGCATGTGTGATCCCGATTTTCTGTCCGGAATTATTACTTTTCATCCGAAATTCTGTCAGGTTTGTCGAATTTTTTTTTATTGCTATTTTGTCAACTTTGCCAGAATTTCGGGCAAAAATTGTAAAATTCGGATGCACGAGGATCAACCCTAACCCTGAAATTCGCCTCTGACAGGACAGTTGACAGCACCGTCACAGAATAGAAGATCCTTTTTTGAAATATCTTGTCTGCTTCAATTTTGCACATGCGCTGATAACGAAATAAAATTGTACGTTTTTTCAATGGAGAATAAATTGTTTTTACACCCTGTGCACCCTCATTTCTTTCCGATGGTTTGACAACACTGACTGGATGGTACTTTGACATATAACTTCAGAAGTGGTGTTTTGAATTTTGGTTGTTGATTAATGTTGAAGAACTCACGAAGTTCAATAAAAACAATGGAATCTGAATTAGTTGAAATAACGGTTGGAAAGGAGCGGATATATTTCAATAATTTCTGGAAAGTCCCTTCCTGCATTCTTAAGATTTAGAAAAATACAATTTCATTCTTATGTGACAACCAGCTATCATCAAGA
>JAVJAQ010002551.1:79834-284007 GCA_032362365.1 Zygogramma bicolorata | reverse complement strand
AACTTTGGAGGATTGTGGGAGGCGGGCATCAAACAAGCTAAACGCCATCTTGCTCGTATCATAGGTGACCAAACGCTCACATATGAAGAGTTATCGACTGTTTTCACACAAATAGAGGCTGTACTGAACTCGAGGCCATTATGCCCTCTCAGTTCTGACCCTAGTGATCTTTCGGTCTTGACGCCAGGTCATTTTCTGAATTTAGAGCCTTTGACCGTGCTCCCCGATTTTGATATGACCAATTTAAAAATGAATAGATTATCCAGGTACCAACTGTTGATCCGTATCCATCAAGACTTTTGGAAAAGATGGCATCTCGAGTATCTACACACCCTGATGCAAAGAAATAAGTGGTCATACGATGACCCTAGGTCGATTTCTCTTGGTACCATGGTAGTGATCGTCGATAATTCAACTCCACCAATCAAATGGAGGTTGGGTAAAATTATTGAAGTTTTTCCGGGCTCTGACGGCATTATACGGGTCGCGACAGTTAAAACTTCTAAGGGAGATATCCAGAGGCCTCTTAACAAGCTTTGCCCTCTCCCTAATGTTGAAATTGAATAAAATACCTGCCCGAGGTATTTTATGGCGCGCGGGATGTTCAATCTTGGCGAGCCCTGTATATAAATTGTTGAATACTTTATTAAAATTAAATTGAATCAAGGTTTGATACAATACCCTGTATACTCATTTCAGTTATTTTGTTTTAACATTTATACCATTGCTGTTTTTTGGGTTTAAAGAAAATGGTTCGAATTCCTTTTTTATTTTATTTTTTTATCATTATCGCGAAAACTGTGGTGCAGTTGGCTTTTAGAGTTTCGTCGGGTCAGAAAGTCTACTATTCTTTTGATTGTTCGAAGTTTTGATTGGAAAACCGATTATTTGTGAGATTTGTGGACGTTGTTTTCTTGGATGCTGTCAACATCACCGTAAAGCCGAGGACGAGAGTGTTGCAACACGAAGCACGGACATCGCCAAGGACCAGAGTAAGTCATCTGCAACCACTCGATTTTTTTGACTGATAAGAAGAACTTCCCGGTAGTTTGTATTCGCGGCTAGACCATCGCATTATACAGTCCAATAGTTGACAGTTACCAAGATGAACGTCTACATTATCACAACTGATATATATATATATATATATATATATATATATATATATATATATATATAATAATAATAATAACATTCATTCATCCCAAGAAACATTTACAGTTTATATATAGGGATATTGAACATATAAAAAGTGAAATAGAACAAAATATGATTATGTAGCAGAAATATATGGAAAAAAGACTGTTGAATTGATCATTGATCAATATAATTGAATTCTAAAATATATCATTTTGATGATAAAATATATGTTTTGAGATTGTGTTTGAACTTTTTGATATTTTTAATAGTTTTAATTGAATTCGGTATTTTGTTGTAGAGGTTTGTTCCCTCATGAAAAATTGATATATATATAATTTCATCCATTTCTAATAATTGATATTGTGATTAAATTACCTTATTACTCAACTTGATACCTCAAGTCTCGAAAAATAATCGAAATATTCAAAATCAATATCCTTCACAATGATGCCACCACATATTTGTGATTTGCGGCAACAAATTCACCATAGAAATAAGAAATAAGAATAAGAAGTCGCTGCAACTTATCGCACCAAAAAAGATTCATGCAATTCGAAAAACTTGCATGAACACATGCAATTTTCTGGAGTTGCAGCAACAAACTTGCATCGTCGAAACAGGCTATTAAGGTTTAAGAATAAATGAATAAATAAAATCAACTTTTTCATACATCTTACTGAATCAGTTAATCAGTTGATAACTGTATCTGAAGAAATTGTCAGAATTTTAGGCATTCGAATAATTTTTTACCATCTGCGGTTCAAGTCCTCAATTCATTGTCTCCAAGTTAGTTCACCCTTTCATCTCATTCACGTTAAAATAACGGAGCTCACACATTAGCTGAATTGTCAGTTGTTGTTCTAATAATAATAAATAACAGCTTGTCATAAAGTTACTGTCTCAAGTTTGTTTGCCCTAATTAATGTGATAATTGTACAGTCATGATGCTACGCCATTAATTAGAGCGGATTATATTAGTTCGAGGACCAAAGACAAGTTTAATAGTAAATGAGCTCAGAGTTTCAACAAGAATTTTTAAATGATGCTGGCCGAAACCAAATGAAACATGGATATTTCCCTCTATAATTCAAACAAATGATCAACCGAGCACTGAATGAAACCAAATAATACATCAAACTTTGTTTCAGCATCAATTGGAGGAATTTGATAATGAAAAGGTGATGCGACATGCCAAAATAGGAGGCACCCAAACAGAACGTTGATGGAATTTTGCAGAAAGATTGAGAACAAGATCTGAACAAGTGAAAGGAAGACTTTGTACACGACTTGGTGGTATCATATTCAATCCAAACATTATATCAAACAACTACAGGCATGAACAGGTCAGAAGTAATGTACTCTCTACACTGAATAGTTCAAAGCTTGGTTTAAATTGTCATATGGGATAGTTTTTAATGCATTTCTGAACATAACATGCAAACGTTCGTAAAATTCTCAGTTCTTCCGAACATCTAGCTCGGCAAAATTAAAATTTTTATGAGCTATGTCTCAACTAAACAACAAAATGGAAAAATCAAACCTCCATATCTACAGACTCGTAGGAGAAAGCCCTACCAAAGTGATGCGGTAGGGAATTGATAAGAACATTCGGCAGAAGGTATTTGGATAACGGTATCCCACAGACGTCCCCAAATAAAAAGCGGACTCTGAGGAAGCTAGGTCAGTTAATCGAGCTGGTCTTCAGATATAACTGGTTATATTTTACTTTGTGTCATTCACCAAATGCATACGGAGGAACGGAAGACTAAAAACCAGATTCGTTACGCTATAATGAAAGTAAGGTGTACACAGTAAGTCTTAAGAAAACTTGAGGCACACATGAAGATCAGTTTGAAGATCTATCGCAGCGTTTTACACCGAGTATCGACCGATATTTCATAGCAGTAAATTATTTATTCTTTTACAATAAATGAGATAAGTATGAGATCTAATATCTTCCATAGTTATTTTTTTATTACGTTTTACTTCATTTTATTCTATATTTTGTTGTTTTCATTTCCATTATTTTTTTAAAATTCTTCTCAGGAGATTTCATTTCCATAAAATATCATTCAATCTCGATAATGTGAATTCACCTATTCCACTTCCTACTCAACATTCAAATTCGTTTCAATTTGTCATTTTTCCCATCTTTATAAGCTTCTCGACAGGTTTCAATAAGTTAAATTCATAAATAAGTAATTAATAAATGATCGCTCAAGCAAGCGGCTTCATCAGACAAGAACCTATGATTAGCATAGTCCTAGGCACTGACACTGACAAGCACTGAATACCTGATCGGCAAGAAGAGTTTCAGACTTCTGGCCAAAATCTACCAGAATTGGCCTATCTCAAGATAGGCAACCAAACAATTGATAGGGATGGCCTAACAGACCTACTCACAAGTCACTGTCCTTTGAATCATCATAAAAACAGACTTGGGCTGACGAAAGATCCGGCATGCCTTCTGTATTTGGAGGAAGATGAAATAATAAAGCAGTCTGAACCAAGTATTCAATGTTTGGATCATCACTCATATTTGGAATATCATTCTCCACAATGAAGCTTAAAGGTCACCCATTTAATAAACGTATCGCTTTCGTTGAGAAGCTGGACATATTCGGTGAAGTTTTAGTTGGTTTGAGCCACAATAAGCCCAAGTGGGTTGCAGTGAAAACCCACTGAATTTGAACCTACCTGAATTAACTACATTCAACCTGGAAACATTTTCAAACACCACGCTATAATCCTGAATCAGAAAACTAAGATTCAAGTAACTCAATAATAAGGCTATATTTTCAAAACAATGTATCTGTATGTCCACATAATTTACATTAAAACTAATGGAATGGCCCTAAGAGAGAGAAGACTGCGGAATGAGCTGGATTGAATACTCCAAGTATAACCTATAAGCGAATTCCTTCTCCAATGTAGCAGATAAAGAGAGGTTAAGAAAGATAGAATAATTCGGGTATAGAATTATCATTCTGTCCTTCACAAAATCACTTCCATGTGCATTTCCTTTCTGACCCTAATGAATTCCGCATCGTGGTATATGGAAAACTATCATAAAGGCCAGTCCATTACTTATAATATCTATGGTCCACATATATGATTACCTAGCAGCGGAAACTTAAAATAGGCATTTAGTTTTTGTATTTCTCCCTAGCTGTCATAACTCACAACATTGACCACCAATTATCAAATATTTATGTTTCAATTGAATAAATAGACCCATGATTGATTATAATATTCCAACCGTACACGAATTAAGGAAAAAAATATTTGAAATTGCTCAAAATTTACCAATCGCTCCCGGACTATCAATTATTACGAACAGTATGAGATATTATAGGAACAGATGGGCATTCACTACAACTCTTCTCCACAGTTCCTAATATTTTCTCGTTTGAACTGGCTAAGTGGACATGCGAGTAAAGAGCAGTAACTTCTTTGAAGAGATATCATCTCTTGATCCGGGTTACCGTTGCAAAAATCACTTGGCCGGTGAAAGATTAACACTGGTATCGCTAGCGTTATCAGATTTCACGGAAAGATCACGTTACATGAACGTGTGAAACGGTATTGGTGTCGTTGGTATACAGGTTCACAGAAGAAGTAGAGATTTGTCCCAGTTACGTGAGAAATTCTATTCGTTCGGATTACTTTCAAACATTTTCCCATCTTTCAATTGCAAATGTAACTGGAAATGAAAATCAGAATTTCAATCACAGCAAATCACTTTTTTATAACAGAATAATCAGGCTGATATATGCCTTGTTGGGATCTAATGAGATCTTAGAGAGCCTGTTGACTGTTCATCACAGGGCTTTGCAAAAGATGACAAGTTATGGTATCACTGAATGTTCTTTCATATTGAAAAAAAAACATAATAGCGTCATGAACAATATAAAACAGTTGCAAAAATGTAACATTTTCGCCACTGTATACATCCGTAGGTATAGCACAATGGGTCAATTAACCTCTATACTGTTTTTTTATATTTTCCCCCCTTGAAAAAATTCTACGATTACGTCCAGGAGGCAGAGTCTTGTGTGGGCAGCTAATGTTCACATTATATCAAGTCAGACTTCACGTAAAATGGCATCAATTCAAGTATTTTTGACGGGGCTTTAACTTTTTTTTTTCACACGGAAAGGGGGGTTTGATAGGTCTTTCAATTTTCTTTTTAACACTTCTCCATTCATGAGTTATTACCAGTTCTATTTCATATTTGATAATCTCGAAACTAACAAGATACTAAAATTTCAATAAGAATTCAATGAAAAACGAGATGAAAAAGATGCTTCAATTGATTCATATAACTTCCGGTTAACGTCCATAGTAATGACGCCCATTTTTGGCATGAATTAAAACTTTCAATTTTTTCTTCCAGAAGTCGGGACTTCTAGTCCGATTTCAAAAGAAAACCATTGTTAGATAGTTGTTTGACACATAAAACAAAGTATTACACACCCCCTTTCTATTTAAAAAAGTTCATGCTTTCCCTCTCGGTGGCGAGTCACGATATTTTTTTCCTTATATAGCACCAAAAATTTTACCATTCAACAAACTATGTCCGACCATGATATCTTTTTCTCCGGTCCACTTCAAAAGTTAGGAGGGGAGCTTTTCACGGCCGTGCTCTATAATTGAATCAGATTTATTTCTGCGCAATTTCGATACCCTTGATCACCCTTCATTCACCCTTGATTTGCTCTGTGGATTCCTCCAAATATACACTATTCTCTTTCTATGGCTATAACAGATAATAGCGAAATAATTCAATAAATAACATGAACTTCAAATTCAATGTCATTTAAAATTTCCATTTGGGAACAATTGAATGAGTGAATAGAGCTGTCATTGCTTCAAATTCGACATTGATGTGCTTTATGTGAAATAATAACTACAACTGTAACACAATGAAGTCAGTGTTTTATCAGGTGAGGAAATTGAATTGAAGACACACTACAGCTGTAGCACAATCAAGTAATCGTGTTATCAGGTAAGACATACAAAGTACCTCATTTTTCTAGAAGAGAATAGTAACATAGAGCAGTTTCGTCGAGAGTTTTGTGATATAGCTGTAGAAAAAGTTGATTGTATATTCCCTTGAATGATATTTTTATTAATTTGAAACATATTTTCAAATAATCTAGAGCAGTGTACCATCATTGTGTCTGAAGATGAAAGTTTCGGTTGATTATTAGAACTGGCAATTTGTGGTAAATTTCTAATGACAACGGTGAAAGGATCGTTGCTTTTTACTAATTAATTACAACTGAAATAACCTCCTTATTAACATAGTTTCCATATGGATACAATACATAATTAATTAAAATCATCAAACAATAACAAGTGAAAGAAATATACGAAAAACCTTTCGGAGCTCCAAAGAACGCATCAAACCAAAAAGATTACTTTCACAACGTTGTATTCCTCAGTGTTTCTCAGTAATATATATTCTATCATATCAAAGATATTATTATTGTCAAAAACAGTTGGCTAAAAACTTAATCGATACTGACAATTGGATACTAAGTTAATAAACAGATGTTCCGCTGAAATGATTCTTCTCGCATTTCCAGACGTCTGTCGTACATTGTGGCATATCTCCGTTTATTTTCAGAACTCGACAACGACAAACGCTTTCTTGTTCGTAAACATCGATTGTTTATTTTGTTATTGGTGCTTCCTATGAATCCTTCTCTCTGTTGAGTGGTAATTGATGCAAGAGATTCAATAAACATAGACATTTGAATGACTCGGTACATCCTGTCTTGGATTATTATAATAATTATTATATTATTGCTTCGAAGAAAGCGATGATATCTCAAAGGAGGTTCTGAAAACATTCTTTTTTCGAAATTGAATGAAGCTGATATGATCCTCGTAGTCAAACGATTTTTATAACGACGCATTTCATGAGGATTCATTACAAGTTATTCATTCAGAAAAATTATAATTGAAAAAAAAACTGCCCCAGGTGGGATTCGGACCCAAATCTTCGAGAAAACATAAATAGTGGTACTAAATATTGAAAGAGATCATATGTAAAGTTTAAAGTACGGCAAGCCCTCTATTGTCAGTACGACGAATCTGATTAAAAATGGCCATAATGATCTCAAACGATGGTTTTTACATCAATAATTGGTCACCTCTAACTTAGACTTTAGCGATCGATCTCGCTTGGTTTTTCCATGATCGTAATTCCTAGCATCAAGATACTTGACTTCGTAGGAATATTTACTCCTGACATCTGAGTACTGGATGAAGATAGATCGGCTTTCCTTGAAAAGAGACATGCTTGGGTTTTTCCAGCTTTGAATTCCACCAATTTGATGTTACCCCATTCTATTATTTTTGCCAAGTCATCGTATGTCTCTCTGTATCTTTGTTTTTCATGCTGATATAGGGACTCTGGTAGAAAAACTAGTATGAGAAGATCTGTCGTCCGCAAAACTTTGCACTGAAGTTTTCTCCAGCAAATCATTGATATGAAGCAGAAACAAAATGGGCGCCAGTACTGAACCCTGTGGAACATTTATTGAGAGAATATTAGACGATACTTCATCAACAACCACATACAGGAATCGGAAGAAACACATCAACAAAGCACACAATTTAGAAAGTAATCCATAAGACAGCAATCACGAATGGAGACACCGATGAAAAAATCGATCAAACGCTTTTGAGATGTCGAGTGCAACAGCTAACGTTTCTCCGAATTTTTCGATGGAATGCTGCGGAATATGTTGAAATATATGCCAAGAAGTCACTGGTTGATTTCTGATGGCGAAATCCGTATTGTCGATCATTAATTAATCCTGATTCCTCTTGATATTTTATGAGCTTCACATTGATTGCTTTTTCCATAATTCCGGGAATGATAGAAAGCAATGCAATTGGTCTATAATTACAAGGAGAAGTTTTAGTCCCTTTTTTAGGAGCTGGCTGGACAATTCGCAAAGTAAAGGTGTCAATTCGGGGGCACACACTTCAAAGTCAACTGTTGGGATTCCATCAGATCTGCAAGCCTTGTTATTCAGGGTTATGACTGTCGATACGCCTGATATTCGGCGGTTCTTTTCCCGATGAAAAATACACCTAAAGTTTTGGCACCTTTTACCAAAGTCAAATAATGCCGATAGACAAAATGTGTACTCAACCGAGTACTTGATCAACTTCATTTGTATAAAATGTTGAGTTTTCCCTGTGGGTTCGGCAATAAATGATACTCGGTATAACGCAAACAAAAACGAATTCATTTATCAGACATCCATTTTTTATATGAATTCCAGCTGAATTTCAAATTAAAGCGACCAATCTTCATCGACACTCAATATCGAGCTATTCGTTTGATCATACTTGACTGGAACTTCGAAACTCGGCAATATATTCCTCCTCTGCTGCCTCCGCTTCTCTGCCCCATCGGAAAGTAATTACAGCACAATTAAAATGTCGAGTGCTCGCGGCCCAACAATAGAGACACTAGAATCCTGCTGCTGTAGGTATATATAGTTCAGTCAAAATCCTCTTCAAATAGGCGTTTACCCGAAAAAGCTGATATTTAAAAGTAATATCTAATTCCTATAATTTACTTGATGAAATGTGAACGTCTTATTTACAAAGAAAGAGCAGAAAAAAATTTAAATACGACGTTCATTTGTTGAAATTGTTTCGAGGAAAAGTTCCAGTTGAAGAATGCAGGAAATATCATTTGCGGAAAAAAGTTATGTGAGAAATTTGCGTCAAGTAAATAGTTGAGCTGCTACAAGCTACAGATCTCCTGGCCTTTTTAATCCGAATTTTACATGGCAATGGCACCAAAGAGATAACAACCCCCACGAAACTCCCACTGATGTTCGGTTATCTCTTTCTCGAGCTGTCAGTTGTCACTTGCCAAATTTTTTATTTGAAATTATATTTCCCTTGAAAGATTTCCATCGGAGTTTTTTTAAGATCTTCCTGTGTGAATTAGACGTGCATATATTACCAGGTAATCAGGAATGGGCAACTGGATGTTGTATGAAAAAAATTATCCGGAAAAATGTCTATTCAAAAAAGATTTTGACTGCACTAATAGTCCTCACAACGGAAATGATTCTGTGACATTATCGCTAATGAAACAACGCCATTTATAACTTTATTAGCTATTCAATTCGCAGTACGTGTCGCTAAAATTAATTGCTACCGAATTATTGATTAATTGTACAGGATAATTGGATTGGAATTGAAAAGCAAACATTAATAAAATGACATTTCCAACAAATACCAAAACTTTATACCAAGGTCAGGTAGTTAGAACCAGATTTAACACATGGCAACGGTTGTTGGGATCGTAGACGAAAAGCAAAGCTTGATGCAATATACAAGGGTGTCCATTTCATGATGGAGTGAACAAAAGAAGCATGTTTCAAGTGACAAACTTCATGGACTGGGAACACCCCAAAGCAAAACTTCCCAAAGAAGTGAGAGTTGATTATGTTGATAATATAGCAGTTACTTCTCGGAAAAATATCAGATGAATTCAAAGAGAAAGCTCAATCAGCTTCACAGAGTAAAATGGAAAGAATTACGCATATACATCTGATGATCTAGTGTGTACAAGTTTTCCAAAAAAAACTACAAAGACAAAATGTATCCACCATAGAAAACGACCTCCGAACCCTATTCCATTATCAAATTGAACTGCTCAATAGTTGATGAAAATCCATATTCAAGAAAAAAAAACTACAGTTTTCCGTCGATTCTCAGGCAGAATGTCCTGCTTGAAGAAGCTATTGTATAGCAAAACACGTGACGCAGTTTTCTAAACCCATCCTATGAGCACCTCTCTTTGAATTTTTTTTCGTGGACCTTACGTAATTCGGTCTCCTCTACAAAAAATTCAAATTAAATTTTCGGCGGTCTCGTATGTTTTCAGTGATACAGGTCCATTTTGTTGTGAAACTTCATAATTTTTCACATCAAATTTTTGTTGTTTGAACACACAAAATTCGTCCTTCTTCTGATCAAACTCCACTCGCTGTCTCATTCACTCGTTTTCAACATTTTCATGAAGAAAAAACCATCATTTTTTCAAAAAATCCAACCCTCTCCGAAAGTCAACATTAATGGTCGGTTCATACACCACACTTTTACTTTCAATTCATCTTTTACTTTAACTTTTACCTTAAGAATGGAATTGGACCGTTCATACACCAGTGTTAAAGTAAACAGGACGCATGCGCAGTGATCAAAAACAAACGAAGAAGAGGAGGTAATCGTGGGTTACGTCATTATTTTGATTTGCAACTGACCAGTGACGACAACCAAACTATATCGGATAATGACAGATATTTCACAGAACACCCATTTTATATCATTTCTGTAAAATATTCAGAAGAAGAACAGGGCTACGTTTCCCAATAATGTTGGTGGCACTGCTTGCTGTGATGGCTTCACATGCACGCATGCGCAGTCCCTAAAATTATCTCATTCCTAAAGTAAAAGTTCTCATCCTTGAACTAAAAGTAAATGTGCCGTGTATGAACGCCTCGATTGATTTACATTGTGACAACTTTCTTGAAGTAAAAGTAAAAGATAAAGTAAAAGTAAAAGTGTGGTGTATGAACCGACCATAATACATTCAGTTCCCAACAATAACAATGAGAGCGGCAATACTGCAAATACATAACTTTCTACTGTCATTGCAATATGACATCAAGACAAATTGGTTATGGTTTGAAAATGAATGCATGTTTTGAAAAAATAATGGCTTTTTCTGCTTAAACAAGTTTAAAACGAGTTATTAGACAGTGAGTTTTTCATCAGAATAAGGACGAATTTTGTTCAAACAACAGAAATTTGATGTTAAAAAGTATGAAGTTTCACGACAAAATGGACCTGTATCACCGAAAATAGTTCCACAAAAAAATTCAAAAAAAAGGTGCTCATAGCGACCGATGTATTACCTTCTTGTTCAATATATTTCCTTCGTTTATTTCAAGCCTGCTGAATTTCAACAATCTCATCAGTGATCTGCTTTCCAGGTTCGTGGAATATTTGGAAACGACACTAATTATATATATACTAATAATCATCTCTGAATGAAAAAATCTGACTCGAGAATAATTCTGAATCATTTGAAATAATTTATATATGATGAGTTACTGAGACTTAGAATCAACCATGTACAATTGAAACGAAAACTTAAATGAAATAGTAGCAGAGCGCCGCCGCGCCGCCACAAAAACTCAACGAATGAATAAATCGTTCATCAGCAAAAACGACAAATTAATCGTCAAGAAGCATTCGAAGCCATTAGGCAACACCCACGCTAGACAGATGAGGTTACGGCCCTCTTTCAAACGGATTGCTAATCTATTAGGAATTTAGAGATATTCGTGAAAGTTTTTTATCGTCGAGCAGCAGTCTGGAGCCAACGTTGACGCACAATTTGGAAGACGAGACAAGAGAGCAACAGGATGTGCTATCTCGGTGCTATCACTTGTTAAAGCGTAGTAGGAACGAGCCGTTCTATGGATACACCGTTGTTGAACGTGGAGTCATTGGAAATTACCAGAATTCATAGCAAAAACTCTTCGTTCTCAGTATCACGATGCAGATGTAAATATGAACTATCAGCGAAATATTGCCAATGTTTGGCACGATGGCTGGCGAGTTTTTCGCTTGTTATTAACACTCTTCTTCTTTTATTTTCCGACCTAGATCCTCCACTTTATTATACCTAACTCTAATCCAACACTTTTATTGATACAGCGGCGTCAGCAACGGCGATGCTGCTCGAAGAACACCGCTACCACAACATCAGAAGGTGCTAGAATTAACCTACCGACTACAGTTTTCCGAAGGAGCTACTGAGCTACTCCAATGCAGAAACAGTCAACCTCCAGTTGGCTTCAAGTGCTCCACGGGATATTGCCAGGTAACGACAAAACCTCTTCACAATGAGGCTTACTGACTCAGCTCTTTGCAATCTCATCCATGTTCGGAGAGTTTCGACACGAAATGGTGGGGCTGATAAATCGACGAGTATATTGCATCTATCGTGGAAGAAAGAAAAGAGATATAACGAAGTCCAAAAGTATTGTGTTATCCTTTCCCCATTTACAAATCATATGAGCTTTTGGTCACAATGACTCATGAAAGAGATGCAAGGATGATCGAACTGGCAGGTATTCTGGCAAGCTGGACGTGATAGCACTCAGTAGATTAGAGTTCATGTCAGCTGTCCTTTGCTTCATTTCTTTATTGAATTGATACCACTTTGGTTATCTTTGTTTTTCTTTTCTTTTTATATTGGTCTGACTGTTTAACCACCATCTCTTTTCATCGTGTTTCCTCAAAATCCAAAAAAATCAAGAGTAAATATCATGCCCAGTTTTTTGAACTGACAGAACTCACAGAGTTCTGTGGTTTGACCTCCATCTCCACTATCGCTCCTGGCAGGAGCAAAATCGGACATGGCTGCCATCCTTTTTAAGGTATTGGATGAAATCTGCTTTCCCAGTGTTTATATTGAATACTCGCAACTCATAAAAGACAGTTCGAATATTCGCTAAAAGCATTTCCCGTTGACCTTACTACTGCTCAGATCTATATAATTTTTGACAATTACTTTCTCAGATACACGGCATACAGCAAGGGTGGTATAGTAGTTTTCACAATAAATGGTATTGACTGAAGGATTGTGATAAAACCAATTTGACCCTTAAGTTGTAAAATCCGAGATGCACATCATAAATGTAAAAGGACCGGATTCAGGTAATTCTGTTTCTCAGAGAGGGATTGTAGAGGATTACAGCTTACACTTCTTGTTCATTTTAGTCTTTGTATTCAATTGGAAGTGTTCACTTGTGTTACGCCGTGCAATAATTTTATAACATTTATTTGTTATTACAGACATTAATAGCAAAGATTTTATACCCCAACGAACAGAATAGGCAGTATGTGGCGTCCGTGGATAAAAAGTAATAGTGCTTCTTCCAGTGGTTCGTTAAAGAAGAATCACTTGTGACGCAAAAATCATTATAAAAAATGTGTATAGTTCCTTACTTCAGCAAGGATATAACGCGGGTGCTGCAGCAAAAGTAACCAGTAATATGACGAAGGTGTCTCTTACTTCAGTTAGACGAATTGTTGAAAATTCCATGGAATCAATAAAAAAGCGTAAAGATTCCGGTGTCACAAAAAGTCTAGACGACTGGGAAAAACATTTGATAGGGCGAAAAATCTACACTATGTACGATGAGCAGCGTGTCCCTACAATCAAAAGTCTGAAACAGCGGCTCATCAATGACGAAACTCACATCAACTGTGGCCTCACTACTCTTTGGCGAGCTCTGTCTGCAATGGGCTTTAAATATCGCAAAATTGACGAGAGACAAGTAATAATGGAGTCCACAAGTTTAATAAACTGGCGTTCTGAATATATAACGTCAATAAGAAAATACCGGTCTGAAAATCGTCCAATACTCTACCACGACGAGAGGTAAGGTGGTTTGACACGCATGACACCCCTTCCAAAGGATGGTCTGATTCCTCTGATAAGGGTAAAACAAAAGCACCATCAAATAAAGGGAAGAGAATCACAATATTACACGCAGGATCGGAAAATGGTTGGATCCCAAACGCTATGTGGCTTTCTGCCAAAAATATTAAGGACTCTTGTGTTGATTATCACGAAGATACGACAGCAGAGCTTTTTGAAGAATGGTTTAAAAATTGTTTGTTACCCAACATTCCGCCGAACAGCGTTATAGTAATGGACAACGCAAGCTATCATAGTCGACAATTGCAAAAAATTCCTGGCTCAAAGAATACGAAATTGTAGATTCAAAACTTCATGGCTGCAAATGACATATATTTTGAGGAAAATTATACAAAAAAAGAACTTTTACAAGTGCTGCAGTCATTTTCTTTGAAAAAAAGGTATGTTTGTGATACAATTGCAGAAGAATTGGGACATACAGTGTTACGACTACCTCCCTACTACTGCGTGTTCAATCCCATAGAGCTTGTGTGGCACCAACTTAAATCGAGCGTGCGCGGAAAAAATACTTCTCCGACTTTAAGTGGTAGTGTGGTAGAATTAATTAGGAACTGTATGAATGACATTCATGAAAAGTTCTGTTAGTCATGTTATAAATGTTGAAAACTCGTACCTTTCTGTAAAATCAATTGCGCATATTATAATTAATTTAGATGAGGATAGCGATAGCGACACTGAACTAAATATAGAATAGAATTGTAACATTTAAATAAATTACTTGTATATCTCCTACATTATGCAAAATTCAAATTTCTTAAGTTCGACCCTGTAGCACATTTGCATCTTTTACCATATGATTTTCTACACAATGGGATTAAATCGGGTAGATTATTGCAGTTAATAAGCCAATACCATTTACTGAGAAAAATACTATACCTCGGGGGTTCTTTTGCAAATGAATTCGAAGTGAAGTTTCGTGCAAGTTTGTTAGCAACCATACAATCGAGAATTGAACCGCTTGTAACTCAGTAACGTCAAATAACACTTAAATTTGTATCCCGAAGGGATCCAATCTTGAACTGATATTCATACCAGAAAGTTCTCCCCCTTGCAGTCAGCAGAAACTCCCCATATTTCATTTAAGGACCAGAGGGGTCGGGTGGTACAACGTTTGAAAGGTATCTTCGAGTAGAATAGTATTTTCTAAACCAATGGAAATATTATCAATATCTGAAAGCAATTTCTAGAATTTCAAAAGAGTACATTTCAACGCCTGAACGACACAAGTCGTCTCACCCCGTACAGGATCCCATTTGGATGCAATTTTTTTCGGAAAGTATTAGGCAAGTGTGTTACATCGTCCGAAAGGTCAGACCAGGAAAAATATTCTCCAGAAATTCTGTATTATTCCTTCAACCCACACAGAAATGGTGTCGGTAGATTCCGTTTGAAGTGATATGCTCGGTGATATGACACTATTTTTGGCCAATGAAATTTCTACCAAGTATTGAAAGTATGTAAATGAAGCATTCATTATGAATATAAGTTCTGTTTGAAAGTCGTTAATTTGTGGTGGAGAGATCTTTTCCTCATAGTTTTCCGGATTTCTAACCAACCACAGTCTGAGAAACCTAGTATTAATATTAGAATTGATACAAACTCTATGACAAATGTCGATGACAATGAAGAAAATTGTCAATGATAAATATTCGATTTGTAAAGGAATTTGCACATAAGTTTTGAGAACGGAAGCAGATTTGGTTTCCGAAATTTTAAAGATGAGAATTTATATATTAGTTCTTGTAATTTTTTGTTTTAACACGCTTTTATTAGCTTGGGTTGTAACTATGTATGTAACGGAATCTTTGAGCATAATTTTCACCAATTTCCAGAAGTCTGATTAATTTGAAACTTTGCATACGTATCAAGGACCGATGACAATGCAATAATTTGATCATAGTTTTCCATTATTAATTATTAACTATTATTAATTAATTAATTATTATTAATTAATTAATTATTTTGCAGTAATTTATTTAGGCTCGCGATTGTTTGCTGCTGGACAAGCCTATGTAGCACTTAGTCGTGTAAGATCTCTAGACGGTATTCGGATTGAAGAACTTGATTGCTCTAAGTTAACAGGAAGTACCCCATGCAATAGTGAAGCTTTAAATGAAATGATGAGATTGCGGAATGATTCGTAAGAAATATCACATTTCCACTAGAAACTGATTGATAAATTGAACTAAAAAATGAAAAATAAATAATAGTTTAAAAAACTAAAAAACACGCTTTTATAGCTAACCGAACTAAAAAATAGAAAATAATTTTTAATCACAAAGAGTTTATATTACGGTAGTAGAAGGCTAAACAATCATTCATAGTCAATCAGCTCAAAATAAAATTATAATAGAATTTGAGTAATTAACAGAATGAAGTAATTCAGAGTAAAAAGCGTGGGGTGCATTTTACTACATTTCATAAGTCTTCTCTCAAAGATAATTACCGATAGAATGATTGTAATATATAATATATCAAGCACCCGCACGATTTCACTCTGAATTACTTCATTCTGTTGATTACTAAAATTTTATCATAATTTTATTTTGAGCTGATTGACTATGAATGATTGTTTAGCCTTCTACTACCGTAATATAAACTCTTTGTAATTAAAAATTATTTTCTATTTTTTAGTTCGGTTAGCTATAAAAGCGTGTTTTTTAGTTTTTCAAACTATTATTTATTTTATATTCAAAGGTTAGTCATACGAGAAGTTACTGACTAATTGGACTTGTTCTTTTCAAAAGGAACAGTTTTTTATTTACGCAGCAACTTGTCAGGGTAGATAGAAGTCTACCCTTCTACACTATTCCAATATTAATACTTATTTTTTTAGATTGTGGGAGGTTAGAAACGGTTAGAAACCCAGGAAAACTACGAAGAGTTCTTTCTGTGACTGACATTATACTGTATTTTACAATATTTTCGAGATCAAGTACCAATATCTAAATTAATCCGACAGCACTATTTTGACTTGATTTATTGAAATTATTCTAAATTTTAGAATAGTCTTCCTGATAAGAATTCCGAACGGTATAGGGAAGTGCATTATCCTGATACGACCCCTATCCAATAAATTTGAACTAGGTCAGAACGGTAAAACAAAGTTTGTGAGTGGTCAATCGTCCATTAAAAATCAGTTGTTAACCGTCTGATGCGGAAATTTGTTGAACACACTACACCCTCATCGGTCGGAAGCCTTCCCTATAATAAACATAAAAATAGAATATGGAATCATTCCTTTGGAAAAATGGGGGGGTACGTAGGGGGTGAGACAACTCGTGTTGTATTGATGTTGAATTTTGATCCACTGTGAACTTTTATCAACCGCTTTCATATTCGTAATCTGAAATTTGAAGATGATTTTCTACTGGAATGATAATATTCTACTAAACCCCCAATTCATTAAAGAAATCATAATTGGCAGATACGAAGAGATGAGGTAACGTGAATGAATATCATATCATAGTTGGACCTCCTGGAAAATCAAATGTTGATATTTTCTTTGGGATTTTTGTTCACACGACCGTTGGGAGCGTACACTCAAACAATGGAATAAAAAATCATTAAAATAATTGTAATCATATAATGACCATGAAAAACCATTAAAATAATTGTAATCATATAATCACCATCTCTAATGTCCGAGACGATGATTTTATGAAAATTGAATAGCGAAGAATGAGAGTATTAGAGATTGATTTATACATTTTTTTCATTTTTTTCAAACAACTCACTTTTTTCGAGACTTTTTTGCGAAACTCGCAATTTTTTGTCAGGACAAAAAGACGTTATGCTGTGAAAAATGTATTACATACCAAAATGAAAAGTTGATCATTTCTCTTGGGAGAAATATATAGTTCAAAGAGGTTGAAAGCCGAGATGAGCTATTTCTGGAAAGAGAACTTTTTTACCTTTTGCCGCGTTTTGTATACTATTTCATTTACAAATATTCGAAATAATTTCATGAAGTGACTAAGTAATGAATATTTGCAGGAATAATTTCAATACATGTTGTGTATCAAGTAGGTACTGTACAAACAAATTTCATGACGCTTCCACAAATGTCAATATTGACATCCTTTGCAAAGGTCATTTGCTCACGTAGAAGCTGAAATGTTTCACAATACATTTAACTTCTTGAGATTCAATTCGTGTGTTGGGAGTGGATTAAAGTCATATTTTTTTCGGTTGCACTTCAACGGCCTATATTTCATTTATTCAATTATTTTATAAATCCCATTGAATTGCTGCATCAAATGTTCTTCTCAGTTTTTAGCATAGCGTTCGAATTCTCTTATGGTTTTTCGTTTTTCGTAATGTTTTCATTCAAAATGAATTGGTATTTCGTATACCATCACCATTGTGGATTTTATTTAGTATTTCCTTATATTTCGACAATACAGGTGTTTTTTCCATACAATTTTCTAGAGAATCTACCGAATCATCAAATATATCATTGGGAAATACCTTAAAAATGCTTACGACTTACGAAAAATATATTATTTTCTCAAGGTATGTAGTTTAATCAAAGTTGTCAATTCAAACACACTACGCACTTATTTTCCATAAAAACCATAAATTACCCTGAATAATACGCGTTTCTAACTCAAATAACGTTTCCTTTCCAATAGGAGATATATCTCATGCAGAGAACTACGCATCAAATAGCTCGCAGATTCCTCCGCTTTGGCACACACACACAAATACCAAGACGAAGGACAACCAAAAGAAAACACGAAACAAACGAACGCACGCGGCCTTCCGGGATCCTCGCTAATTACAGCGGCGTCACACGACGACAAAACAACTGTCACTCGAAACTGTCGCGAAACATGTCACTCATCCAGCGAAAGAGAGAGAGACGTAGACAGAGTGTTACTGCACAAAAATCGCAGGGATCTCGCGGTCTCGGAGACGATTTCAGAACTGCAGAGGCAGACCACCACTTCCACAGCGTACGCCGACGGTGTTACGTAACGGCGGCGGTGTGTGCCGTGGGGGTGGCTACGCTGGCGCCTTGGACGCCCCAGAGCGACGGTGAAGCCGTCCAACACCTTGACCAGGGGTGGCTAGGGGGTGGACTACAATGACACCCGGGGGAAATGAAAACGTACGGTTTTAGTTCAGATGAGGTCACGCCGAGTTATACCGGGTCGAATAAGATAGGGAATAATATTCATTCGGAATCGTCGCGGTTCGTATCGTGGTCATGTACTAGCATTTGTACTCTCTAGACTCTTTGGTCGTCACGAAGACAATCATTTATTCATTTCAGTGTTTTAATTTGCAAATTTGGTTTTTGGTTATGGAAATGTAAATATGTCAAATCCAGCAGACCACTTGACAGTAATAATTCTTCTTATAGTTTCCAGAAGCTACACCTCAAATGTAAATAGTTTGTGCGTTATGTGATTCTGCTTTTATCTCATCTTGTGTTTTCGGTGCAGATTACTGTTTTGTGGAATTTGAATCGAATGAAGCGTGT
Source organism: Zygogramma bicolorata (assembly GCA_032362365.1). Lineage (NCBI taxonomy): Eukaryota > Metazoa > Arthropoda > Insecta > Coleoptera > Chrysomelidae > Zygogramma > Zygogramma bicolorata. The sequence continues at coordinate 264,820 of JAVJAQ010002551.1, read as the reverse complement.
TCGAGTTGGTAACCGTGAAATGAAACGAAAAATTTTTTTTTCAAATCTGAATTTCAATTTGGAGAGGACGGAAGTCTTCAAGGGCCCATTTCTGCCCTGGTAACGCCAAGGAGAACTCGTGTAGGTTGACTGTAGACTAATTTTGATTGACCTACCCGAAAGAATATAGAATCCATTCATTCGAGAGTTCTGCCAGGATTCCACAACAAAGCATTCAATTTCACAATAAAGCATTCGATTCATAGCAGTCCAAATTATTTCTTGTGGAGAATTCAAAAGAGATTGAAGACCTTATAAAGTATTAATGGTGATAGTAGAGACCTTCCTGTCTGTGGAGATCTTCATGAAGGATATTAAGGGGTAGCTGAGTTCTGGAGCTGTCATACTATCGTGAAACTGTAGGAACAGTTTTTGGAACGAAGTGAATATCACACTGGAGTAACAAAGTGGAAAAACGTCACCCTTCAGCAATAAGTATAAATGTAACAGGTTTGAATGCATTCATCTTGATTGTTGGTGTCATTATTGTTGTATACCATTACGCTGAAGTTCCTCTGACCATTCTATATTATTTGATTCCATATTTAACTCTTGACCACTAAATCTATCGTACTTTGATATTTACTAAAATTTCAATTAAATATTTCTATTTGACACCTGCGTGTTTATTTGTATGTTCAAGAATCTCTCTACGGAGATTGGCTTGAGAATAAGTTTGTATAATCTTTCTTTCTGTAGATGGCGTCCAATTAACAACATTTTACTTCAGACTTATTCTCAGTGCCATCTGTTGGATTTCTGGAAGTTCTCAAATAGCACCGAATCACGCCCTTGCCTCCCTGACAAAAGCTAGCCGTTCGCAATCTGTGCCTTGTTTTGGGCATATAATCTGGTTTACCTCATTGTATGAACAAGATAAGGTTACACAAGTATAGTATAATATTCACCTAGTAGTTAATAGCTGAACTATCACCAAAAAAATAACTCTGAAACGCGTATCAACTTTGCCATAGTCATAGAAAAAATAATACGCTTTGAAGTAATTTGATTTTTTTTCTACACCCGTACTAATATAATACACTCTTATGACCATAATCCGTTTCCTTATGCCATCTATTATGAAACGGATCAAAAATCTGTATCATAATGAGCTCAGTACGATACAGATTTTTCATTACGATCCAGATCAAAAATGAATTGGAAATCAAATTTAGTGGAGGAAGGCTACATTGAAAATAAGGTTCAGAATAAAATCAGCATTTCCAATACAATATTGAACTCTACTGAGACTACAGATAATGAAATAAATTTTAATTTTCCTTCCACTTCCAAATCAGTGGGACACACAATGCAAATATAGATATAATATTTCGAGTTCTTCATCATTTATCGGGAGTAGAAAAAATAGCGTATGAAACTCTTATGTAATAGTTATCACATTATCGTTCCCATTGGGACTCCCATCTCAACGAACACGGTTTTTCAAGTGGAAAATGCATTGCCACGTAACTGCTGTCATGATTTTGTTCCTTTCCTAAAGGCGTGCAACATGAAGAAAACAACACGAAGACTTTCTAGGCCTTAATTCATTAGAACAATTAAAAAATGACAAGCGATAAGTTAGGAGACGAGTCTTCTCGCTAGGAAGAACATTACAGTTAGTTTATCAACTTATTAGTGTTCACTTTCATACTTTCATAAATTCAAAGCTTCATGAGTTCAGCGTGATTTTTTCTCCCGAAGAAGAATACCATTTGAATTCGCAAGGTAATTTCAACTCCAATTCCTTTCCTATACCATTCAGCCTCGTGCTTGTCAAACCGAGAGGGTTCGTAAATTTTTTATTTTTATTTTCGTCCGGCTTGTCCATGTATACGCATGCTACCTTTCATGATTCTTAGATGAGTGCAGCTATTCACGGCTCTCTCCCAGTTTCATATATAATTCCATACCAAAGTTTTAGATGATCCCATTGCCAGTCCAGTATATTCTTTTGATAATCCGTCTATCAAACTCACTTTTCTGTTGATTTTGATTCCTGAATGACTTGGATTTCAGTAAAGTCTACCAGAGTTCTTAACGGCAAACTTACATCAGTTTGGAGGCCACCCTGGCTATCTGTGAAAATGTGTCCTACTAGCAATCAACTTAGTGGAGAGATTTCCAGCTAGCTCATATCACTAGGGCTGATGTTCCCTCACTGTTACCTAGCCTATAATGAGGGAGCACAATGGATTCAAGGAGGCCTGAACGCCGTAAGCTATGCTTATCCTCCAGCAATTTCGGATCATTGAAGGTTACCCTTCAATATAGAAATATAGATAAGCGTCGCGAATAAAACTCACAACGTTTAGAACACCACCGGTAACTGTTATCCGCGAACGATTACGTCCTCGTATTCCATGGCCTGACCTAGACAGGAAGCTATGCGACACGTATCCGCTTTGTCCTCGATATCTCTGCGGTTCTCTCGTCTCTCATTATTCACTCTAATGCTCGACGCGTATGGCGGCCTTCCAACTTCCCAGTCAAAGGAGAAAGTCATAGAAACCGAGTCTCGAGTACGTCCCACAAAGGTGATCCAAAAGTGGGAGCACGCCGCACTCTATTCGCGAAAGGGTGATTCTTTTCTGTCTATGAAATGCTTTGAAAAAACACGGTACGAAAAAAATACAGGATATTCATGAAACATGCGAAGAAAATTCAAGAGATATTTTCACTAGTTCCTTAATATTTGCAACAACTAATTATCAAATTTATCAAATCTACCACTGGAGTAGAATGAATCAATACCTTTAGTGGGTCCCATAGAGAATAATAATCCAGTGGCTTCAAGTCCAGGAATCGAGCGGGCCATAACTGAGGTCCTCTTCCAGCACTTTCCGAATGTTGCTGAAAATTCACTTAAATATTCTGATGCACCATCATGCATAAACCACATTGCAATTCTTATTGCCAATGGAACGTCCTCTGAAAAGTAAGGTAGCGTTCGTTCTAAAAGTTGCGATACACGATCCAAAATCTCAACCCAAACATTTAATAAAAAATGACGTTGAAAACGGCTTTCAAGAACCTCATATTCGAACAGATTTTATTCGAAGCTAGACTTGCTAATTGTGCAAATTGTTCAGTGTATCTTTGGAAATATTCGCTTCATCGATATCAATCAGCATCAGTTATTGAGTGGTTTGAAAACAGACCCTTTCCTTTCAACACGTACCACTGAACATTGGATCATGATCACCAAATCATGATTCTTTTGTTCACTGACATGATTGGGAAAAGTGGAGGGACTAATACCAGAACACCAATTTGTACATAAGAAGAGTTTTCTTTATACACGATGACACAACTATATAGCAAAATTGTATGAATTATGAATAATACAGAAAACTGCCTCATCGACCAATGAAGGGATTGGGTTTTCCACACATGTATAAATCGAATGAAACTAATGAACTGTAAAATTCTATCTCGCCACCAAAATTATAACTCATATCATGGAAAGGAAAACGATTCTCTTCTCTATGGTCAAGAGGACTTGCACATTATGATAGCTCCTTGGTCAAAATTACGGTTGAAGTATATATTGATTAATTCATGTTTTGGCGCCAAAAAATATTTCTGTTCATAGAGTTGTTATAAAAAATTTACAAACTAGGTTAAATATTCGTTCAAGGCACAGCACCTAGTTTCAAAACTATGTTAGTACAAAATTAGGTATTTTGATATCGAATTCGTGTTCGGCGGCCCAAAATAAGTAAGTTTATACCAATTTTTTTTTTAAAACTAGGTGCTGTTTGGTGAACGAATATACATTCAAATAAGTGACAAATCTGTCATTTTATATAACTATAACTGATCAAGAATCTTGAGCAAAAAAAGAGCGTGATAATTCCTGCGTTGTAAAGTTCTCGAGATAGATTTTCGCGATTCATTCACTCGACCGATGGAAAAGAAACACAATCCTCATACAACATCAATTAGAACACTGCCCAACACTCGCAACTCTTTCTTGAAAATAATTTCAAAATCTGATTCACTTTCACGAAGTTGTATGACAGTTAGCTCTAGCTTCAGTCTCAGCATTCATAAAACAATCATCAGCGCTTTCAGCCATTGACGCTGAGCTTTCGCATAGCTGTCAGCAACAAGTAGTGTCTTCGTTCGACCTACAAACATTCCCTACAAAAAAAACGGCGATTCAGAAATCAGATTTGTTCGGTGGACCACAGGAGAGCCAATATTTGGGTATTTGCAGATTTACCCAAGGCACTCTGGAAAACTAACGTAAATACCTGCTTTCAGTTAACCAATTGCAATCGAGTTTTGGCCTCTTGCCAGCTCTTATTGAAATAATAAGGTCTATTCGACTGTTTTACTGCAAGCTCGTTCAAAAAGCATTATCGGTTTCTCTTCTCACGCAAACAGACCAATACTCGAACTCAACGACAACGAGCACTAGACCAGGCTTTAGTGAACGGACCGATGCTTTCACTAACAATTCGACAACTTCGAAATTTACATTTAGATGGCGAGTTCGGCAAGGAAGAAGTCCTCTCATGAAATTCAATAAAGCGTCTCGGGACTACCGCATTCTCTGAAGGCCGTTAGCGATCGAGCTTGCCAACATCACTGAGACGAACGATTCATTCAAATCAAGAACGTACCAGATTGAAGGAGTTTATCGTGCTGAACGCAATTGAATCCAGATATATTCGACAAAGATTCAATTTTCATCCCGAAATCATGTAATGTTCAGAGAGCATCGTAGAAACAGAGAAAGATCAGAAAAACTGGGTGTTGACTGTATAATTATCCACAATTTGAGCCAGGGACAGATCATGTTATTCTTGACAGAAAACTAAATTTCCATTCAATCAGTTGATATAAAAAAATACGGTTCACCAGTCCGTTTGAAGAATGTCTTGAAAGGCAAAAGTATTTTTGCTTTTAATCAAAATTATTCGAATATCTTTTTATGTAATCAGTTAGGAAATGTTTCATTTTGCATAACATGAAATTGAAACGAGTCTGCAAATGCTGGGGGTGGAGTAGATGTTTTATGAAAAAAAAACGAAATAGTGATGGAAGAGAATCCAGGTTTACCAAATGTAATCGACCGAAAACCCAAAAAGGAAGTCAAATGATATTGCATACACTAAAAATTTCACAACCTGATCTGGCAATTTTTTGGAGCTTTCCAAAAAACGAGCACGCGACAAGGTAAAGACATGAGCAAGAGTTTTTTTGGTATTTGAATATTTTCAGGAAATAGTAACTTTTGGAGTAATAAGACAAAAATGAATTCTTTTTACATCAAGATATGGTAAAAGTTTGTTTGTCGGACAGCACCTAGTCTCGAAAAATTTTGGTACAGTCGACGCCAACTAAAATGAGTCGCGGCAGAAACGTAAAATCGTTCGACTCTGCCCACGTGTCCTATTTCGCGTTGTCTGTGGCCGCAACAGCCAAAAGTAGTCTTGACCAATAGCTATCTTCTGGGCGGGTACCATTCGCATCAAAATATCATCTAAGTTGGCGTCGACATTAACAGATCACGTATTTTAAGCCAATGAAGGCGAATCCGAAGTCCATACAATCCTTCGTTCAAAATTCGAAAGAGGGGCATATCTCTTTTTTTGCATTATATAACATTCTTATTGTTCAAGTGCCCAGTCATATCATTCCATCTTCTTCACCACTTTTTACCAAATTATAACAATTTTTCAAATACATAAATTAAAAAAAAAATTCAGAAGCAATTTGAAGGTTATGTAAAAAAATGACTGAATGTTTTCGTTTTACTTTTCGTACCTAAGCTAGAAAAAATAATCCATTTATAACTGATATTTTGTTGAAGTTGTTATATAACGAGATTATTATCATTTGTAAAGTTAATTTCAGTGAATTTTGTTCACTAAGCAGACATTTCATTCATATTGTTACGTCCTAACGTCGGCCCTGACGAGATCGTAAACGCAGATGAGGAATCGCGTCGTAGCGAACGTCATTTTCCAAGAACCGTAAATGCCGCCTGGAGAATTCGAGACACGTCATCGGGGCTTCTCAAGAGGATTCTCGATAAATACGCAGATATAAATACGGGACAGACTTCGCCGCAGATAGAGGATTGGTATTACAGAAAGTTAGTGATTCGGCAGTTTTATTCAGAGCTAAGTGACGAGAGTTATTGAGATCTAAGTGGAGCAGAGCTTTGTGCGGATGGAGAATTTTTAGTACAGAGAGTTTAGTGCCGAGCATTGGAAAGTTATCAGAGCGATTTAAGTGATTGTGTTGTATTGTATCGTGATAGAGAGTTATAATAAAAGAAGTTTAGTGTTGTTTGGCGTTTCAATCGACGAACCCAAGGATATATCGTAACAGTGGTGTCAGAATTGAGATTTTTTCAAGGGATATATCGTAACAATATCTAAGTAATGTTCAATGATGATTGTTTCAAATAAACAATAATGAGATTTATTATTGTTACTAAAAGCAAATGAAATATGACTATTCGTCTGTAGAGACATCAAAAGATGGTTAGGACCTAAGCAGTCGGCATCCACGCTAGATAAAAAACTTTCATTTTTGGAAACTGGTCCGAAGTGAAAGTTCCTGAAGAGGTTGGAGTTTTTTGAAGCGATAAATCTTTTCTGGAGGTTCAGTATCGAGTTACGGTTAGCTCATTATTGCCCGGTCGGGGATGGCCAGTGGGTTTAGTCGAGGTGAAGCAACGCTCCGAGCGGCGATGAAGCGGATGGGTGACTAAACTTAGACAGACTCTCACTCCTTATTCTGTCTGTGCTCGGAAGCCCATGTAAGACCTCGTTTATCCCCATCCCGCGAAAGTATTAACGTTATTGAGTATGTCAGTATATTAGCGGTTTGTATACACTTGCTGGATTCCGAAAAATGAGAGATCGAAAAAAAAAGGCAGAAAATGCTTTTTCGACTTTTCCTCCATCTCGATAAATAATTGGTTATCCAACCTTATTATTGTTTAGAAATTAAGATAGTTCTGAATGATTGAAAATAAAATGGTATTTGATTTTCGACCCGATGTTCAGAATGAAATGACGTCATATTTTTGTCCTGAGAACCCCTCAGAAAATTTTCACAGGTAGTTTTCTAACAGTATATCCAGATCAAAATGTACCTGCAAAAAGTCAGCAGAAAGCTTAACATTTTCATCGTTCGAAGTGCGAATAAGCACTCATTATTCTAGTAATTGCCGGTATGTCGTGTAAACTCAATCTCGTCCATACGTTCATTTTCCCTCGAGTTATGAGGCTGCGCGCATCCAACAAGCTGGCAAGAAATCTAATAAAATCTCGTTCGAACTTTCCGCTGTTGTCTCACATCACCGAGAATGGATCCTTGGGAAATCGCAACTCCAGCAACTTTCGACTGTAATTACACTACCGTGAAGGAAAGAGACGATCTAGCACACGTTGAAGAAAATTCACTGGCAATCAGTCGAAAAATGTTGTTCTCGATACTAGCAAACTTCTTGTTGGGAAAACAATCTCATAGCCCGGGGAGCAGCATTGCGCTTTCTTGATTGATTTCTCCAAGATTAATTTCGTATGAACTGTTAATATCAATATATCTATTTGGGCATTGGCATCTTCCGAATAGAACGTTAATACGCGATCATCAGTGATCAAACATACAAATCTTGAATAGGTGTCCTAATTTTTGTTCGCGCGATCGCTTTAAATGTCTGATGACCTGTTTGCGAAAACATAGTTCGTACGAGTGAGTTTTTGTCATATTCTGAAGAAATTACTTCGCGTCCAAGATTTTTTTTTATTGCTATCGAGAAAATAATGTACCTATCCATATATTTTCCGAAAATAAAAACTGCGCATCTTCGATACCCATGATACTCAAGAACTCGCGCAATGGATACCGTCAATAAGCACACTTGTTATTACCATCGCAAGACGATGTCAAAAAGTAATGAACTTACAGTAAATCTATATATTATATTTTCACTCATAAATTTTTTTCTACCCTCACTGGCGGCCACCATTAATTTACAATTCATTGTGTTGTTGTCTTGGAAATGCACCTTTTTCGAAATAAACGGCGATGAAATTGAAAAATGATTGATTCCAGAACCTCTCAAACATTAAAATAATTCAAGAGACTCAGAATATCATAACTTTGCGTAGAGTATTATATTTGGGAACGAATATTTCCAGGAACCTGTGGCTTGAAACTAGAGGTTCAGGACATGCGCTTACGCTATCGCAGTGACTGGAAAACATTACTTTATGCGTTATGAAAAACGGAGAATAAGTTGAAAAAAACAACATTTCAAAAGCTCAGAGATTGATCCTTTTATATTTTCCAATCATATCATCCCCCAATTCTAAAACAGTGAACGTTCATTTACAAAATATTGACTGATTCACAGGAAGACTCAATAATAGCTCTCTGGCTGTCAGGTGCACAAAATATTTGATATTTTAAAGATGTTTACACATGGAAAAATATGTATTTCGGAATGTTCTTGATATTTTAGTCTTGTTGTATGACGAACCGAATGAAAGCATGACGAAAAGAATGATTTCGAAAATACCCACATCCCATTCAACGAGAAAAAAAAATTTCAATTGATCCGAAATCCACGAGTTTTTTCACTGATCGCAGAAGTTTTGTCAAGTAACGCTATATGAAGAGTCGTTTACATCCTGTCTGACGATTTTTCATCTGATTCATCACTCTATACCCATGATTATGATAATTCGATGGAAAATAGGCTTCAGTTTATTCTAAAGCCACCATAAGCAATTGTTTGTGATCATTTAACAATTTAAAAAATATTTTCTCCACGACTATTGTATAATGTACCATTCATTATATATCTGTTTGCTCGATCTTATTAATACCCATTCCATTGTTAGTCACTGCTGTCAGATGTTTCCTTCATTTAGCTATAATATTATATTTTTTTGAAGTCAATTCTATACCTGCGATTGACTATAGATCAATTTTTCAAATATTACAATCAGGTACTGTTGTTTATCATTATTCTGTGGTGGATGAGTTTCCTACCACAATCTGTAAATCTAATACGTGATATTGTTCGATCTGAATACATAGATTTTTATGTTAATTATTATGAAATATGATAGTATTATAATTTTCGATAATTATGAACTGCGTATAGATGAACAATAATGTATTGTATGAAATTTTTGTTAGAATAAAATACCGGTGTTTCTAAGAATATGTATGTAATGTAACAACATTTTCCAACAAACATTTTATTAGTCGTGGATAAAGTATAGTATTAGGGGCCGTTCATAAAATACGTTCGCATACAAGGGGAGGGGAGGGGTCTTGCTGAGTGTGACAAGATGTGACAAGGGGGGACGGGGGGTATACGGCAACGTAACGTTCGCCGTTTATTATTTTTTGACATGAGCGCTAGCCAGCGTGACCACTTTTGGTAGAAATCTACTTTTTTAGTAAATTTCTGACGAAAATTGAAAAATTATGGTATGAAAGAAATCTTGAGTAGATTTTGGTGTGCGATGTGCGACATCTTCTAACGAATTCCTGAACTCGTCAGATCTTTTAATCAAATCTATAGTGACTCCATCTTTGCGAATGAATTTTCAATTGAGAATGCGAATTAATCTTGTTACAGTACACTGTATTTCACTATACAAATGAAACAAAATAAAGCGATTTTTTACTGTTTCATTGTGTTATTGAGCATTGAATCTTCTGATTATGTAAAATATGTATATTATTTGTGGCCATCCATATTGAAATTGTTTATAAATATCTTGAAACCAAAGGCCAACCAACATATAAATTATTTAAATTTGTAAAACAAAGAAAATTCCGCCCTCTAGGGTGTTTTCTATTATATATGAACATCGCCACCTATTAGTCAGATTCTAAAAAAACGATATGTATCGGCCAACAGATATTGTAGCAGTTTTCCGTAAATGGTTCAGTAGTCTTTAGTAGATTCGAACTCATGATATAGTAGATTCGAGCAGAAAAAGTGGTACACTGGCGCTAGCTCTGTGGCGCGACTTTAGCGGCGTTGCGATCCGTCACAACGGGTTTCTTTGTTTTTCCAATACTTGAGACAGTAACGTTTCCACGTACCCTGCGCTCTCGATTCAATAACTGACTTCTGAATAATAGAAATTTTATTTATTATTTATATGTTCGTTATGGAAGATATTTATTAATTTATTTAAATTTTATTTTATAATAACTTAATCAATATTTTCAATTTTCATAATTTGTGTACTATCATTTAGAATTTATCATACTCAGCAGGGGAGGGGTCTTAGTTTTTGTGACGAAATATTTCTAGGGGGGGGGGCACCAAAAGTGTGACACAGCGTGACAATGGGAGGGGAGAGGGGGTCGAAAAAAGCTGATTTTAGTGTGACGTATTTTATGAACGGCCCCTTAGATCAAATGAGTTCAAAAATTTACTCTTTTTTCAATATATTCTCTTCGGGTCCTACTAATTTCTGATTCATTTTGTGTTGCCCTCGTAGGTACTACGCAAGACGAAACAGTGATGTATTGAAGTATACCGCTCATTCAAAGGTTCTAAAACGGTGTATTTATTAGTTCTTCCGGCGTATACGTCAAGCTGTAATCCCTCAATTTATCCTCTTCATTCCGACGGTCGCTACAAAGCAAAGCCCCCGTGAACTCTATTTGACTTGCTCATGATTATCTATAACATTCTGAGAATACGCACAACAGGAAACAGGGTCAAAACACTTCTTGAATTGCGTAATACGATAAGCGGTCCCATTCAAGAAGAGACGAGAGAATAGCCTGGAAAATGATTCGAACAATGTCGTTGGAGGTAATGAGATGTTCATTGAACTTGGTTCAAAAATATCAAAAATCGTTAAATATGATGATAATGGAAAAATAAATTCCCATCGCAAACTATGTTTGATATAAATAGGCGCCGAACCATCGTAAAAAAATTAGTCTATGAAGGAATCATTAGGAGATATTACTGTCATAAAAATTAATGAAAGGTTTATTAGTTACAAGGAACGAGTAGAAATATTCAATTTTCCCGCCCATTTCATACTTGAAAAATCAATTCTTCGGCTAAGAATTGCAGTTCGTTGAACTTTCCCAACTTACATTATCCTCCATTGCGCATTGGACTTTGTAGAATGTATACAAATTTATATTATCAACTTTACAAGATACTAGACTGATTATACAATGGTGCCAGTGAACATCCAAGAATCACAAACAAGGAAAAAGCAATGAGCTTTATAAACAACGATCATAAACGCCATATACTTGACCGAAGCAACAATGGAAATCAAGTTATCTAAAACGATGTTGAGGATTTTTTTTTTTTTTTTTTAATTGAAAAGGAAACCGGATCAACCATTTTCGGTTATTAGCGGTGGAACAATAAGATTACATTCCAGGTAGGAAAAAAATATACATATAGATATATATATATATATACATATATTTCAGTTATATCAGATATCTTTCTCAATTTTGATTAATTTCAGGAATTCCATGAGGTTCTCAATATTATCTTTGTGGAGGTTCTTCCGGAGATCGTTTGCCAAACCAGAGGCAAGTCGTTCGTTGAAATAAATAGGGCATTCCGTGATAATGTGTTTAACTGAGATGTTGACCTGACAAACTATACATTTTTTCGGTTCTTCTCGGGTAATAAGGTGTTGGTGGGTTAATTTGGTGTGACCAATTCGCAATCTTGAGAGTATGACTTGGTTCCTCCTACTGGTCCCGCCCAAAGGATAGGCAGTGATGGTCGGATTGATCTCCTTCAGTTTATCAGTGGTGTTTTGCCATCTGGAGTGCCATATATCCTTGACATGTCGTTTTATATCTCCCTTGAAATCGCAGTAAGGTATTTCTAGGATATTTACAGCTCCTGATTGAAATGATGCTTCTTTTGCCGCTGTGTCTGTCGATTCATTTCCTGGAATACCGATGTGGGAGGGAATCCAGGCAAATTTCACTTCTTTCTGCTGCTCCTTAATATCAGCTAGTTTTGTTCTGATACGTTGTAGGAGTGGATGTTTTGGATATAGTTGTGAAAGACCGTGTAAAGCGCTGAGCGAGTCAGTGAAAATTACAGCCTTTTCGCAGTTGGAAAGCGAAACTGCTTCAGATATAGCGAATAGTTCTCCTGTGAATATTGTGCAGGTAGATGGTAGTGAATAACAGGCGGTTGTCGATTCTGTTACGACTGAACATCCTACATGGTCATTTCCGACAGTTTTGGAAGCATCTGTATATATGATACTGTAACCACTGTACTCAGCTTTTAGTTCGAGGAAGAGTTGTCTGTATATTGCAGCGGGAGTTGAGGACTTCTGGTATTTGGTAAGGGTTAGGTTACATTGAGGTGGTGCTGTAATCCAGGGGGCTGGTTGGTGGTGAGAAAGCGGAATTACATTCGAAAAATTCATTCCGTATTTATTGAGGCGCCCATAGTACGGTAAAACAGTATTGGGGTTTCTTGCAAAAAGGTCCATATAACGGTTTGAAAAGGTGTTGTCATATGATGGATTGAGTGGGTTGGCAGATATTTTTGCTGCATACAAAATGCTCAGATATTGTCTCCGGATTCCTAGAGGAGGTTCGTCAGCTTCTACATACAGGCTTTCTACTGGACTAGTGCGGTAGGCACCAAGTGCGAGTCGTAATGCTGTATTATGAATTGTGTTCAGTTGTTTCAGTTGTGTTTTTCTAGCTGATTCGTAAACAATTGAGCCGTAATCAATTTTGGACCTAATGAGAGTTCTATATATTCTTAGCAGCGTTGGGCAGTCAGCACCCCAGTACTGACTGGCAAGTGTTTTCATTAAGTTCAGTCCACTCTGGCATGACGATTTCAGATGTCGAATATGGGCATCCCATCGGAGTTTTTTGTCGAATACCATACCCAAGAATTTATACTCATCAACACATTCTAGAACTTTGTTATGGAGGGTGAGAACTGGAGTTCTGACTTCGTTTTTCTGCGAAAACAGCATACATTTTGTTTTTGAAGAAGATAAGTTGAATCCTGTATTCTTAGACCAAACTTCCAGACTTGAAATACTATCTTGTAGAAGTTGTGTAGCTGATTGCAAGTTGTTGCTGGTGATATATATGACTAGGTCGTCTGCATAAATGCCTGCTCTGAGTGGTGGTTTGATATTTTCAAGTATGTCGTTTATGGCTACTAGAAAGAGTGTGACGCTGAGAATAGACCCCTGAGGAATTCCATTCTGTTGAATTTTCTCTTCCGACAATTCATTATTAGCTCTAACTCGGAATGATCTGTTTCTCAAAAAATTTTGTACATAACTTAGAAAATGTCCTTGTATTCCCCATTCACTAAGTTTTTTCAGGATATTATATCTCCATGCCGTATCGTAAGCTCTGGATATATCAAAGAATACAGCCAAAACTTTCCGTTTATTTGCGAAGGCTTCGTGTATGTGGCTTTCAAGATTGACCAGGTTATCCAGTGTGCTACGATGATGACGGAAACCACTCTGCTCAGGAATGAGAAGGTTTCTCGATTCCAAAAAATACTGAAGTCTGCGGTTAAGAATCTTTTCCAGAAACTTGCACATACAGCACGTGAGTGAGATGGGTCTATAGGAAAGCGGATCCGATTTAGGTTTTTTTGGTTTGGGTATTGGTAAAATGGTGGCTTCTGACCATTCATTGGGGAATTGGTGAAGCATAAATATTTGATTAAAAATATTAAGAAGGAATGATTTGGCGTTACTGGGAAGTTTTCGAAGAAATACATATGGTATGTCATCTGGGCCGGGACTGGATTCACGAAGTGAGTTGATGGCGTCTTCGAATTCATGAAAGGTTATAGGCATGTTAATCGGATTATTATCATCTTCTAAAACAGTGATTTCTTGAATTTCAGCAATATTTTTCTGGTTAACGAAAGCTGGATCGTATGAATTATCGTTAGAATGTTCTTCAAAAACACTGGCCAGTACATTGGCTATTTTTCTGTTGTCCTGTATAATTTTTCCCTCATCGTTCAGAGCTGTGATGTAATGAGATGGGCTTATTCCTCTGATTCTCTTCACGCGATTCCATACTTCAGTTGCAGGAGTAGAACTGTTAATAGATGTGGTGTACTCTTCCCATGACTCTTTTTTACTTTTTTTGATCACATATCTGCATTTTGCTCTCAGCTTCCTGAAATTGAGGATATTTTCTTCTGACCTATGATGTTGAGGATTCATGCAAGGAGTTGAGTGAAAATAAAACAAACCCAATGATCTCTCTCCCAGTAGCATTCACAAGAGAACTTTCATATAAAGCAATGAAAAAAAATGGAGAACTGCTAGGAAGTAGCAGGTATCATTCAACAACCATATCAGAGCTACTAATTTGGCATCAATTACATCGCCCATTCAGACACCTGAACTAGTTAGTCCTGTATAAAGGAAAAATTTGCTGTTTTTCTTGCCAAAAAATAAATCCTCAGACTTCATAATCTTCACGAAATTTCTCAAGTTTCTGAATAGAGAATTTTTTTGCAGACAACGTTACGAAGGGAAAGATACAGCTTATGTTCCAGTCAGTTGGTATGAAAGATAAGTCAGAGTGCAAAAAATTATCCTTTTTCTTCATTCAGTTCAGAAATGTTCAATCTTTCATTCAATGATTCATTCAATTATTAATTCAATCATTCATTCAATAATTATTCATTCATTCATTCGATCATTCATTCATTTCATCATTCATTCAATCATTTAATTCAGTTACATTAAAAACAAAACCAGACTAGCTTACGCCAATCATATTCAATATATCGAGGGAAACATCTGTAATGACCCAAAAAGTTTCTGGAACTTTATCCAAAGTAAAAGAGGTACGAGCAGAATTCCTAACAGAATGCGATTAGGTGATACCCAGTACGTTACACCTCAGGATATTGTCGATGGATTCGCCAACCATTTTCGTAATGCTTTTTCACCAAGAACACAGGCACATCAATTTTGCTCTTTACCAACTAATATATTTCCTTAGTAGAACTTTCAGTTGCTGATATTGAAACGGTACTACGTAAATTTCCAAATAAAATGACCACAGGTTCTGATCTTATACCAAGTTTCTTACTGAGGGATTGTTTTAGATTATTCTCAGAACCGCTGGCTGTTATTTTTAACACTATGCTGAAAAAATCAATTTTTCCGGATTCATGGAAACGAGCAAAAGTGTGCCCTATACTCAAATCCGGAGATAAGGATAATATTGAAAATTACAGGCCGATTTCAATAATCAGCAACTTTGCTAAGGCCTTCGAAATGTCTGTTTATCAAAAAATAATGCCCCAGGTCAGACCCTTGATATCACCACATCAACATGGTTTCATGAGTATGAGGTCCACTGCAACTAATTTAGTCACTATCAAACAGATTTTATCGGATAACGTTGATAATAAGGGTCAAGTGGATGTAATTTATACGGACTTCTCGAAGGCCTTTGATCGCATCGATCATACAATGTAATTAGATAAGTTAGCCAGTTTCGGATTCAGTCACGGACTTACGAGTCTTCTTTCATCATATCTTGAGCATAGAATCAATTATGTTTCGTACAATGGTTTTTCATCGATTCCATTTATCACAACGTCTGGAGTTCCGCAAGGGTCGAACTTGGGACCACTTTTGTTTACTTTGTTCATTAACGACTTAACTAATAATTTGGAATGTGGTCATCTACTATTCGCAGATGATCTCAAAACCTACACTAGCATCACGTCATTGCAAGATTGCGAGTTTCTGCAGTCCCAACTGGAAATTATTGAAAGTTGGTGTTCCAATAATAAACTTTACATGAATGTAGCGAATATGTCCCTAGTGCAATTCTCTTATACGTTTAATAATATACCCCTTTCAGTTTGTGTAGAAGTTAAGGATTTAGGAATCTCATTTGATAACAAACTGACGTTTATAACTCATGTACATAGCACAGTGTCATCAGGTTTGAAGAATTTAGGTTTTCTCATTCGTAATTGTAAATCTTTCACAAATATCTCAGCCATCAAATCCCTTTATTTTTCTTTAGTTCGTTCAAAATTGGAATATTGTACCCTGGTGTGGAATCCAAGGTATAATGTGCACATTACTGCTTTGGAAAATGTACAACGAAGATTTTTGAAATTCTTGTCTCTCAAACTTAATGGCAGATATCCGCTCAGAGGTACTGACCAGGCGCTTCTTTTAAAAACATTTGGTATACCCTCTTTGGTCCAAAGAAGAATTGCTCAGAGCATTACTTTTTTATACAAGGTAGTACATGGCTTATTGGATGTTTCTGAAATTTTGAGCAAACTGAATTTCAATGTACCGCAAGCAATAACACGGAGACATGTTACTTTTTATTTACCTTACCGAAGAACCAACCTAGGTGATAACTCACCTATAATGGTGATGTGTACTAACTACAATAAGTATTGCGCTGATTCGGACATTCACAGTGACAAATTGTCTAATATCCTGTCGAATATTCATTATGATAATGTTTAGGTACATAACATTTTTTTTCTTCTTTATTTTCACCTCTTTAATGTATATAACTGTAGCTACTCTTTATTTTTGTATTGTCCTATAAATGGAGTTATCTGTTGGGCAATTGAAATATATTTTTATTTTATTTTATTTATTTATTTATTCAATTATTCATTCAAACATTCATTGAATCATTCATTCAATCAATCATGCATTCAATCATTCGTTCGTTCCTTCCTTCTTCATTCATTCCTTCGTCAAAAGGTTTATACTTAGGACAATAAAACATATTTGACTTGACTTACAACACATCCCACGATTTTTCCCGTCAGAATCACCATTTGAACGAAAAAAAATGATACAAATACTATCCCTAGAAGGCGACAGTATGTTCAATTTTTTTTTTCTCTTGAATAGTGTTTGTCAAAGATAGGGAGGTTGATTAATAGAACAAATGGAGACATTTTTCTCTCTTTATCCATATCCGTCCTTTATTGTACGTAATATCTACTGGTCAGATAATAGGGCCTTGTTTAGTTCATATCCAAGGTGAAATTGATCAATTTGTTTGCTTCAAGATCTACCAGTGCAGCCTTGGTATGACTTAGCGTTTTAGAATACTGGTAGATATCTCTCGAAGCTTTCAGCGTCTGCTGGCTATAGCCACTATAGGGCCAGATATTAATAAACTTACTGTGGATTTTTTTTGTCGTTATGAACTGGATGTGTATATAAAAAAATAACAGAATTATCTACTCTTACTTAAATCGTAAAAATGGTCCGATAGCCGCAACTAGAGTCGTGACGAGACGAGTTTATCCCTCCATTTGACAGTGAAATTTTTTGAAAATAAAAAAGCTTTCTCAACAAGCGAGAATAATTTCGAAAAAATTTTACTTTTCAATGGTGATCCTGAGTGGTTTAATCGTCTTGTCACGACGTTCCAAATATAACCCATGAACTAAAATCGTTCGGAACTATCTGTTAATAATGGCAGAAAATGCGTTAATTTTTGGATATTGAAGCATTTTTAAGAGTTAAACATAAGTAAATGGTTTTCAATTATGCTTCGTGTGATATGTACATACAGTTCTTCGTGAGACTAAAAATTTCACTCTGGGATATCCGTTTTTCATTGCATGGACACTCCTAAGATACGCATCTCATTCCAAGAAAGACTTTCGGTTCGTGTTAGGAATCGCACTATAAAAAATAAGACCTCGTTAATCGTTAACTCGTTTGTGGGGGAACGACATGAAAACCTACGGAGTGTTCTAGTGTCAACTAGCTTTTCTCCTTCATTAGGAATTTGCAGCAAAAAGGTTCGAACAAGTGGAGTTTTCTTTCGAAGGGGACACATTTCAAACATATTTTCCAACCTCTGCCTCCAAACCCTTCGCGAGGGGATGCAACTCAAATGGAAAGTGGAGTCGACTGATATATCATGTTAAAATATATTTTTTCATATTCTCTGTATTCAAGTATTTCTTCGACAGGTAATTACCTATTCATTGAAATTTAATCGAACTTTCAATGCAAAACGTTAAGAACATCAACCCCATAATTTTGGTACTGATAAAAAATACAAACTAGTTTTGGAATTTAGTAATCAGATGAACTACATTTTTGAATTACTTAATTTTAACTGAAGCAGGATTTCAATGTTGAAATTTCTCATTACAATCAAATTCCCCATTTATCGTTGGCTTTTTTTGTTGGAAAATGATTCAGGCAAAAGTTTATTTTCAGTCTTTTCACTGATTCAGTTTGGTTTCTTTGAAAATCAATTCTACTACACCATAAAACATGGTTCATTTCATTCCAGAAAGAGTTGAAATTGTCAACTTTAATTTTCAAAAAAATAGTTTTGCTAGGCATACTGCTCGCTTGTTCAGGGACATCCCGATAAAATGATTCGTATGTTGCCAAGTCAGTTTGTCAATACCTGGTTCGTTATAATGTGAAACACCAATTGTGTACCCCATCGAAACTGAATTTCAGAAATGAATTTCAACAGAATCTGTAATGGAAGCAAATGGATCACATTTTCAACTGGTAAAGTAACGTTCAACGACGTTTTAATTTCTTTACAAAGCACCGTACAAATAACAAACATTGAAACAAACCATTAATTGTGAATCTTTTGATTCTTTATTAGTCCAATCAAATAAACTTTTTTCGTCTACCCGAAAAGTGCCTATGGATTCCGGCAGACACAAGTTTCCTTATTATCCCCTAAAGTTTGCGCCAGATTCTGTCCGTGCGTTTAGCAACAATTAGTGGTTGAATGCCGGAAATCATTATTTTTTTTATTTTTGCTTATATAATGGAAACTATTGATCGGATCGAATGAAAGTTAAATTGAAATGACCTCGCGCTCTGTAATGTCGGAAACAGATTTTATTTATTTCTATTCAATTTGTACTAGTGCATCGAGATATCATCGAATAACACTGTGGCTTGCCCGGATTGTTTTCGGAAATTCCTCAAATCACAAATAATCCAATTTCAACGCTGCAAATTCAGTAAATGAATATATTTTTTTCCTTATTTGGGCTCTGATCAGTTTATTTCAAGCGATGGAAACGACGGCCGCCTAGCGCTGGATCGCTCTCTCCGGCTTCCCCCTCCACACGGCACGTCGAACGGTCCCAGAAGAACCTCCACTGCTCCCATCAATGAATATGATAAATAATTGTGGAAAACAAATTCTGCTAGTTTCAATGGATAATATGACTCTTGCTCTGTGCAGTTGTCAAGGTCTCGTTGTTTCATATAAATAAACAAAGGGAGGGGGAATTAATTTAAAAAAAGTGTTATCTTGGCTCGTAATCATCTCGGAACAGAAGTCAGGTTGGCCAAATTTGTAGAAAAATCGCAGCTTTCCAATTCATTTTGTCGCATTTTGATGCGACCATTATTTCCTCATTGTTTTTTAGTTTGAATAACGTTGTTTTTTTGACGCCATTTTTGAAGGTATCACATTGCAAAAACCGATTCTCCAAAAATAATAGTTTGTAGTTCAACTCTTTGACTATCCAAAACCGTTCCGTTAGTATAAGCACAAATAACAAAAAAAAAATTTGATTTCCGGCATTCAACCGCTGATTGTTGCTAAACGCACGGATAGAATCTGGCGCAAACTTTAGGGGATAATAAGGACACATGTTTCTGCCGGAATCCACAGCTACTTTTGAACAGTTAATTTGATTGGATTATATACCTAAAACATATTAATATTTTTCATTGATAACAAAAATAATTTAATGTTCTAAACGCCGTTTTCGCATTAATTCTTTAAGAAAAATTTCAATAAATAGGGTATTGATAAGAAATCTCCTAGCGCTGGCCCTGTCGCTCATAAAAGCAGAATAATATGAGGGATCGAGAGGTAACGTATTTTTCCAGGAACTCTTGATTCGCGTGGAGAATTCGATCATCGAGATTTTACTGGAAGATTCTCCATATGCGTGAGCAAGTATATGTATACGGAAGCGCTACTGGAGATAGTTATTCAGGTAGTTTTCAGAGTTTATAGCTTAGTGGAGAGGCGGATGGTTTTACAGTGTTTTTATCGGAGAAAGCTTTGGTATTGCTGAGTGCAGAAGTCGAAAATGGGAATTTCTATTACAGAGAGTTTCAGTACAGAGAGTCGAAAAGTTAGCGGAGCAATTAGAGTGATTGTATTGTATTGTGATAAAGAGTTGTAATAAGAGTAGTTTAGTGTTGTTTGGAGTTTCAATAAACGAACTCAAGGATAAATCGTAGTAGTATCATTCGAACGATAACTTTGTGCCTTTTCACGTGATGCAATTCTCGACCACATTTGTAATTTCAGGGTTGTGTAACCGTCTCGCTAGGGGGTTGAATGCATGATTATGTTGGAGAATATGTCCAAAATGTGTACCCCTCACAATCAAACTCTACGTTTCCGAGGATTTTTGCTTTAAATCACAAACAAAAGAGAAAAACTAGGTGCATACTTTCGTTGGACCACTCTTAATGTTGATCCCATCCACTATTCACGTACTTGATTGTCATTAATTCATATGACAAATTGGGTCAAACTTCCCTGACAAATATAGCGCGGCAAAGTTCGAATCAACTTGCCAAACTTGCAGCAGTAAATGCGACTTGCACCTCATTTGCAATTCGGATAGAGTGTGTCTTCCGCGCATCAAAATGCTCAACGTGCAAGCATCTCGTGGCCGATATTCCCGTCGTTTCCGGAAAACTTTTCGTCTTGCTGTGCGGCAGCGGAAAACTTATTTACATGTCATTAGACGCTCTCGCGACTTTCCGAGACTCGTTTCAAAAGTACGTTATGCGGGATAAGTTCCAAAGGAGTCTGGTCGCCTTGTTTCATAAAGAATGTCAAGTGGTTCATTAACAATGCAGAAAATACTTCCCGATAGAGCCCACTCCTTTGTAAAATCGTTGCCTGCAGGGTATAAACATCTACTTAATACTCTTCTGGTATATACTAGTAGATAATACCACGAGTCAATGATGATAGCTATTATTCTCGAGTAATATTCCGAAAGAATAATAGTCATTATTGCGAGTAGTATACTCTACTTTAATTACGACTAATTTATTTATCATAATATTCAATTCGAGAAATTTTGTGATAGGACTACAAGAGGGAATAAAGACTATTAATCCCTCGTCATTATTCCCTAAGGAAATAATATATGGCATTATACTGCAGAAACCATAAGTATAATTCTTACATTATGTATTAGTCGTAAATAATAGTTTATACCGAATTATTAATGTCATACTTTCTATCCCGAAGCGAAGACTTCAATTCAATGGTGTATGTATAGACTGTTGAGAATATGCCTTTCAGGAAGAGTGAAAAAAAGAATTCCGTATTCAATGAAAATTATATTTCATATCACTCTTATCATAATGGGAGCTTTGATGTACATCGTGCGACGTTATGGCAATCAATAAAATAGATTAACTCTGTTAGAAGTTTATTTTCCTTCCCTAGAGATAAAAACTTAATTTTTATCTCCTTTTTTTATCTCCTAGGAATCAAAAGTGACTTCTTGACTTTTTTATCCCTGGAATTAGGGATTAAAATTGTACTTTTGATCCCTAAGGTTCATAAATAACTATAGCATGAGGATGAGAACTGATTTAGCACTCTCATGAACTTTACCATAAGGCTAGCTCACAAGTTGAAAACAGGATAGCTGTTGATACTGGTAAAAAAAAAGAACTAGAGTTCATCATATTCGGATGAAGTCCAGAAAATTTCGCAAGAAAATGACTCGCACCCGTAGGAATATTCAGTAGTAATCAACGTATTGATCTGTCAAAAACAGGGGGTTCAATAAATCTGCGAATAAGCTCTTCACAATTCACAGAGAAGAGGACTTATACTCTAATAAGAAAGTATTCACCACCGAAATTCCATCAGTTTTTTTTTATCAAGATTCCCGAAACTATACTCTAGAAAATTTTGACGTTCCGGTGTTTATTTGTGTCATAATCTATTATCTATTGATTCATTAATGCTAACAAAAAAACAAAGGCTGAAAAATTTTGACAAAACTATTTTCAACATATTCCTATTCAAGTATTCAAAAATAATAAAATACAACATGAATTGCAGATCGTTCAAATAAATTTCATAAACAAAGATATCCAAATGGAAATTGTCAGGCTGTGTGCATGCATCAACTTGAAATTTTCCTCTGAAGATATTAAGTTTCAAAAAATTCGTAGTTTCAACTGTTTATCTTTGGTGCGGAAATTGAAGCTTTTTGTAGAGATCAATTACCCTAACACCAAACTGATACTAGTATCAATTTTCTTCTCCCGAAGATGATAACCTTGTTAGCAAAACGCGCGCCGAGTGCAAATAGTACCAGTTTGGTGTTAGTGTATTTGATCTCTACAAAAAACTTCAAACTCTTTGATCAAAATCATTTTTTCGTTTTTTTTTTTAATTTTTATAGAAAGAACATTTTCTTTTTGTTTAAATTCTATTTCTTTATTGATAGACAATTTGTTATAAAATAATTATCGAATTGTCTGTAATTGTCTATACTTTTTTCCTTCAATTGTAATTTTTTTGTTCACCAGCTGACGACCTCCTACGAACCTCAACCATTAGAAGACGAAACTTGTGCGAGCACGAGGTTAACGAGGTCCCACATTTGAACGTGTATCCCAGCACAACAGATACAAAAAAATATCAAATATAAATAACAATAAAAAAATGGAAAATATTCAGTTTTCTGATGAACTCAGCTGAGTTCATTTACCAAACCAATGTTATCAGGAAATTTTAAGTGACAGGTCAAGTCAACTCCAAGGAAATAATATTTCCTTACAGAACAGTAATGAATTTTTCCTAAGTACAGTACCTAATCAACTTTTTCTTCGACTGCGACTGTTGAAAAATGTATACATTACTAATGAGAATTCAAACAGTTAATATGACGTTCTCCTTTACTGTGATATGACATTCTACCCACGCCCATTACCCACGACCGGCATTGTATATGTTTTCGATAACCTCTATATACAATTTTTTTCAGTTGAGGTGACTATTATTTAGTCACATATGGTTATGAAATATCTATCCACACCTAATATTTTGAAAAATTGCATTCGTCAGCCTGGTATATCAATAGTCGTAGAAAAAGTATTGTACGCTATTTGCCCAGAATACTCATTCTGTGCTCGTCCCATTATATACAATTTCCCAACAGTTATTTCTCGTTGCCTAACAACCACTAGATTCATGGGAATGTTGTCCTTTCCCATTAAAAATCAAAACAGAAATGTCAATACTTTCGATCAATATGGGGAAATACTTTTTGTGATTACACAAACAGTCGGTGAGCTATAAATCGAATCATCTATGGAACAGTCTTTTCAGGCCAGAAGGTAAATGGACTGACACCTGTCAGTAAACAACTACTCCGGTTTCGAGCTAAGTGGTCTCTCGTCAGTGCAAAGTAGTTACCACCATAATAAAAAAAATCTCCCACGAGTGTATCATACCTTGTGAATGGCTGAAGCTAAAAATCAAAATAAGCCCATCGTGACTGACACCAATCAAATATAATTCGACGCTCGTCGTGGTGTTAGCCTGGGGAGTAGTTATTTTCTAACAGGTGTTAGTACGACATCAACCTACCTTGTAGGTTAGTTGGGACGGGTTTGAACGAATTATTTCATATATGATTTAGTAACACAATGTTAAATTTTTGTTTCCCTACAAAAGGTTATATTGGATATTTTATTTGACTGTCGTCACATTTTTCGTTCGAATCGTCCCTTCTCAACAAATAAACAATACCGTACAAGATGTTTCAACGTTAAGTTCACAATATATGTTTCGTCGTTTCCATCGTGAAATACCTGTGATTCAATCAATATTGACAGTGTGTGCAAACAACCGCATGAGGGATTTATTAAACGGGAAAGATATCGAATTTCTTCAGAAACATGAAAGGATGGGACGACAAACTTCCCCCCATATTATCGTTGGAGATAGTCTAGTCTAGCCAGCAAAGAACACATTTCATAGGTTTCCGTATGAGTTTCCAGCAAGCCTTGTGGCTAGGCATTCAGTCATCCGTGAGGGAAAATTTCATCGATTGCTAAATTGGATATTGGCGTATTTATTTTACGAAAGCAAAAAGTTTATACCATTCGAGTAGGTATATATAAAAATAGGAATTGTTCAACTCTGTGAGAGTTTTTCGTGGGGTTCTAGTTTGGTTTGGGACAGGCAATTTCAATAATTGCCCGTCTTGCCTTCCTGTTTGAAAGCGCGTTGAAGTGGGAAGGAACTTCTTGCTTCTGAGCTGATTTTTCAAATTGTAAACAAATGTGCGGGCTTTTTTTTTTATTCGAGTCATGAAATATATATCATTTATGATGTACATGCCATCGACGGAACAGAAAAATAACGAAAAAAATATAATGTGACTAGCATCATCTGTTGAAGTTTTCAAAAAAAATCAAATGTGGGATCACTTCTCAAAATATCGAAAAAATCTATTCGAAAAAAAAGTTTTTTCAAATTCAATTTTAGTTCAGCGAAATCAAAACTGCATAAAATAATGTTGATTTCCTACTTTTAAATACGTCCATTCTTTTGAAAATTATACTCTCGTAGAATGAATTTTCCTAATATTACATATATCAAATCATCATTCGAACAATCTGTTCAGGCCAGTCTCAAAATACCTACACAGTAGGTTTCGGCTGGCACCTGTCAGGAAACAACTACTCCCCTGGCTAATACCACGAAGGGCATTGAATTATATCCGACCGGTGCCAGTGCAGGTTTCTTCACAGAAGTAAATCCTGCATTTGCTTTCGTCGATACAAATGAAGGAATTGATTTTCAATTATAGGGACAGACACACTTGCAGACCGGTTTCGGGCTATTTGGCCACTCGTCAGTGCAAGGCAGTGCCATCATCAACATAAAGTCGATGACTTCCCATAATTAAAAATCAAATTCCTTCAGAGGATCAAGCCTCGACCACAGCTGATGCGAACAACGAAGTTATTGCGCCATCTACCAATGGACGAGGTATTCCAAAAGCAAACCGAATTCGCCCATTCCTCCTGCGAGGAAAATGTAAAGCCTAGTATCGACAGTGCGAGGCAGCTCGCCGCGAATGCCTCGTGGCGAATGCTCGACTTTGCCTCGGACTGTGGATACCGGGGTTGCTCGCCTCACATTGCGCGACTCGAACGCCTCATAGCGAGCAACCCCGGTATCCACAGTCCGAGGCAAAGCCGAGCATTCGCCACGAGGCATTCGAGGCGAGCTGCCTCGCACTGTCGATACTAGGCTTAAAAACATTTGACATAGTCAGTGGGCATACTTGAAGACTGGCGTTAAATCAAATCATCTTTCGAACAATCTGTTCAGGCCAGTCTCAAATTACCTACACAGTAGGTTTCGGCTGGCACCTGTCAGAAAACAACTACTCCCCTGGCTAATACCACGAAGGGCACCGGTCGGATATAATTCAATGCCTTTTATGAATGTTGTGTTGATTTCTATATTCATCAAAAGTAAAAAAAAGTGGAAAAATCAAAAGCTATGCAGCTGAAATTGTTCGTATGGGTTGAAAATTTAATTCAGAAAAACTTTTTGAATAATTTCTTCCGATATTTAGAAAAATAATCGGATTTATGACCGCACGTAACCACATTTTTGATATACTTCATTCAGAACGAGGCAAAAATTGATACCAAAGATCAATTTCAAACAAAAATATTCATAAAAAATTTGATGCGGACTCAATTGGTCAACCTGTATAACTCAAAAAAACAAACGAAAATGACCAATTAGTTTTGGTTCCATTAATTTATTCGGCGAATAAACAGTTGGGTTCCTGGTAAAGTTTCTGAATGCAGGATGTTATGAAACTATCTGTGAAGGAAAAACATTCAACACTGATAAATAACAATAACACCAAACCGAAAATACCCGTGTTTGAGCGAGTTTCATCATTCAAGTTAGCATCTTCAGGAGAAGAACAATGAAGTTCGAGCTAAAAGTGTGTTTTATATCTGGTGCTAGGGTATATACCTAATAATTGATCTCTAAAAAGTTTTTACTCCGCACACCAATCTTACATATTTTCATATGTAAGTTATTTGTAAAAATTTTCAGGGCGTGTTTTTGAGATTGAAATATTTGTTTTCCCCAAAAAACAAGATAAATAATGCATCTCTTCAGAAAAAAAAAAGGTTTCAAATGGAATTGGTTCGGAGTTCGGACCCCCCTTGTTAATTTAATCAACTCTATAGACCTTTCCAGAATAACCTGTGCAGGTGATAGTTGCGCGCGTCACTTGTGGCCAAAGAATGAATCTTATTGGCCGTCAATATTCCCTGCCTTGTTTCAATAATACTGACAATTGACAGATATCAGACACAGAGAAGAGTTTAGTGTTTAGTCAGTCTATGTTCAGTCGGCCATTTGTTATTTATCAGTATAGAACTCTGGTCTACGTTCTTGAAAATTAAAATGCCTCAACTATGTTGTGTTTCCAAGTGCCTGTCTCTCTTTCCCTTTCTCTCTCGCACTCACGTTTGCGCATCTTTTAAAGCTGCCCACAAGTGACACATGAAATATACCTGTTTCTCTCTCAGACTAACTCAGTTCACATTTCCCATCTCTGTCCTACTTATTCTGGAAAGGTCTATTGGAACCTGTTGCAAGGAGAAAAACATTTTTCATTTCTTTTTTCATTTCTATGCAACAGGTTTGAATATACTATGGAAGTCCGAACCAATACCAATCAGCAAGAAACATTTTCAAACCACATTCAAGCAAGAAGTTTTTAATTCCGACAAAATAAGTTGTTTCTGAACTATAAGCAGGGAATTCTCAGTACTATTTGCAAGTAGACAGCAAACAAATCTTGTCCTACTGTAACAGCATGGGTGATCGATAGGCCCCTTTGTTAAAGATCTCAAATTGAGTTTTCCAATAAGAAAGGGTTACTTTCCACGAGAGAAAATGTTTTTCATTGACCCAATTCAAGTGAAGTGCGCAACCTTTCTCGACAATGCAAAAAGACAATAAAATTTCACCGATCTCGTATTTGTCTAGTAGCCTTGACTGGTGATGTCATTGGTAGCTCCCTACATCATAAAGGCTGTTGACTCTAGCAGCATAGGCCATTAGTAGTTTGTCTTTTGGGCGCGTTCAGCCACGCTAGCGCAAAGTTAGCGCTGGCAGCGGCGCTCTATGAAAGCGCTAGAAGGTGGCTGAACGTCTATGCTTTGATTTTGATGCTCTCTGACAAACAGATAAACACATCACATATCACATAACCTTTAAATTATATTTTCTTAATATAAAGCGCCTTGAATGGAAAACCTTATAAATTACTTAATCTTAAAACAACTTGCAGATGATAATAATATTGTGGAATTGATTCCACCTGTATTTGAAAGACAAGAAGAAAATTTAGAAATATTAGCATTAGAAGCAGAAAATCCTGTTAGAAATTTAAATTATTTCGAGGAAGTAATTCCAAGTTACCCACCGCAAGACTTTTGTGAACATATTAGAATGTCAAGAAATGTTATGGAAGTAAGTAACGAACAACTAAAAAGAATCAGAAAGTATACATTTGAATTAATATTCATTGTAGGTATAGGAAAATATTGTTGGTATATTTCCACATATTATTTTTCCGTCAACATTGAATTCTACGGTTGTATAACTATTCTCCGCTATAATTAATCCTCAGACGCTAATAAAACCCAAATACAAAAATTGAACTTAGGTTAGGTTTAGGTTAGAATTGTTGGTTGTCGTTGACATATGGAACCGCTGACCAACTAAGCGGAAAATAAATTCGCTGGAAAAAATGGCGACCGCTAGAGCTAGCGCTGTCACTTAGCGATCAAATTCGTCCTCCGCTTACTCAGCCCTTGCCTAGCGCTAGCGCGGCTGAACGCGCCCTTTGACTTATGTCAAGTCAGTACTGTCAATGTCAAGGTTCTGTCAAATTTTCCATAAAAATATTTTCGAAACTCTGAAGATAGCTCGAAAACATGAAATTACCAGAATAAGCAAGCTAATGAAGAGGTGTGAGTACAATAGAAATCGATTCTGCAATATGTCAAACATTCATGAAATAAAATCACATAACCTCTAAAAATGTGGAAATTTTCTCGTTCGAATTATTCCATCACTTCCTCGGTGGAGCAATTGAGAGCCGTAAACCAATCTTTCAACAGTAAAATCAAAGGGACTTTCTTTGAAAAATGGTTGAAATACTGGAAGCAACTAGCAAGAGACTATACAGAAGTGGCGATCAACTTGAAAGCAGAAATGCGACAAAAGCCAGTCAAGTCAGTGACCTATCTCACAGGATTAGGATTCGTAGGTTACTGCATGTCCCACAACCCCAATTTACAGAGCTTCAGGGCCAAATACGTCCAGTGCGCTAATGAGCTTGCACTTGTTAGTACAAGCACGGCAAATCCCGAATCGCTGAATCATTTGAAGTATATTGAACAGTGTTTCAATGCGAATCTTATTCGATATATGAACTTGGGCGTTTTATCAATCATATGGGTAGACGAATTCAGTAGTGATTGTGACACTTACGAAAGTAATTGCAAGTATCTACAAGTACCCTACAGAAAGTTGGGTGATCGGATTTTAGATATTGGATTCCTGAACATTTGGTGGATAACATCCAGAAAGATGCTGGATTATGATGTGAACTATTAGACTGTGTAACTGTTTTGTTGAATTTTGTTGCTTTATAAAACACTTACCTTGAATTCTTCTTTGGTGTATTTTTCTGTGCTTTTCATGATGCTCTTAGGTACTGGACTCATGTCTCTAGCACCTGAATCCCATTCCCAGCGATCCAGTTTTCCTTGATATAAAAATATTGTTTGAAATAAAAGTGCAAACAAGATAAAGCACATGCACATTTTCCAGAATTCTTGATCTTGTACTTGAATTCTACCCTTCAATTAGGTACATGCACATTCCAAGCTTCTACTTGTTAAATAATTCTGTTTTGAAAACTTTTAAAATCTTCCGTTTCATGTAAAATATTCACTTCACCATGATGATTATTAATAGAATGTTTATCAATACTGGGGGAAAAAATTTTCTTCAACAATAATACACATCAAACTTGAATACTTTTTTTCAAAAATAATGATCAAATATCTTGGATAAAAAATATCATTTCTTTTCTCTATTGATATCAAGACATACTGTCCTCACTTTTATTATCTGACACAAGTACAAAATTTGTTAACTTGTCAAGCCTACACTGTCTTCCAAAGATTATATATTCATTTTTCCAGCCTTCAAATCTTTAGAACTCAAAATGGGTCTCCAAAAAAGCAGAGATGACAAGGTATGGGACACAAATGATTAATAGGCCAAATCACATAAAAAAACATGCCAGTAATCCCAAAGTCTGATCTAGTTTTTTCATAGGTAAATAAGCGAATAACAGGATCATGTCTGGTGGCAGTAAAATTTTATTCTTCATAGCTCACACCAGATGGAATGAGTTATCTTACTCTTCAAGACTAGTCCAAACTCT
This sequence comes from Zygogramma bicolorata, assembly GCA_032362365.1. Lineage (NCBI taxonomy): Eukaryota > Metazoa > Arthropoda > Insecta > Coleoptera > Chrysomelidae > Zygogramma > Zygogramma bicolorata. The sequence continues at coordinate 235,191 of JAVJAQ010002551.1, read as the reverse complement.
GGTAATTTGATGAAGTCTTCAGCTTTCCTGTGGTTCATTACCTTGGCTGTTATCACTGATGTTGTCCTTTGTGGTTTTGAGTGCATCAATTTCTGGGCGTAATGCAAGTCTCCTCCGCAGAAACTGTTCGTACGAGATTCTGCCTTGAGAGTCAGCCCCCAGTTGAAGCATTAACTCGTCAAGGGAGTCCTCAAGGCTCAGTTCTCGGCAGATAGCAAGTAGGTCTTGACTAAAAACGACAGATCTGCTATTAAACACAAAAAAGTACCAAAGTATAGAATCGCACAAGACTTGTTGATAGAAGATGAGAACATAGTAATGTTAGCGAATAGCTACTGAAATGTTTCACATTTATTTATGATTCATTCGAATAACAATCTTGTCTTCGGTGTCCACTGAAGCAAGTAAATATCAATCACCTATCTATGAATCCATCCCCGTTCGCATCGCAAGCTTGAAAGAGTCTTCGGACTCGTTCTTCGTCGCCTACAGAACTAGCGCTTTCACTAGCACAATCCGTATCTGCCATAACCTTATTTCAGTTTATGCGACATCGAACGAAAAGTAAACCGAAAAGAAAATTTGTAAAACGTTTATGGAAACTCGCGTCTTCGTTAGTACGAAGAAAAAACGATTGTAAATCAAGTATTTGTTTATTTATTTGAGATTGGTTGACAACAATGACAACTCCACAAACGTCAAAGAACCAGTCAAAGAAAAATTCTACTTCTCTCTCGATTTCGTTCTTCACTTACACTTAGTTGGTACAGCAACTAAGAGGTGGCGCCATATTAAACTGAAAACGAGATTTCAACTCGAATAGAAAATTCATTTCAGTTGTCAGATTCCTCTTCAACGCCACTTTGAGTTGGAACTCAGTTTCAATTTGCGGTAAATTTGGGCCTCAGAGGGGAGAGATGAGAAATATCCCAGACAGCACAATGTCATTCATAGAATGTTCTTGGAATATCCTCTGAGAATATTTGAATATTCTCAGAACATTATCACACCATGATTCGAATATTATAGGCATGTTATATGCATATTAGAAATGGAAAATTTTAAATATACTGAGAATATATCTCGATTATACTAAGACTTTCCATAGTCATTCTATGAATGTTCATAGAATATTCTCTAATGTCATATAAACATTTTCTTTGAAAAAACTATCAGTGACATCATTAGGCATAGGCGGTCATCCGTCCCAACCCTATAACCACTAAACTAATTAATTTTCTTTCTCTACAAAAATCAACCGAAGACGATTGCTGATACCAGCAATCGAAACTTCGTGAGTACACTCAACTTGAAACTTGGTTTCAACATTTATTCATACTATTTCAATTATTTCTTTTTTTGAATTTTTTTACTAATATTTCACATTCGATATCTCAATTTTCTTGTCACAATATTATTTTATTTATTTCTTTGTTTAATTTTTTTTAACTAATATTTAATATTCGATATCTCGATTTTTTGTAACAACATTATTTTCTTTGATGAATCAAACCCTTATTTTATTATGGACCAAAAAATCCATCACAACCTTTTGTTTTGATTTAATTTACTTATTGATATCTATATAAGATAATCTTTTTAAAAAGTGCCGGAGACATCATTTATATATGTATCCTGACATTCCGAGTCAGGCTGAGATATACAGACACTTTTATCTCACTATCACGTGAAAAAATTATCACTGGTTTCTCTTCATTTCCTCTTTTTGATTTTCAGATCTATCAAGTTCAACCTCCGCTTAATGAAGCCCCGGAGATTTTCTGACATACCTTTATGCTCACCTATATATTGAAAGAAGCGCAGCTATTTCAAGTGAGAAATGAGATTCGCTTAAATCAAAACAGCATCGACGCGAGAATTCGTTATATCAGTGTTCAATTATAGAAGCAGGAATTTTTTCTTCGGAAATGCTCCACAAGGCATCGAGCCGAAATATACAAGAATTAGAAACTTGGAATATGCTGTTTTCCAAAATTTTCTCGAAATTTTAAAATTTCCTCAAATTGCCCGTGTGGAAAATGAACTACCAGTATTCCTGTTAGACTTAGGCAGAGGTCTGTTCCGGAGATGATAGTTGCTTGTGAATTATTTGCGCTATATGAGTTTTACTCTCTGGAATTTAATTGCAAAAATATCTTCAAACGTCTGCATCTAGTAATATACAGGACGAGCCGCTGAAATAAAATTTTATGAATAAACGAACTCAACTGTTATGTTCAATTATAATTTTACGAAGCGATAATAATCAAAATTTATTACAGTTCAATGGTATAACCACAGATCGCACTGAAATCTGCCGAATAACTTCTAACGCTCAGGATGCTTCAAACAACAACGTTAACGTAAACGTACAAATTGGCAGCTAAACATGCGTAGTTTTGCCTTTTTTACGTTTACGTCGAGAACTCATCGTTTATGAACCTACGTTATTTTGCGGGCGCTCACGGATATGTTAGAGATCAACGTACGTAATCCAAACGATTTACGAGTCACACCGATGAGTTGCGAATGATGAATTTTGAAACTTCATTTGGCGAGGGAGGATTATATATATGGCCATAATCCCTATCAAGATCCGAAGAGATGGACTCTAATTTAGATCAACATGATCCAAATTACAAGAAAAAGTGTCAGCATTAGAACTCTCAAAGAGATGATTCAAAATTTGGCGAAGAAATAAACATTCAGCTAAGACTGAATAATTATTGATTGAGAATGCGCAGTTTCCTGAATATTCATCATCTTTCATTACCTTGAAAAATGAATTCAATATGAATAGTATAATATTTATTGGTATTTGATTATGATTTCTAGAAACAATACAAAAACCCAATTACATTGTTTGACTAAGATTGTAGATTTTTAATCAGGTCTATTCTGCGGTGGCCTATTGATTCTTGAAAATCATCAGATTATTGAAAAATATTCAAGAATGAGACCAATAATGCAATTATGGTGCAAATCAAAATTTTTCAATAGACTATATTTCTCGAAGATATTTCAGAAATTTCTATATTCATATTCCTCTATAACAGTTGTCGATTATTTTCAGTAACAATTGCAATATTCAATATATTCAGGATTCACCAGAATAGACCAAAATATAATGATATGGAAAATCCACATAATTTAATTGAAATTGAATTACCTGAATTGTTTATCATCACAGTGGAATTCTATTTCATAACTACTCTAAATCGCTATTCAATCCATAGCTTTATAGCTTGGAAGGTACCACCTTCCAAACTCAAGTGTTTTCATTCGAAAAGAATCATATAAAAATAATTTTATTCATAACAAAATAATATTTTGTTCAATAAAAAATAAAAATATCCTGATCCTAATAACGGTACTGATCTCAGACTTTTTGTTTCGAATAACATTTTTGTTCAGGAATCAATACGCTCAAAATCTCGGAATCCGCGCAAAATCTTCACAAACGTCCTAATAATCCACGGTCATTTCGCAGCGATGATAATGCTCACAAATGGAGTAATTAGTGGTGATAACTCACAAAACGGCAGCACTGGTTAACGGCTAACAGTAACGTCATGTATGGTAGCGACTTCAACTCAATTTCATGAAAACCCGTAAACGTTATATGATGTCATAACGTTAACGTCAACGTTGATGTCTACGTATTGCAATCACTTCAAACTCTCTAGTACTAGGATGGTTCAAAGATTATGGTTGAGCTCATGTGGGGAAAAACTGCATCGAAAGCCCATACAACTGCAACATAATAGAATATCATAGCTCGCAGGCGATATATCAATGAGTACAAAATATAGTGAGGATATGCCGTCCATTTGAGGGGACGTGAAGCCGACGTCCCCGAGTCCATGAATGTTGGTCTCGTAAAAGATCCCTACCTCTGGTTGGAATACCAGAGGTTCGGCAAAATTTCTGGTTGAGGAAAGTGTGCTCACCGGCGTCGATGATTGGCCTTCGTAGCGGAAAGAGGCCAACGTTGAATAAAGAATTAAAAAAAAAAGGTTTTGTGCTTTAAACTTATGGTCTTCCAAAACAGAACTTTACCACATCGAGTGATATATTCGGACGAGCCGCTTCATATAAATATAAGTTAGTTCGTTTAATCGGATAAATATAGATGAGACATTTGTATTTGCACAAATCCCAAGAACTATCGTACTGTCGAATCATCGGATCTTTGAAAATCCAACCTAAACGCACCGACTCTTACACTAACCTCTTTTTCGGGTAGATAGGTATCTGATTCATTTTACTTCCGTAAATGCAGTCAATTATTGTAATACTGAGAGAGAGGAAGCAGGCCCGGATTACCCATAAGGCCAACCTAGGCCATGGCCTAGAGGGCGCAAGCTTGCGGGGGGCGCAGACCAAGGGATGGCAAAAAAATGTACCTTTTCTGTTTTTCTTTTTCACACATTTTGGAATTTCGCTGTTATTGACTGATCGATTTGAATTATTTTCTTGCAAATGAATGTGTAAGATCACTGATAATCTAAATAATAACCGAGATATTTGTAATCTCCCACACATTTTTTTTAGTTTTGCCAGAAAGGTAGGGTGCACCATTTAATATCCCGAAAATGCTCCCCCCCCCCCCTCCCCCGAACGTCTGCTGGGAGGGGGCGTAATGTAGAACTCTGGCCTAGGGAGTAAATTCGGGCCTGAGGGGAAGTAGCCTTCGACGTCAAAATAACAAAAAAAACATATCCAGTTATCATACACTCATCGGGATTTCAAACATTTCAGGATGAGCGATATACGCCCTCTGGTGAAAAGTTTAGAACAATGTAAAAGTATTGTTGAGAGGTGCTAGGTGCTTATTATTTGAAGTCTTGGTCAAAGTGGCGCTACGATATTATTCTGAAATTTTGGAATATGAAATTAATTATTACTAATATTTATCAAGCAGAGTTCTTGGTTAACGTTCACATAAAAAGTGAAAAAACACTAAAAACTGTATTAGTCGCTCATAAAACTTCACGGTTCAGAATTTTGAAACAACGTCAAAGTTCAAAATTGTGAAATAGTTGGAGTTTTCGTGAACATGGAGCTGCGATCTCAATTCGAAATAACAACCAATACCATGGTTGATTCTGAATATCCTAGGCCTAGGAAAATCATAGAAAAAGATAAACAGAAGGTACGTGTCACCTGTCGTTCGTTTGAGGTTATGTTATTGAAATCGTGAATCGTAAAAATAATGTAAACAAAACATAAAAATGTCTAGTAATGTAACTATTAGTATTAACTTTTTTTTGTTAGCAGAGCCGATTTAGTTTGCAGTCAATTATCAAATGAACTTAAAAGAGTTTGAAGTTGAAAAGGCACCATCTACTGTTTATTATTTACCAAACTTCATAACAGAGGGTGAGGAAGACTTTATAATTAGAAACGTTTATTCTGTTCCAAAACCCAAATGGACCTGTTTAACCAACAGAAGACTACAAGACTATGGTGGTATACCCCACGAAAAGGGCATGGTCCCAGAAAAAATTCCGACCTGGCTCCAGACATACATGCACAGAGTCGATGACCTCAACATTTTTGACAATAAAAAGTCTAACCAAGTACTCATTAATGAATACTTACCTGGGCAAGGTATCATGCCACATTCAGATGGACCACTTTTTCATCCTGCAATAGCCACCATCACTTGTGGGTCACATACTGTTTTAGAGTTTATGAAGAATGAAGAAAAACGAGAGAAAGTTTGCGATATTTTATTAGAGAGACGTAGTTTAGTGATAGTAAAAAACGAAATGTATTCCAAATATCTACATTCCATTTCAGAGAGAGTAATAGATAGTATCGAGGGTTGTGCAAATGTAAAGCAGTGTACCTCTAATTCCTTCGATGAACTGAAAAGGTCAACAAGAGTATCTGTTACCATCAGAAATGTTCCTAAAGTTTTGAAAATAAAATTTTGGTAATTGGTGTGTTGATGTTTTGTTTTTTTTTTCTTAAATGTTGTTCATAACTTTGGTATGACAGTAGATCTTTCCTTGAAACTCAATATAAATGCATCAACATGCATTTTCTGGCCCCGTACAACACTTTATATTCTTGCCAGTAGCTTCCGTACTGAATAATGATGGAAGAAATAATAGAAAGCACCCTGTAGTTTAAAAGTTGAGATATCTATGAAATAGGTTCATGTTAAGATTTATTCTCAAAATGAAGCCAAAACTACCTCCCCTTATTTTGGCATGTTATAAACAACAGAATACTGCTTTACAAAGACCATCTATATTGGGTGCCTACTTTCTGCATAGGTTGGTTGTATATCTCAGTGTCTGTTATAATGGTTTCTTCAAAGCAAAATTTTACGAATTCAATATTTTAAATAATTATTTGGTTTGTTAGACACGTTTATATGAAGAAATTACCACTAGCACCACTACAGTGGTCTTTAATAAGTGCAACAAATGGACATTTTTTCTATCACTTGCAAAATTTTAGTACCACCAAAAGTTAGTGCATGTTTTTCCTTATATTGAATGGCTTCGAGTTAATACAGGGAAGGTCAAAAAATTTCAAATTCATCCAAAAATACAGTATTTTTTCCAGAGATACAACGAAATGTTATTGGATATCACATTTTTATTGTTTAGAATCAAAAGTTATACTTGGAAGAGCCTCAGGTGCCGATAAGCAATCTCAGATTGGAATCTGGAGAATACACAAAAACAGGAGCAGTTACGATAAGAGAGCTTCTCTGGGTGCACTTTCCAGGCTCAGTACTCACAAATCAAACACTGGACACTTGGCAAAATTCGAAGCAAGAGCCCCCAAAAAGGCCTCCGGTGAGAATTGACGGACAGCGAAACCAGTGACAGATGTGGAAAAGACAAAGTGTTGGAATCATAGCTTCCAACAAGTTTATTCTGTAGTTTACCAATTATTCATTTCCAATTCAAATTATATTCGAGCCGTCCCTGAGCGCGCTCAGTTGATGTAACTGACATTGGCTTCGTTCAGCGGTGCTCAACCGTTGAGTGATGTGCCAACTTGTTCGGCTGAACGGACCGCTGCACCATTGATCACTCGAAACCGTTGAGCAGCGGCTCAACACGTTTAGTGATTATTCTCAACGGTTGTGCACCGCTGAACGAACCCATTTTTATATGGAGACAATTGATATCTGAGTTTGTTTACTTCCCTGTCAGATCCACGACGCTCGAGTAATTGTCGGCGTTTGTACTTCTCCAATTTATTATTAAAAATAGTGAATTTTCCGTAATCAGTAACAACTAGTAAGGCATTGTGCATTTTGTGTTTTTGATGAATGAATATCCTGTTATCCTGTAAGTAGATTTTCCATTGACTATCGCATGAGAAGCAATTGCCAGAGTCCAATTCTTACCTGTTCCTACGAATCAGTCGCTGTTAAAGATATCTGAATATATTGGTTTGATGAAATTGGTTCAGCGTTAAATTATTTTGAATCCCAGCAATCTAGAAGAAATACAGTCCACAATTATCGAAGTTTTTTGAGTATAATCCCCGTGTTCGAGAAAGGGCAGTTAAACCCATCCCGATCATTTGGTCCCTCGAGCCAGGATGCTGAGAACATTTTGTTCCCGATTATTCGGATTCCCTAGTTGTATTACAAAAATACAATTCCCAAGTTTCCAGCTCCATTAGAAGATATCGTCACCGGGCCGGTAACGTTTCGCTCCAGAAAGCATTTCCGCCGAGCGCACAGCGTATAGTGTTCTTAATATTCAAAAACTCTTATAAAGTCATTTTTGCCGTTTCTTTTTGCTTCCAATTATATCTTCTTGCAGGTTGATCTAGATATGAGATATTGTTGTGTGTTTCCTACATGTTTGTTTGGCATTTATTGCTCTCTCCTATTTGATAGAGTCGACTTAATTTAAAATAGTTTATTCCTTCCAGGAAACGCTCTAAAAAGAGTTGGTTCTTTTTCCGTCGAAAAACTAATTTGAAGTAATTGATTTCAGACTCCAGGGTCATTTTGAAAATTTCACAGCCCTTTTTTTTTCCGTAGCGATTTATGAAATTTTAAATAAAGTCGACTTTACTTACCAGTTTGATTTGCTATACATTTTTGATTTATTACACAGTTTGATTCACTGTACATATTTGAATTCTTCCATGCAATTTTCTTTGATACATTGTTTTTTTTTGCTATTTTGCGCATACTTATATTTGATTGAGTTGATTTATATCCTATGTTCTAGTGCATTTATTGCTTTGTCTAAAAAACTTTACGTCTTCCAATTTAGCAAGAACATTTAGGCTAATCTTCAGTGTCGAAAAAAGCTTGTGCCGTAAGTGAAAATTTAAATCCACATCGCGAAAGGCAAAAGCACAGTGTTCCTCCCCAGAATCCTGCGTGGTTCTTTCTATTTAGAATAGTTGTAACACTTAGATTGATAGATAACTTCACGATTTCTTGATTCAAAACACATAATGCAGTCCTTAAAGAAAAAGAGAAAAAATGCAAAAGCCGCAATTACACGAACCCAAACTTGGGTTACTCAGAATTTAGAGTCCGAAAATGATTTGTTTCTCCTTCAAACTAAATTAGATAATTTAGAAACTGAAATTACTAAATATGTTAATGCTCAGGATGAAATTGAGGAATTAGATTTAGAAAAATCTGATAGAGAAGATAGAGATAGTTTTCAAAATAATTTTGATTTATGCGTTTCAAGTCTTAGAAAAAAGATTTACAGTTTAACTGTTCCTCCTACTCCTCTTTCTCCTCCTTCTTTTCCGAATGATATTCAATCTGTACCTGCCTTCAATGAACAAAGTGGACGAGTAAAACTCCCTCAAATTTCCATACCCCAATTTGAGGGTGATTATGCAAAATGGGCTCCGTTTTATCAATTGTTCACTGCTCTGATAAAAAATAACAATTCCTTAACTGATGTTCAAAGATTAATTTATTTGCGTTCTTATATGAAAGGAGAGCCTTTGTCTCTCATTGAATCACTTGAAATCACACATGAAAATTTTCGAATTGCTATAAATATTTTAGAAAAAAGGTACGAAAATAGTATAGCTATTATAAATTCACATTTGAATTCCATAATGGATTGTCCGAACATTACAAAATGTACTTTTTCCTCCCTCAGAGAATTTTTAGTAAATATTCGAAAGAATTTAGATGCTTTGAAAAATTTGAAATGCCCAGTTGAACATTGGGATTTAATTATTCTTAATGTTGTCATGAGAAAGTTAGATTACGGTACTAAAAAAGAGTATCAGTCCAGTAGAGATTTGAGAGTTAATCCTACTTTAAAGGAATTTTTTGAAATCGTTGAAGCCAGATGCAGTGCTTTAGAATCCTTGACCCCTTCCTTCCATTCCGCGTCACTTGAGTTAAAATCAAAAAAGATCTCAAGGGCAAGTTCAAAAATGGCATTACATGTAAATAGTAGTTCTCCGACAAGTAAACGACGAGCTTGTTGGTTCTGTAAAGTTCCTGATCATGATATTTATAAATGTTATGAATTTTCCAAAATTAGTACTGATGAAAAATACAGTTTTCTTAAGTCCTTATCACTCTGTTTCAACTGTCTGGGTGGAAAACACCTGCTGACAGAGTGTAAGTCTAAAGGTTGTACCATATGTGGTAAAAAACACCACACACTACTCCACAAAAATTCTTCCCAAGGTTATGTTCCAACAAATTCCCAAAATTCAAATTATATTCCGAGAGATAGTTCCAGACCTCAAAATAGTATGGGGGCAATTCCTAAATCAGTCCAAAATACAAGTTCCAGCCAAAATTGGCGTTCTTCTCCTCTTAATTCTCCATCCCCAAATGCTGACAACACAGCAAACTTCCAAGCTCTTGAGCCTGAACCTCAAGGGTATTCTTCGGCACCTTCGATGCCATCCCCACTTCTTGTAAATAAAAAAGATCATGAAATTCTACTGGCCACAGCGGTCGTAGATGTTCTTTCCGAAACCGGTTATCCCGTTAAAGCTCGGTTGATCCTAGACAACGGTAGTCAATGTTCCTTCGCTTCAGAAAAATTCGTAAGAAAATTGAATAATAAAACTTACGATAGTCAACTTCAATTTTCTGGCATAAAATGCACTCCTACTGTTTCTAACAAAATGTTAGATATTGTTATCCGTTCCAATACTCATGAGAACTTTATCCTCAAGGTGTCTTGTGCAGTACTCCCGGTAATCACTTCGAAATTACCTAGAATTCCTCTAAACAAGAATAGCTTGAATATTCCGCCAGAATTCAGACTTGCTGATCCCGAATTTCACATCCCGTCCGATGTGGACATTCTCCTGGGCGCAGACTCCTATTACGGCATTATACTTCCACAAATCCACAGGCTAGGCCCCAAACTTCCTACCCTTCAGCTGACGAGGCTCGGCTGGGTTATTGGAGGACAGTTGCCTCCTTAAAATGTTCCGAAACAAAACAAAGTTTCACTCTTTTGCCAAAATGCCTGCGAATCCACAGATTCATTAGACAAAATTCTTTCGAAATTCTGGGAAGTCGAAGAACTTCCAGAGTTTAAGTCCTTATCAGCAGACGAAGAGCTTGCTGAACAAAGTTTTATTCAAACGCATGTGCGTCTTGAAAGTGGTAGGTTCCAAGTAGATTTGCCGTTCAAATGTCCCACTGATAAGATTCCTCTCGGTGATTCTTTCCATATCGCGAAAAGGCGATTTATCAGTTTAGAGAAACGTTTCCAAAATAATCAAGAATTATTTTCCACTTATAAAAATTTCATTGATGAATATGTATCATTGAACCATGCCACATATATTCCGTTTAATCCCACCGACAAGGCCGCTGAGATTAAATATTTCCTTCCTCATCACTGTGTAATCAAAGAGTCTAGTGAAACCACGAAACTCAGAGTAGTTTTCGATGGCTCCAGTAAAACTTCTACTGGAGTTTCTTTGAATGATATCTTACACAAGGGTTATCAAGTACAGCCAGATCTGTATGATATATTTTGCCGTTTCCGTCAGCATTCTTATGTCCTGACCTGCGATGTTGAAAAAATGTACCGTCAAATTGAAATAAATCCGTCGCAACGACATTTTCAGAACATCTTGTGGAGAAACTGCCCCCAAGAAGAGCTAAAATGTATTCAACTTTCCACAGTGACTTATGGAGTCGCTTCCTCCTCTTTCTTAGCAACCAGAGTTCTAAAGGAGCTCGCTTCCAATTCGAAAGGTTTCCCATTAGCCCAAAAGGCATTATTAAAACAGACGTACGTGGACGATGTGCTCCATGTGTAATGCTGGGCATTTTAAGTGAACTCAATATAAGTATTCGCACCCTGTATATGAAAGATTCATATACAATGTATCAAACGCATGGGAATTTCATTTGAGAATTCCTCTCACGAACCACCCAATGAAAGAAGTCTTTTGTTTAAGTCTAGACGAGATATGAGATGATAGACAAAACATCGCCTTCGCGTGGGATCAGTCCGACGAACAGTTATACATACATCCAGCGTGAAATAATTGCGATTTTTGCAATGTATGCAAAAATGAGAGTGGACGAGAAAAAGGTCGCTCTTAGGGAGTTGATCTGGAGACGCGGTGAAGAAACAAACTCGCGAACGCGAGGGGACTGCCTTTTGTGGGTTGTCCCCTACCAAAATCATGAGGGCGCGTCTCATTACGAAAATCTAATAACGGTCGGAAAATTTGGAAAAATATATAATGTCAAATCGATTCGTGTGCAAAGTTCCATATCTTGGAATACCAAAAAACTATGGAATGGAATGGAAACAGCCATGCAAGATAGACAGAAGACGTGGTATGTCAATTTTGATGTGTGTTAACGTAAATAACCATTTTATTCACTTTGGGAAGAGAAAGCCATCATTAATTTTATATCTGTTGTTCGAATCACAAGTTGAGAAATCTTTCTGACTCTCTCTGACATCGAGTAGTAAATGAGATGGGCCGTAGGGCGGCCTATTAAATACATTTAGCCAGTAGGGCAAATTTAGAGGCATTCATAGATATAAGTACATCAGGTTTTTGTGTTCTGAGTACACATTTTTCTATTTGTGGAATTTTCATTTTTCTTATGCATAGAGAAGACCATTGCCGGTCTCAATTAATTTTTCAATATTTTGATTAAACTAAATAGTACAGTAAATGTTTTTTTTGTTGTTATAAATTGTTTTTGATTCATATTTCTTTTGTTGTATATATTTTTTTCTCTAAATCTATTTTGTAAGTTCCTATTTTCATTTCGTTGCTAATATATTGCTTGAAGTTATCAGAGGATTTCATTTCCTACAAGCCGCCCTATTTTCATATTTCAGAGTATACGAGGAAGCAGAAATTAAACCCTAGGTTCCTCACTAAAGACCCTTTCTTCGTGCAAAGGGCCGAATTCATGTTCCTTTCGGAAATTGCCTTAACATCCAAAATTTGACGTAGAGATCTACGTCTGGTGACACGCTGCCATTAACAAAAATGATACCCTTTCAGCAATTACCACACTAGTAATAGAGCGGAGGGATTGTAAATTGTAAAGTTGTCTATTCTGTAAACATTAACTGATACAGATAGGTTGAAATAGAGGTACAGTGTAAGAAAGAAAATACTGAGGGATTATTGTGGGTACCTAGAAGAGCAATAAAAAATAAAACAACAACAATTACAAACCCTACCGGTCGTTACATCTGGTGACAGCGGTGGGATTTTTGTGAAAACTTAGGGTTGAAATTTCATTATTTTGAGTGGAATTTTTGTGATAATTCAGGAGGAAAAATATCTCTGAATTTAGTGGAAAAATAGATATGAAGAACGAAGATACGTTTATTTTGTTTACAGAATTTTTCAGGCAGTTTGAAGTAGTATAAGTTTAAAGTGCCACTAGGATTTTTTGTTGAAAAGAGATCAATATCGAATAGAGAATTAAGTCAATAAGAAGACACGTTTCAAGAGCAAGTAGTAGCGTTCCGTCGGAACATATTCGAGCGAATTCAGTTTGTTGATTTTTTTGAGATACATATGAAAATGGGATTTGATAATCTTTCGAATAATTCAGCGTGAAGAAAGAACTATTAATTTATTTGACAACTAAGTTGATTCAGTAAATAGGTATTTACTAGTACAATGGATAGGTATTTCTATTTTGAAGATCATTGTAGGGAGAAGTATTGTTTACCGGAGAGTTGAGTGACACTAATTGGTTGTCGGAAGTGGGACTGTTGCGAAAAATGGCGTATACAGAGGGATATTGCTTTCCGAAAAGTTGTGTGACACTTGGGGGTTGTGTCAGAAATAGGGCTATTGCGAAAGGGTGGCGTAAACCGGGATATTGTTTTTCCCGAAGAGTGTATGACACATACAGATTGTGTTGATACTTTGCACTGGCGTCTGTTGAATGTAGTTCAATGCCCGTCGAGGTATTTGCCAGGGGAGTAGTTGTTTTTCTCCAGATGATCAGTAAATCATCCCATTGTAAAGGTTGCTGAGACTTGCTTGGAAGTATATAGGTCGAATGTATTAATTGGAGGAATGAATCTTGAGAACCGATTTTTATGCATTTGAGATGAGGAATACTAGCGAATAAATTTACCTGTGGCATTCTAAACATTTGCTTTCGTGGTAAAGTAAAAGTAATATTGGATAATCTAGAAATTCTGAGAACATTGATTGGGAATTTCATTATTTTTCTATTTTTAATGAATGCTGAAAGAGAGAATCAGAGGAATGAAACATTTTTGTTGAGAAATAGAAAATAGAACTTCTATGGTTGTAAGTTTTCATTCAGTTGTAGCAAATATAATTACAGAGTGAAGTAATGATAATTTTTTTGTGCTCATGAAGTTGATTTGAACTTTTTCATTTAGTTGGAAGTGAATATAATAGAGAGCGAAGTAACGATAATTTTTTTTTGTAGTGTTTATGAAGTTGATTTGAAGTTGAATCTAGTTGAGAGAATATAAAGCGATAAAAGTTATTTGAAACAAGGGTAGAGAAAAATTTATATAGTTAAAGGATTATATCACTGTTGTCAGAAGTTGAAACATTTGAAATAATTCGTGATCATGGAATTTCGCGATTGTAATTTTATAAAAAGAATACCGCTTCAGACTGCATTTCAGGTATAGAAAAAGAAGCTAATAAAGGTAGGTGGATTTTTTTTTGAGATTTTATTTTTGAAAATGGCCATCTCTTCCCAAAAATACTAACACAATTTCGACAAGAAGATCCAGCGAGAAAGAAGACAGCAGGAGCATATTTTCGTATATGCCTACAAATGAAGTGACAAAGCACCCGCTTTGTATATGGAAAGCGAATTCTGGGCCTGAAGTAAAAGGCCTTCCAAGAAGAAATTGGGTAGATTTATTAATGAAATAACGGGAAAAAGGTAGAGAAAAAAAAATTTTTGAATTTATTTTCGCGAAGGTAGTTAGAATAAAGGATTTTTTTTTGGAGGCGTAACTCATGGACAATTCTAGTTTTTCCGTAACATATACAAGGTGATTGGAAACATTTTGCGAATGGAAAAAGAAACTGATATTTTTTTGTTGGGATAATTTTTTTTAATATACAGGGTGATTGGAATCATTTTGCGCGGGAGGAAATAGGTGGTGATCTTTTGTATCGAGAGTTTTTACAAATACGGAAAATTATATAAGCATTTTGTGCAAGGGGAAAATATTTTTTTTTCGGCAAAGTAACAAGAAGAGAGTAGATTATCTTTTAAAAAATAGGAGTTAGGGAATTTAGTTGTGAATAAGAAACAAGTTTCGGTAAATTGAGATGCATTGGAATTTGTTTTTCCTGAGAAAGACCGTAATGAGACGTGACCATAAAAGGGGGAAAGAAAATAGGTGAGAGATTTTCTTTTAGGTTGCCGCAGCAGAGGGAGCTGTTGAGAGCACGCTGGAGCGATGGGACGTGGCTCGAAGTTTTGTTTTTCAGGAAAGCGGCCAGATGAGAATGCCGGTAGCTGAAGTAGGCCGATATACAGCGCGATTAGAGGAGTCGGACTCTAATTTTTCGAAGCGAACCATGTCAAGGGGTAACATGGATAATCGCCGGTCCTCCGAGTGTCACGCTAGGACACTGCAAGGCAGCCTAGGTGGTAGAAGTCAGGTTGTGCTCTCAACACAGGGTGTTGGTAAGGAGCTATTTAGTAGGTGGTTAAAAAGTATCTAGCATTATGTGCTGTACTTACCGCCGAAGCCAAACCGACTAGTGAGGACCAATGATACCAGTTTTAACTGATGAGGCCAATGCGAGAGTGATATTGGTATTTTATAGGCTCCAGGAAAGCGAGAGGAGAACCGCTGGGAGAAAGCGATGTGCTCTAATAACCTTGTCAGGGACAAGATGAATGGGGATATTCAGCCGAGAATAGTTGAATTTTTTTTTCAGAGAGCGGAGGACAATCGCTGGAGGAAAGCGAGATGTGTAATAGCCTTGTCGCGGGGACAAGATGAAAGAGAGATGTTTGGTAGCCTTGTCGGGGACAAGATGAAAGAGCTGCAGGGAGCAGTCTGAGGAGAAGTTGGAGCCCGAAGAGAGGCCAAGTTTGAGGCCGCTAGGAGGCGCAGTTGTGTGAGGTTCTAGAATTTTTTTATAGGAGGTTTGGTGCCCAAAGAGAGTCCAAGTTGGAGCTGCCGAGGAGGAGCAGATCATTTTGAGGTTCTAGAGAGATTTTTTGTTATAGGAGGTTTGGCGCCCGAAGAGAGGCCAATTTTGGAGAAGCCGAAGAGGCGCAGTCTTGGAGAGACATGGCGAGTTTGACAGGCGAATTTTTCTTTGCGAGTTCTCTGTTGGAGATATATTGTGCGAGTTGTTTTTTCTGTCGAGAGCGATATATTGTTCGAGGAGTTCTAGAAAGATTTTTTTTTGTCTATAAAGGTAGTCTTACCACCAACCAATTTCCCATGAGTGAGATATCGAAGGCAACGCCTTCCAGGTATTTATACCTGACTGGGAAAATGTACATTTTATTCTGTATCATAGGTTATTGTGATAAGTTAAATTTTTCTTGTAGGATAGAAGTTCTTATTTCATATAGTTAAACCTTCATTTTTTTTCTCGTTATAGAATATACTAATAGATAGTGATTTTTTATGTACATAAATCCTGCGCAGGTTACGTTACTTAACTTTAGATGCCCTATCCGAGATATGATTTAGATAGGTTAAGGATTTAAATAATTAATTTGGTTTTTATTTGGAAATTAGAAAAGGAAAGACTTTTTCATAGACGCTTAGAAAAGAAAGTTTACGTGATTCGCACTGCGAACTACAGACTTTTATAGGAAGACGGCAGGTCAACATGGGAGACCTTGTTTGGGGTCATCGTCATCATCACGTGAGGTAACCTTGATCATGATGGCCGGATTTCCAATCCAGGTGAAGTTTTTCCAGTTTAATGCCGACGAGTAAAGTATCGAAACGTCGACCAAGTGAATCGCGCAGTTCGCGAAGTGCTCGGAAACTCAGACACTATATAAAATCGAGTGGGCAAGTAAAAGTATTTCAGTTTTGAAAAGTCGCGCCTGTAGTAGAAACAAATACGCGAGTAATCCAGTTAAGCGTTTTTGGGGAACTTTCAATTACATGCCACTTGAGATCGCAGAGTGTCATTCTGCTAACCAGTTACCAGGGGAAGGAGAGATATAGGCATTGGTGGCCTACCAGTTTCAGCACCATGGAAGAAGTAACCCAGTCGCAGATAACAAATGTAAAAGGACAAGGATGTCCTAGGCATGTACCAGTAATGTCGCCTGACAGGCAGTCAGTTTTGTTTTAACCCTTAGTTGTGGGTAGCAGTATCAGCCGTGTATTGGCATGCAGATAGTCCATCGTAAGCGGATGGCAACCCAACCGAGATGGAGGACGTTCGAGTAGCTGAGGAACCACTACCAGGAGAGCAGGCTAGCTTTCCACAAATCCATGTTTGTGTGTCCACCCTGTACCCGAGGAGTGGACAATACAATTTTTCCCCACGCGACATATGGACAATATGGTGCGAGTCAAAATCCCGCAATGAACAATTCTGGCACCGTGAGCCGAATGTTGAAAAACTTTTGAACGTGTTCGCTCTGAAAATTCACACTGATTTCCCATCGTAGACTCTTTTGATTAGCGCGACTTAGTGCGTGTGAAGTCCGAATAAAATGTTTGGACTACGGAGCTCATTGTCATGGGCTCCCAAGTCGACGGTAGTAACGACGGCAGCAGCAGCAGCAGCAGCAGCAGCGACGAAGTCCTGGGTTTCCCGGTATCATGAAGTGGGTTGCTCTCATTGTCATCATTTTCATCGACCACCTGTGATCGTGCGCGTTCAATGTGACGCGAGTGTGGTGCGGGGAACGGGCGCGCGAAAATTTTTTCGCCGCGGAAAATATGTACAGGGGTGGCCTTAAGTTGGGGTACAGTGTTCGTGTGGGGGCGCGAAATTGTTGGCCCCGGGAATTATTATACAGGGGATAGTCATAAGGTATATAATGGAATCTTATAAAAATAGTTGATGGTAATTGATAATTTTGAATTTAGAATACGGGGGAGAGTCAGAAAATATTTAGATGGAGATCACCGAGGTAGGTGATCTTTTGATTTTTTTTTGGTTTGAGGTTGACTGTCTATTTTGTTGGAAAAGTTATGGCATTGGGTATGCACAGAACTTTTTCGTAGGGGAGAGTGATGTGATGCTGGGCATTTTAAGTGAACTCAATATAAGTATTCGCACCCTGTATATGAAAGATTCATATACAATGTATCAAACGCATGGGAATTTCATTTGAGAATTCCTCTCACGAACCACCCAATGAAAGAAGTCTTTTGTTTAAGTCTAGACGAGATATGAGATGATAGACAAAACATCGCCTTCGCGTGGGATCAGTCCGACGAACAGTTATACATACATCCAGCGTGAAATAATTGCGATTTTTGCAATGTATGCAAAAATGAGAGTGGACGAGAAAAAGGTCGCTCTTAGGGAGTTGATCTGGAGACGCGGTGAAGAAACAAACTCGCGAACGCGAGGGGACTGCCTTTTGTGGGTTGTCCCCTACCAAAATCATGAGGGCGCGTCTCATTACGAAAATCTAATAACGGTCGGAAAATTTGGAAAAATATATAATGTCAAATCGATTCGTGTGCAAAGTGCCATATCTTGGAATACCAAAAAACTATGGAATGGAATGGAAACAGCCATGCAAGATAGACAGAAGACGTGGTATGTCAATTTTGATGTTTTTTAACGTAAATAACCATTTTATTCACTTTGGGAAGTTAATTTTATATCTGTTGTTCGAATCACAAGTTGAGAAATCTTTCTGACTCTCTCTGACATCGAGTAGTAAATGAGATGGGCCGTAGGGCGGCCTATTAAATACATTTAGCCAGTAGGGCAAATTTAGAGGCATTCATAGATATAAGTACATCAGGTTTTTGTGTTCTGAGTACACATTTTTCTATTTTTGGAATTTTCATTTTTCTTATGCATAGAGAAGACCATTGCCGGTCTCAATTCATTTTTCAATATTTTGATTAAACTAAATAGTACAGTAAATGTTTTTTTTGTTGTTATAAATTGTTTTTGATTCATATTTCTTTTGTTATATATATTTTTTTCTCTAAATCTATTTTGTAAGTTCCTATTTTCATTTCGTTGCTAATATATTGCTTGAAGTTATCAGAGGATTTCATTTCCTACAAGCCGCCCTATTTTCATATTTCAGAGTATACGAGGAAGCAGAAATTAAACCCTAGGTTTCTCACTAAAGACCCTTTCTTCGTGCAAAGGGCCGAATTCATGTTCCTTTCGGAAATTGCCTTAACATCCAAAATTTGACGTAGAGATCTACGTCTGGTGACACGCTGCCATTAACAAAAATGATACCCTTTCAGCAATTACCACACTAGTAATAGAGCGGAAGGATTGTAAATTGTAAAGTTGTCTATTCTGTAAACATTAACTGATACAGATAGGTTGAAATAGAGGTACAGTGTAAGAAAGAAAATACTGAGGGATTATTGTGGGTACCTAGAAGAGCAATAAAAAATAAAACAACAACAATTACAAACCCTACCGGTCGTTACACATGGCACAGATTCCCTTTCCGATTTAGAAGATTCTTATCATCAACTCAATAGTTTGTTAAATTCCGGAGGTTTTCGACTACACAAATGGTCATCCAATTCTCCACAGTTCAGGAAAAAATATTGTGAATCTCCTGATCCAATTCAATACGAAATAAAAATGGAAGACAACCCTAACAAGGTGCTTGGTTTATTTTGGAATCCCTGTTCTGACAATTTAGGTATTTCTTTACCGAAAATTTATTCCAATGATACCCCTTCCAAGCGCAAGGCGTTGTCAATAACTGCTCGAATGTTTGACCCGGTAGGCTTTCTGGGCCCTTTCATTGTTCTTGCAAAAATTTTCCTGCAAAAACTTTGGTTAGCAAAAATCTCCTGGGACGAACCGCTCCCTGTTGAATTGTTCCAAGAATGGAAAATATTTATCGATTCCATTGAATCCCTAAAATTTCTTAAAATTCCTCGATGTTTGTTTTCCTCAAAGCCAATTGTGAAAATCCAAATTCACGGGTTCGCTGACAGCAGCGAACGTGCTTACGGTGCCTGTTTGTACTTCAGAACCACTTATTTCGACAATAATGTCACAACTATCTTAGTCACTTCCAAATCCAGAGTAGCACCGCTGAAAACTGTTTCAATTCCTCGTCTGGAATTGTGTGCAATGTTATTACTTACCAAACTCACAAGAAAAATTATTCAAATCTTTGACGAAGATTTAGTTTTCGAATCTATCAATTTGTGGACTGATTCGCAGATAGCTCTGCACTGGATTCAGTCCCATCCATCCCGTTGGCACACTTTCGTGGCCAACCGAGTGTCCCAAATTCAAACTTCCCTGCCACAAGCTCAATGGAGATATGTTCGCTCTTCTAAAAATCCCGCTGACTTACTTTCTAGGGGCGTATTAGCTTCTGATCTCCTGAACTCAGAACTGTGGTGGCACGGTCCTGATTTCCTTTCCAAAATAAATTTGGAATTGTCTAAATTTATTTTGAAACCCCCTCCAAGTGTAATACCTGAACAAAAGTCAAACAAGCTTCAAGTGCAAGTAACAAGTACTCAAGTTAAAGACGAATTTTGGAATGAAATATTCCAGAGATTTTCTTCCTTTAACAAATTACTACATTCAGTAGCATATGTTTCCCGTTTTTTGTCTAATTCTAAAAATAAGGAGAAGTTGTCCGGTCCTTTATCCATATTTGAAATACATTCTGCTTTAGTGCTGGTCCTTCGCAACTTACAGTCCCAATACTTTTCTAAAGAAATTTCCGAGTTAAAATCCTCGAAACCAATTTCTGACAAAGGTATATTAGCCCTCAACCCCTTCCTGAATGAGCAAGGTCTCATTTGCGTCGGAGGGCGTTTGCGTCACGCAGATGTTCTTGAACCCCAAAAACACCCCATACTTCTCCCCGCAAAAAATTCTGTAGTTTCTGTAGGAGTAGACTACGGTGGTCCTTTCTTCATAAAGTCCTCGCGCCTCAGAAAGGCTCTGATTATTAAATCTTACATGACTGTCTTCGTGTGTATGGCTACCAAAGCCTTTCTCTTAACCTTGAAACGTTTCATATCCCGTAGAGGAATTCCTGCTGTAATCCACAGCGACAATGCCACCAATTACGTAGGTGCAAGAAATCACCTTCGAGAATTGCGCGAATTTTTCGCTAAGTCCCAATTGTCCGACTCCTTGAAGGTTTTCGCTTCTGAAACTGGTTTTGAGTGGAAATTCATACCGCCTCGCAGCCCTCATTGGGGAGGTCTGTGGGAAGCTGCAGTGAAGGGAGCCAAACGGCACCTTTATCGCATTATTGGAAATTCTCAACTCACCTTCGAAGAGTTCAGTACAGTACTGGCTCAAATTGAAGCCATCCTAAATTCAAGACCGTTATGTCCCATATCGAGTGATCCGAAGGATTTAGGAGTCCTAACTCCTGGCCATTTCCTAATAGGTCGTAGCTTAACCTCCTACCCTGAATTAGACACTACCCACGTGCCCGAAAATAGACTTACATTCTGGCAGAGGTGTTCCCAAATACAACAGTGTTTTTGGAAAAGATGGACTGTCGAATACCTCAACCGTTTGCAAAATCGGCCAAAATGGCTGTCTCCTTCCAGAAATTTAGAAGTTAATCAATTAGTTTTATTAAAAGAAGATGATGCCCCACCACTAAAGTGGCCATTGGCCCGAACTGTGGAAATTATTCCTGGCTCTGACCAAAGGGTCCGTGCCGTGAAACTCCGCGCCCAAGAAGGTATTTTCGTCAGGCCTATCACTAAGGTCTGTCCGTTGCCTAGTGCAACTCAGCGAGTGTAACGCGTTCGGTGCGTTAGTTACTTGGCGTTATTAGTTAGTTTTTCTGTTTCATTTCTCGTTTGTTTTAATTTCATTTCCTCATTTTAATTTTTTGAAATCTATGAGATTCCAACGGGGCGGGAATATGTTGGAATCATAGCTTCCAACAAGTTTATTCTGTAGTTTACCACCCATATAGCACAGGACATCTTAAAGATATCTTTTTTTCGTCCAAATAATGTCGTAATGTCTTAAGACGTTTGAAAGATATCCTTAAGATAACTTATTTATCTCATTTTCGAGATATCTTATATATTGCATCTTTGAGATATCTGAAAAATATACTTTCATCAGACCAAATAATGTCGGGATGTTTTGAGACGTTTGAAAGATATTCTTGAGATATCTTATATAATGCATCTTTGAAATATCTCAAAAATATACTTCATCAGACCAAATCTTCAACACAAGATAGCTGATAAATGTTTTCAAGTACAATGAATGAATCTCTTCCCCCTCTTCGATACGTAGCTGTTTTTGTGAATATAATGTATATTGAGGAAAAATGTATGTCATACTCATGTTTGAATGGAAAAGACGATAAGATTTTCTATATACTAATTTTCGAATGGGAATAAAAGACAATCAGATGAACTTGTACCATTTAAAAATTCCAATTCAAATTATATTCGAGCCGTCCCTGAGCGCGCTCAGTTGATGTAACTGACATTTTTATATGAAGACAATTGATATCTGAGTTTGTTTACTTCCCTGT
The DNA here is from genome assembly GCA_032362365.1 of Zygogramma bicolorata. Classification (NCBI taxonomy): domain Eukaryota; kingdom Metazoa; phylum Arthropoda; class Insecta; order Coleoptera; family Chrysomelidae; genus Zygogramma; species Zygogramma bicolorata. The sequence continues at coordinate 213,053 of JAVJAQ010002551.1, read as the reverse complement.
CAGATCCACGACGCTCGAGTAATTGTCGGCGTTTGTACTTCTCCAATTTATTATTAAAAATAGTGAATTTTCCGTAATCAGTAACAACTAGTAAGGCATTGTGCATTTTGTGTTTTTGATGAATGAATATCCTGTTATCCTGTAAGTAGATTTTCCATTGACTATCGCATGAGAAGCAATTGCCAGAGTCCAATTCTTACCTGTTCCTACGAATCAGTCGCTGTTAAAGATATCTGAATATATTGGTTTGATGAAATTGGTTCAGCGTTAAATTATTTTGAAACCCAGCAATCTAGAAGAAATACAGTCCACAATTATCGAAGTTTTTTGAGTATAATCCCCGAGTTCGAGAAAGGGCAGTTAAACCCATCCCGATCACAAAGAGTGGGCCACTGACCCATTTATTCATTTCATAAGGGGTCTGTTGATACAATAATCAACTTTATATCGAAAATAAACACGTTCTTTTCAGAGTTTTTATTTCTGCTTGGCATTCCATTCAAAACTGTTAATTTATATATTTGGTAACATCAAAAAATTATAAAGCAAGTAAAACATACACAGAGTGATAAAATAAAAGAAATTGAATTGGAATTCAATTCCTCTAACGGAATAAAATCTGTGGAGTTCTTTCTGGTCCACCTCTTCTAGAGGTTTATTCATGTCTTTTTCTGTGTCGTGAAAATTTTAAACATTGTCACAGAATTTCCGCCTCGGTAAACCTCTTCTACCAATGAACTGTCTAATGGCCATAATAGCAGAGCTAGTATCCAACGAACCTACTATTTCGAGATCAACGGCTCTGGTACTCAAACAAGTGAAGAGAACGCCGTACTTACCTCATCTTTTCCCTTCGTCCTCCATGAGTGATGCATATTGGTCCAAAAAAGTCCATACCCGAAAAAGAGAAAGGCCTAACAAAGCTCTCGAGTCTACAAGGGGACAAAGGTGCCATTTCTGGTGTGACAGGCTAAGCTCTAGAATTTTTGCAAAACTGGCACGAATTTCAACAGCTTCTCACAGCCATCCGCATACTGAGTGTGTGATATTTCTGCCCGATTTCAATTGTCAGCATATTTTGCGAATGATGTCCTACCCTCACATGATAGTTGTGGATCAGCAAACGAGTGAATTTAAGCTTTGGCTCCAAAATGATGGGATTTTTCGTCTCTTCAGAGATCCAGTGAGATGCTTCAATCCTTCCTCTCACTCTAATGATTCCCTTTTCGTCCAGAAAAGGCGACAGTTTGAGTTTACTGGTTTTTGGCAATTCATTACTTTTCAACAATAAATAGACCTCTTCTTCAGCGACAGCTAATTCATTTGAGGTGAGTTAAGACGAGAAAGTAATATTTTTCCGATCTATTATTATTTCTCTTAATATCAATATCTTCAATACCCAAGCAGTCGAACGAATCAACCACGAATCAACCACGACGAAAATCTTTAAATATTTTAGCATACAGTTTGAGCCTGTATCGTTCGCTATGACAGCTACAAAATATTTTTTTATTTCTGAGGAATCAACAAAAAATTATCAGCTTTGTTCCATCCATTCCGTTCTCTGGCATTCTCAGAAAGCACGGTCCATCCATCCAATGACTTTCAGCCCCCCCATCAACAATTTTCGTATTCCTAGTAACATCATCAGCAATATTTTCTGAAGTAGGTAACCACCGCCAATCAGCGATATTTGTATTTTCTTCAATGTCACTTATAATCTATGTGCCACAAATGGTTTAATTCATATGCGGTACTTGATTTAATCCAACCGAAAACTATTTTGGAATCAGACCAATAAAAAGAAGAGTCGAACTTGATGGTGTGGTTTTCTAAGATAAATTTCGATATCCTTCTTCCTAGGACTGCAGCCTGCAGTTCCAGCCTCGGATTTTCATCAACAGCAGTAATGGAGGTGCTCTTGGATCTTTCCCCTTTACATCTTGTGATAGGGGAAGAAACAACCCAGTAAACACATAACGTGTTTGAAACATTTCAAATGAATCACGTGAGAAAATATTTGAAACATTGAAAATAGAGGTTTCAGAAATATACCAGAAACGTGTCATAATCAAAGTATCAAAGCAATGTCTCTGACATATTTCGGAAATAGGCAATATAATATGTTATCAAATGACACATGCCAGAAGTATTTCAATAGCGTATATGGTTGGCAGTTGTTAGCACGAACAAAAGGACATGCGCACAAATACTCGATGCATACAGTATACAGTTTGTCTTAGAGCTAGATAATCCATCCATCTTGCCTCGTCACTTTTTCATGTTTTCTTGTTTTAAATGCGGTAAAAGTCTATTTTGTGCTATTTACATATGAGCATTGTGCAAGAGGATTGTTTACTTAGTTTAGAAATGAGAGATCAGAACGAAACTTCTTCAAAATATAACTGTTCGGAGTGTATAGGTTATGTGCATGGAAAGTGGAGTATTTTACAATCCCTTGAACGATCTTCAAGTAATTTCTACTTCAAGAGGTGAGTCTATTTTTCAACATCTTTCAATTAAACGCCCCATAATGCATTGTTATAGTGACGGACAGCGGTTTCAAGAAGTTCACAGGAGAACAAGAACAATTCTGAGAGGGTAAAGGTATGTAATTTTAGAATGAGCAATGATGAAATGTATATTATTTTGCAGATTATGCCTGGAAACGATTGTCTCCGATGACAGAGACTTTGAAAGGTTATTCACGTCGTCATGGTTTCACCATTAACCTTCATAAGAGGAAAACAAAATGAGGAGCTGTCATTTCGTGCATATATTTCAATTATGTGATCAATAAAAAATGATAAAAACCTACCTATTTTTTTGGAATTCCACAATACCTTCCCATTATACGAGAGATACCTTCTGAATTTCCCATGTTTCAAAAAAGTGTCAGACTATACACATCAAGGAATGTTTCAGATACGTGTTTTCATGTATTCATATGCAGTTATGTTTTGTATCAGGAACATTTCACATGAAATATTACTTTGAAACGTTTCATACCTAGGTCATTTCTGGTATCTGCCATGTTTTAGGAACGTGTCTGAGTCAAAAGGTGAAACGTTTCAAATGGAAAATGATCGGTCTCAGAAATATTTCAGACACATATTTTGGTTTACTATGGGAACACATATGAGGTCCCAATGAAATGGGAGAATCGACATTTTCAAAGACAGATGAGCTTCACTCAGGGCACTGAAAAATTCCATAGTGGGCTACTATGGAAATGCCGCGAGGAACTAAAACATCTGGCAGACCACAATAGACTGGCTCTACAATGGGCCTCAGCTCGCAAGACAAGTATCATCTTTACCATATGCTTCCATAATAAGGAACTGGGTGAGAGCAGAACACAGAGAATACTGGAAAAATCTATTTAGAAGTCACGGATGAAATTTCGTGAGAGGACCATCGAGAAAAAACTCAAGACCTGCTTCAGTGTAACAGAAACAGCTTGACAAGTATTTTGAGAATGGAGGCTTTGGGTCATGAAAGGCAACAAATATATGGAAAACCAATACTGGAAAAATATGACAAACATCCAGCAATCAACCTGCACAAACTTGTTGGAATGGATGAGTGTCATGAATAAGTACAAGCAAGGCACAATAAAAAAATTGTCAGGAATGAATATGACGATATCACAAACAACAGAAACACTGTTGATAAAAAAAAGTGCCAATATTTTAAAATGGGTATTCCGTTAACAAGCAGACGTCCTCTTGAATGTTAAACCTCAAATTCGAAGATTAAAAAGGAAGTTTTGTGATTTAACGCGTGAGGAGGAGTGAAAGTCGGTGCGAGTTTGGATAACCTACACAATAATTGTAAGTGGAGTTTACAATCGTTTTGATCTACTCGATCCAAGATCATGGCCATACGGAGCTTTGCTTGACTTCAGGGACCCAATTCTTGAAATCGTAGGAAATGTTTCTCTAGAGAAAATGACGTCATTTTCTCTCGATTCGTGATTTTGCTATTCTTGAAGCCAATAAGAGGAATCAATTCCTATCAAATCAGTAGGAATTATCTCTCCGAGTGTTCTGTAGGAGAAATCGAATTCACCAGTGAATCTGGTCACAGAACATTAGTTTCCGTGGCTTGATTTTGGTTTCAAGATCACGGTACGATTATTTGATACTTGTTTCTTGATAATATAATAAATTAAACATTTCAGTGGGGAGAACAGCTATTGCAAGAACGTAGATGGTTTGTAGTTTATAATCCATTCGAATCACTGGATGAGGCTTCATTTATTAAAAACTTCCGTTTGAGTAAACAACTGGCTAGGTATTCAATAAATGTGTTAGACCCTTTCTTGATTCCATCAAACAAAGATTTGTTGTTAGCAAAGAAATGAAGGTAAAATTATGGTAATTATCCGTTAAGCGGGCACCATCGTGAAATTAAAAAATTTTTGGTGGAACATACGTATTTCGGCCTCCTGAACAAAAAAGTCTAATAAAGTTTTTGGGGCTCGCAACTAGTTTCGTAGATACGGCCCCCCAAAGACAGGAAATCGGGGTTTTCAGGGTTGACATTTATGTTTGTTTATTCAGCCAATTCCGTTCGAAATTCATCCTTCTTTCTATCAGCACAATATACAGATTCTATACCACCTTCTTCATCACTTTCCAATAGAATTATAAGCATTTTCCACAACAAAACTCTAAAAGGTAAATCGTCATAGAAATTCGAGGTTCGCGCGATGCGCGTTCTATTGTTTTGCTAACCTCGAATTTCTATGACGATTTACCTTTTAGACTTTTGTTGTGGAAAATGGAAAAATGCTTATAATTCTGTTGGAAAGTGACGAAGAAGGATATATAGAATGAGTATATTGTGCTGATAGAAAGAAGGAGAATTTTCGAGCGGAATTGGCTGAGAAACAAACATAGGCGTAAAACCCCGATTTCCTGTCTTTGGGGGGGCCGTATCTCCGAAACTAGTTGCGAGCCCCAAAAACTTTATTAGACTTTTTTGTTCAGGAGGCCAAAATACGTATGTTCCACCAAAAATTTTTTAATTTCACGATGGAGCCCGCTTAACGGATAATTACCAAATTCTGATATGTTATTGAATCCAAACCGAAGCTTATAAAATCCGACTTTCAATACTTCAAATCCGAAATCCGACGTACATCGGACGGTCAATATTTCAAATCCATCAAATTCTAGAACATTAATTTCGCCACTAATTACGTAAAGGTACCAAGTGTACCAACCTGAAACTCAATAACATTGGATTTCTGAGAACGTGATTGGTTTAAATATAAATTCAATGGAAAGCGTACTCGACATACGTCGCTCATACAGTTTCCTCCGGAAACACATTCCTAACTCGCCCAAGAATAGCTATTTCTACGTTTCGTATTTCCCAAGATAATTTGGGAGTATGAAACAATTCTCTAGAAAAACATTTACTACGATTTCAAGAATTGGGTCCCTGATAGTCGACTAAAACCCACTAGTCCACTAGTCACCTCCGCCTTTATTTTATTTATCCAACACATGACAGTTATGACTGTCATTTTAGACAAGTGTGTCATTTGATAGTTTACTTGTCTAAAATGATATCATCGCCGTCATAATAACTGTTATTTGTTGGATAAAACATTTTATCTAGACCCGGTCTCTAATAATACAATTTTATGCCCGCACAACCTGTTTTATAATGAAATCCATTACGATACATATTTTTAACCAATAGAAACCCATTATTTTTCAATCAAATGATGTGCATGCTCTGTATTTGACGTTTGTAAAGTCATAATCGGTATAGGTAATGAATTTTTGAAGAATGTAGCCAAACTTCGATAATCATAACAAAATGTCTGATACCAGCGATATGGGAGAATCACCTTCGACACCTTCACCGGCAGAAATAAAGTTAGAATGGTTAAGTTTTTCATTTGACAAATGCATGATTTATTTCTTTATTTTTTCCAATGAATTTTCTGAGCTGAGGTGAGCGGTCTAAGGCGCTGAGATCATATTAGCTACTTGGACTAGTTGGGTTTGATTCGAGCCTCGATGAGTAATCTTTTTTTTTTTTTTTCGATCTCTTAATTTCTCATTGTTTCATTCCTCGAAGTGATACCATTAATTACAATTCTGTAGAATTTTTCAAAGAAATGCGTTTTAGCAAGCGTAGTGTGCCAAGTGTGCTATACCTTAATTAAAATCCCAATACTGCATAATTAATGTGAGTTGGGTCACTGGATCATAGAAATCATATTATATATATATATATAGGGAAAGTATAGATATCTATGCACTGGATCTATAGTATTTCTAGTAAGCTTCGCTTGAAACCTAAATTTGAGTTTTTTCACTGCCATCTATGAATCGTAAAAAAAATTACTAATAGCAACCGTAAAACCATTGTATAAAGAAAGAGAGAAATCATTATACATGGTAAAACTCAAAATGCCCTACATTCTGGTTCAAGAGTAAAAAATTGGTCAAGTAAATATTCAAGAGTCAGTGCGCCCGTAACGCTCCGAAAATTTTGTTGTGACATCAGAGCTGTACAAACGAACTTGGGCACTGAGCTTCTAAAATTTGACAACAATATAACCTAAAAAACGTATTTTCGATTTTCGTAATCTGATTCGATTTACCTATGTTTTAACAGCATATTTTTGAAAATGATTCAACTCGAACAATAATAACCATGAATTGTATCAAGCAGTTCATATCAACCAAAAAACCCTGTATTATCCTTACCGCACTGAACCATTGTATTCATAATTGCAGAACTATATCCAGTGGAGTTGTTTTAAATAAGCTAGAAAACCACTCGATCAATATTTTTGATCGTAACACCAAAAGTCTACAACGCAAGAGAGCTGCCATTGCTGAAGATGTAAATTTATATGACTACCTCAAGGATGAGATTGGATATCGTCTTGCTGATCGTGTATTTGATATCAAAAGAAAATTCAAAGTTGCTGCAGACATAGGTGACGAAAGATATGACTGCCTCAAGAAATTTGTTTATTTCTGTAAAAACTTTCAGGATGCCATCGTGGCTACGTTTCAAAACATATCTCACCAGATTCTGTTGAAGAGTTGATATTATGTGATGTTAGCCAACATAATTTGGACTCTGCACCTGTTATGGAAGGCATCAAAGTCAGAAAACAGATTCTTGATGAAGAGCATATAGAGGCATGTGAGAAGTTTCTTAAAAGTATCCCCACCATCATGAATAATCTCGTTTCAGTTTGAATTGGACTCTCTGGATCTAGTCATCTCTTGCCTGAGTTTACATTGGGTCAATGATCTACCTAATGCTTTCAAGAGAATACTGGAGAGTTTGAAAGAAGATGGGGTTCTATTGGCATCAGTTTTTGGTGGCGATACTCTGTATGAGCTTAGATCTTCATTACAACTGGCAGAGTTAGAAAGACGTGGAGGATTGTCACCACATATCTCACCTTTCACAGAGGTTAGAGATATTGGCAATCTTTTAACGAGGGCAGGTTTCAGTATGTTAACCATTGATACAGATGAAATTGTTGTTAAATATCCATCAATATTTGAGCTCATGTGGGATTTAAAAGGTAGGCAATAGTATATTAACTGTTTAAATGAATAATTTCACTATTCAAAACAATTCGTTATGGAATGAATTGTTTATAGAATTCCAGTTGGAAAATGCTTTCATTCTCAAACGATATTTTCAATTTCATATTAATGCTCGGCATGAGTGAGGTGACTTAGGGTTATCGGCTGAATTCCCCACAGCCAATCTAGTTGCTTGTCTAAGAAATTCAATTTTGAACACTCAGCTGACACTGAAGTTTCTTTACAGTAGATTGAAAAACCAGCCGTTAGGAATGTAGTTTTTTTTCTACTTTTCATCTCTTTCCTATTGCTGCTAATAAATAGTATTGCATTGCATATTTTCATGTGTACCATGAATAGAATGTATCCTTCCAGAGTGATAGTAATCTTGAAAAATGACTAGTGGATTTTTTCAGGAATGGCCGAGAATAATGCAGCTTTAAATAGATCTCTACATCTCCATAGAGATACACAATTTGCAGCTGGTGCAATTTACCAGCAACTGTATGGAAGTACAGATCCAGAAACTGGAAAGTTGACAATACCTGCTACATTTCAGGTGAAGGCAATATTTCAATGATTACATAACAGCTATTGAAGATTCAAAAACAGCAGTTTTCAATTTCATGTGCAAATGAGTTGATTCAAAGAACATGTTTTACAATTTTTTGCTAAGAGGTACCGCAAGCACAGCATAATGATCGAATTGAATTTCAGATAATCAACATGTTGGGTTGGAAGCCTCACCCTAAACAACCTAGGCCTATTGAGAGAGGAACAGGTGAGGTATCTCTGAAAGATTTATACAGACTAGGTGATATAATCAAAGATGTTAATAAAATAAAACAAGATGGTGACAAGGACTGAGAGCTGTTGAGGTTTTTGTAGAATATAAAGTGTTTTGTTAAAATGTAAATTATATTTTTACTATAATAAATATTCTATTCCGAGATTCCATACCTCACTTTACTCTTTAGGGGCATCATACAATATAGGGGTTTCATTAGTGTATTTTAATTAGGTATAAAAATTCCATGAATAAAACTTCTGAAAATGGTTTATTCATGAGATGTCTCAAATTATACAGGATTATAACAACCTCTCTTCAAGGAAATGTTCACAAGTATGATTGAATATATAGTGTAATATTTAGTGTTGTAGAGACATGATATTCTTTGAAGGAAGAAACATAAATATGATCATTGGCCCTATTCAGGTTCCTAATATATAGTTATCTGGGACGGTTCAAAATAGTCACCCACCCAATTATTGTAGATATATTTGGGACAAATCCAAACAAACTGTTAAGGCGTGAATCAATAGTCCAACTAGCTTGAACCGTTTCTGGACTGGTTTTATTATGAACTTGAACACACCTAGTGAGTCTTATTGAATTGCTTTAACAACCAAATTCCAGTCAAGACTACATTATTTTTTTTTGTTAATACAATATGGCAAGTTTTCCCAGGCATATCAGTTACTAGAGATTTCCTTGACTGCATGTTTTGGAATTGCATTTGTCACTTCCTCGGAGATTTCTTTTGCTTTTGCAGCAGATAAATTTACAACGTCACACTTGAAAACTTTGCTAAAACTATCAATGAACTTGGGTATAACTTCTTCGATAGTGACAATTCTACCAACTTCTTTGGATATACTTGTGACACCCCTTCCCACAATTCCACATGGGGTAATATGGTCAAACCAAGATAAATCTGTTGAGCAATTCAGTGCTAGACCATGTGTGGTGATATAGCGACTTGCTCTGATACCAATCGCACATATCTTGTTGTCTCCAATCCACACGCCAGTGTGTGGTGAAGTTTCAGCTTTCAGGCTGAATTCTTTACATAAATCTATAATGGATTTTTCTATTTGTGAAACATAACATCTTATGTTTGTTTGGAACTGTTTCAAGTTCAGTATTGGATAAACGACTAGCTGACCAGGTCCGTGGAATGTTATCAAACCACCCCTATCAGTTTTATAAAATTCTGCTCCCTTCTGGATCAACTTCACTGTTTCTTCATCTGGGTACTGTTTAGTGCGAATTCCGATCGTATAGACGGGATCATGTTCAACGCATAGCAGAATATTATTGGCTTCGTTTCTAGTGAGGTGTAAACTTGCTAGGTAGTTCTGTAAAGTTAATCCTTTCGAGTAACTTATTCTACCTACTTTCCAGACGTTAACTAACCTCTCCATTTTCATTTCACATCCTTCACTACATTCACTATAGTCGTTCTCCGCTTTATCAATTCATTTCAGTATCACGACTATCACGTATAACTCTTGCTCTTGCTATGAAATGAACTTACGATATACTCAATTAGAAATTGGAACAAATTGAATATGCCCCGTTCTTGTGAGAAGCAAACCACCGTTCTTGAGACTTGAAGAATGATTATAAAGGTTGATTTGTATTTGTAAAAACTTAACTCTCAGCATTCATCACCTTAGACATTAGGCACTCCAGATCACGTGATGTCTGGGGGGCAAATAAAAGTTTTAGGGCCGGGGGCCGGTATTATAAAACTATTTTGACAGATAACTAGAAGTTAACTTGTGGAGTGACGTCACATGTTACAGTACTTCAAAAGGCATGAGTTAACTTTGTTGGTAGGAATGGGTATCAGTTAAAGTTAACTTTGTTTTATAATACCGGCCCTTACTGTGGAAATCACACGAAAAAACAAACGAAAGTTTCTGGGGGACACATGCCGCCGTATTGGTTCATTTCGTCATTTGGCAAGATGTTGACAAGTATCTCGAAATCCTAATAGACATTCAGAGCTGTCAGAAAAAAGTATCTTAGTTACTTTAGGGTAACTTAGTTACTTTAAAGTATCTAAGATACAGTATCTTAGTTACTTTTTTGTTTTGGTAAAAAGTAATTAGTATCTTGATTACTTTTTAAAGGGAACTATATCTTGTAACTTTTAAAAGTATCTTAGATACTCAAAAGTATCTTAGATACTGAAGAGTATCTTAGATACTGAAAAGTATCTTAGATCCGGCGCAATTAAAACAAATTATTCGCCACGAAACAGAACCATCACGAAGCCTACCTGTCAATCGGTCATCAGAAATTTTAGTCTTTGATTGAATGAATGTCGCTAAAAATAATGTCGTTTGGACGACATCATTCTTAACAAATAAATTCCCAAAGAGTGTATTTGAATAATTAATAAAAAAATCGATAAACGGCTTACCTTATTTTTTATCGATTTTTGGAATATAAAATTCCTTTTGAGACACCTTGTACAAATTACGAAGTAACTGAAAAAGTATCTTATTAAATATCTTAAAAAGTAACTTAAGATAAGTATTTAAGTTCCTTTTTTCAAAGAGTAACTAGATACCCAAAGTATCTTTTGACATTTTTTCGAAGAGTAACTTATCTAGTAACTAGATACTTTTCCGAAGTATCTTTGACAGCTCTGTAGACATTTTACCTAATGGGGTGGCCTGTGGCCTTTATGACAGTTTTCCATATAAAACACGATGCCACAGAACACCCTATAGATAGATCAATGATTATACTGATTATACACTACAAAGTACAAAGGATGGCTCATTTCCTATCTCCCTACATTGGCCAAATTTCAACTGCACATGCGCCAATATGCATCGTCATTTGACGTCACCCGGCCTACAGAACTGAATGTCTGCCATAAGAACCCGTGTGTTTTCACACTTTTTTATTGATAGAAATTTCTCTTCCTGTTGGTGAAATTTGTCGGTCGTTTTCTTCAGTGTTTGTGTTATTTAACTTTCAGTTAAAATTGAATGGACTATTGAGTGCGTGTTGAATCTTGAATTCCACTTCGTGAAAGGACACTATTGTTTGTTTGACTATTTTTCGACTAATTGAAAATATTTGAGATGAATATGATTATTCTTTATTAGCTCTCGAAAAATGCTTAAGCGTTGACATAATCAGTGTTACTTTATATTTTTTCACTTGAAACTTTGTTAGCGAAACACGCATCGAGTGCGAAAATCTCAGTTTGGTGTTAAGGTAATTGATCTCTACGAAAAGTTTCAACATAATGCATAATTTAGTAGATTATACACAACTCAAATTAAAGAAAAACACATCTACTAGCTGAAAACAGCCATTTCTGATGCTTTTCTTTGGTAAAACTCATTTGGGTAACCAAAATGAATTTATTCAACTGGGAAATATAATTTTCTGTTATTTGAGTAACGCATAATGCACTAAATTAGGCATTGTCTTCACTATTTCGCCTTCAGTAACTTAATTTTTTTTTCAAATTTGAATTCTTAAGATTCTTTTAAATAAATCCATAGGAACCTACCAGCACTTCATACTCTCTTTTAAAATAACTCCCTCATAGGTGAGTTCATTATTGAACGTCAACTCATAAAACTCGTCATTCCTAGTTATTAAAATGAGCCCAAAGCCCAACTTTTACATTCAAAATTCACACAAATAAATTCAGTAAATCGAAGTGCCTATTACGGAATGGTGTTCAAAACGCACTTATCATCAGTTCAAGTTATGGTTCATCCACAGCAAACTAAGTCATCTAGAGTTGTAAAAACTCAATGGGTCAAATGAAAATCAACACACCAACCAGCAACACGCTGAAAATCAACAGGTTTGCCATGAAAATATCGAGATAAAAGGTTTTAAAAACCGAGAAAAATGCATGGGGTCTTACGGCAAACCAACCGTAGTGTAGGCCGGGTGACGTCACTCATAGCTTACATAATTGCGATTGAAATGTACAGGTGAGTTCATACAAATGATCGCGCATAACCATATATATATTAACTACGAATATTGATAATTAAGGCAGCTATTTGATGCGAGATTTTGGGAAACAAAAGAGCGCGATTGGTCGCAAGGAATATTTGCGCATGCGTCAAATTTAAAAGTAGAAGATGTCAGTCAAGAATGACTCGCTAGTGTTGTTTCTCTCTTACGTTTCTCCCTGCTAGGTAAATCGAAAATGATCGTATGTCGGGTATAACTATTTGCCATAAATTCTTGTTTCGTTTCAAATTCAAACATAACCAAATTGTCAGTGTCAAAATTTTCCTGAAATTCTCTCAATATTTTTCATACTTAATATTATTCTTGTGTTCGCTGATTTCTCGGTATTGTTCGGTACCGTTTTTATTATAGTTATTGTTCAGTATTGGTTTTTTGTTTCCATATTATAGTGTTGTGTTTCGTTAGTCCATAGTTGTTTAGAAGTTCAAGACTATTATGTCCGCGAAAAAAGAAATTTGTTTTCTGTGTTACTAAGAGCTCCAGTTCATATCATCGGTAAGAAATTCATTACATATGGATCTGTGTTGCTTTCATGTTCAAAATATGCGTATTTATATTTCAGTTTTCCTAAGAATCCATCGCTAAGATCCCAGTGGATGAAAATATGTTATCTCCAGGCAGCCGAAGACGTGAATAAACTGAGAATATGTGCTGATCATTTCTCAAGGACAGATATATATTCTGTGAGCAGTGGAAGAATTCTTTTGAAAACTGGTACACTACCCTCACTGAACGTTGATTGTTCATTTCTTCTACCTAGATATGATGATTCCCAATGAAGTCAGTCTTTTCCTGTTGGTGAGTTCTATATCATAGAATACAATTATAATGGGAAACATTGCCCTAAAATAGTAAAACTATCACAGAGGAAATATCAAATATTTTATGTTCAATATAAAATTAGTTCAGGTGCCTATACAAGTTCTCACCCTCTAGGAGGTAAATCCCTAACCGAATGTTTCCATTGGATAAGATTTGTAATTCTTTCATTCGATTGAGATAAGTGGGTTGCGTATTCAACCCCTCTCGTACTTTTGCCTGAAAAAATTATAATGATGGCCTAGTTAATACGTAGTGCATAACCTAATGGATAATGCATAACTCAAATTAGGGAAAATTACACCTACCAGCTGAAAACTGCCACTTTTGACACCTTGTTATCCTTTAAATATATTGAATAAGAATTTGGTATTCACCAATCAATTCTTAAGGGTTTGAAAACCCAAGAACTAATAACTTACTATGCAACAACAGCAAATTATAGAATTGCACATTCAAACAATTCTCATTAGTACTAAAAACTGATTATGTAAAGTTGCTGGTTAATTTGTTGAATTATTTGTTATCACCCTTAATATTGTTTCAAATCACTGGGCCTTTTACTTCATATCACAAGTTGTAAAAAGGAACTAGTCAAAAAAATCACAAAGACTGTAATTTCATTGGAATTTCGCACAATTGCTATGATAATTCGATAAAAGGTATTGCTTTGTTGTCATCGTATTGGAATAAAAAATTATTGAATACACATTGAAAACTGCCTTATGGATATAATAATACTGGGTAGTTTTTCAAGAAATAGTCTTTTCTAGAAGAGATAATGAAAAACTATTCTAGGACCTGTCTTGCATGAACTCCACACATATTTATAGGATTCCTAAATGAATGATATGTATTTGACCCCTTTGAATAATATGAATATAGTGAACTCTAGTCATATATCCACTGTTCAAGTTGAATCTCTTATGAAATGAGATTATTTTCAAATTTGGTTAGTAATACATAACCATTATTTTTTATAGATCCAAATGCACATAGAGTGTGCAAAAGAAGTTATGAGGAAGTTAATTCTGAATCGGAACTCATCTGTCGGAAGAAACAAAAAGTAGGCAAGTATTTGTAGTGTACAAAAATGTTGCATTCAATCGAGACACACATTTACCAAATGCAAATTGAAATGAAAATGGAAGACACAAATACAGTTACATGCAGAAAGATAAATAGAGCTCCTGAATAATCCTTCATTAAAAAATGCATTGATGTTTCAATCGAGTGATATTTCAAGTATTCCAAAAAAACTGTAAAATTTTGCCTATCAAAAATTTCCCTTTGAAATTTTTCTGTACTATAACTTCTAGAGAAACTGATTTATGACTATTCTATTATGTTCTATCCTCAAAACATAATGATGGTTTTTCAAGTTTTAATCAATAATTGGCATGAGTACTTACCCATTTATCATCACCAAAAGGCCAACAATTCATCACATTTTCTATTAGTTCATTTTTTCAAGCTGAATTTTTTGATTTGATAAATATTCAACAAATTTAAATTGATATATCGCAAAATGAGACTTATTGAAACGTGTAAAAACATTCTGAGGAGTTTTTTTTTCACCTTTTGTGGCATATTTTCGTGTTTTGCTATTGATTATATTCCTTTTTCAGATAACATCCAAAAAATGAGAAAAAAAAATTGACGAGCAGAAACTGAAGATTCGAATTCTCCAACAGAAAAATAGGCGGCTCACAAAGAAAATTAATAATTTGAAGCAATTCTGGGGCATTTGAATTAAAAAAACCTGATTTCAAGTGGTGCTTATTATCACTTGATGGTAATGTATTCTTCTGATTCACAACAATAGGCCCTATTGTCACCTTTATCCGCCATTTCGTTATTTTGTTGTGGTACAGCATAGTGATACAGCATAGTGATACAGCATAAAGCGGAATATTATTAGTTTTTTCTACACCAATACTATAACAATACTCTTATAGGCCCATAATCTGTTTCATAATGAGATCCATTATGAAACGGATTGGAAATCTGTATTGTAATGAAAAATCTGTGTATCATAATGGGCTCATTATGATACACAATATCATAAGATATTCCACTTCCAGATCAGTGGGATCCACAATATAAATATAATATTTATAGATCTTTATTATTTATCGAATGTGAAAAATAGCGTATGCAACTCTCATGTAATGGTTATATATACCCGCATAAGCCTTATATGAAACTCACCTTTGGTTCGTTTCATAGCCCAGTTATAGATAGATACTTTATTGGTGTTTCACAATATTTGTTTACACAAGTCAGGTACAGGCTAGCAAATCCACTAGAATTTAAAACAATCAAAAAATACACATACACGAACATCAATGAAACTTGGTCAATGTCAAACACAATAGTCTTGAATATCATCAAAATTTTCATTGAAATAGTCATCATTAGCATAAAAACATTTTTTAATCAGGTACATGGTAGGCTGAGATCTTTGATGGAGGGTGGCAATCTATTGAACATTTTAGGGGAAAGGTACTGCACACCTGTTTGTGCCTTACACAATCAAAAGCCTTTGTCAAGTCACAAAATATACTACCTATGTATTCCTTATTGTTGAAGCCTTCTTCAGTTATCGAGATCATCTGTTGTAGAATATGATTTCCTAAATACATATTGAGATATATTAAATAAACTTAGAGAAACAAAGTAAGCCACCATCCTCGTTTTCAGAGCTTTTTCAAATATTTTGCTTAAAATTTGAATAAAAGCAGTTGGCCTAAAATTATTGCAAGTATTGTGTGAACCTTTTTTATAGAGGAAGCATTTTTGTTAACTTGAATTATTCTGGGAATATTGAGGATCTTTGACATAAATTGAAGAATTTTGTGAGGTGCACTGCAATGTCATTGCCAATGCGTGCCTATTAATCGCCTTTGTTATATGATCGTTGCATAATATACTATTATGATTGATAATCGCAGAACAGAATAGTGATGAAAAAAATCATTTATTCAATTCATACAATTCACGTTTTTGAAAGAATTATTTGAAATATATGTGGTGAATGTGGTTATGATTTTTTTTAAATGTCGGTACAAATAGGTATTCAAATTCATGATATGAATCTCCCATTTGATTATTTTTTTTTCCAAATCTAATGATTTTTTACTCTGGAATGAAAAGGCCACCAACAAAGAATTTTATTTTATTTCCCAATTATGTTTTAGGAAAATCAGTAATGAGTAGTAGTTATTTTGTGAGTTTGAAAATGAAGACCATGGCCATGAAATATAGTATTTTTTCAACATAGTTCCAATCCGGTATTTTCAACATAGATATAATTGGTGTGTATCTATTGCATCCCAAAATATAATCCTAATACCTTCGTTTTGGAGTTTTTGCAAAACGCTCCCCTTGAACTACACCTGTATGAATTGTTAACTTATCAGAGACTGATTTGCCTAATTTGCATAGTTGCTTTCTGTTTGGGAGACAATCCTCGAACTTTTTGAAGACTTGAAGTTGTTACTAAAAGTTTTTCAACTGCATTCTTTATTTTTGAAGAAAGTACAATATTTTGAAAAATATTTTCTCAGAGGTTTCTATATCCAATGATTGTATTGGGTAAAACTTCGGTCGCTATGAACCTTTTAAAAAAAAAGTCCACTAAAAAAAATCCATATCCATTTTGTTGTGAAATTTCACCCCATTTTTCACATAAAATTTCTTTCTCGAAAAAAACAAAATTCGCCGTTCTTCTGATCAAAACACCACACATGCCCTTATTTACTCGTTTTCAACATTTTTAAGCTGAAAAAACCTTTATATTTTCACCTTCTTGAACCGTCCCCAATTTGTTGTGATTGTTGAGGAAATGCATGATGTTAATAAATGAAGTTTCTTTTCTTTTCAAGCAATCCTGAATTGAATCCATAAAAGTTTTGGAAATAATATATTTGAATTGTATTCACAGGATGATGTTCCTGAGAACTGCAAGTTTTTATTCGAAAGGTCAAATGCAAGAAGAAATATAAAGTATTCAGCTGAGGCAATCTGCAGTCAACCTCCAGTTTTACTCCACAAGAGCGTACAATTATGTGAGGAAAACATTTGGAAAATTGTTTGCACATACAAGTACCATAAGGAAATGGTACAGTGTAATTGAAGGAAATCCCGGTTTTTCAGCGGAAGCTCTCAACTTTGTTAGCGAAAAGAGCGTCGAGTGCAAAAATCTCATTTTGGTGTTAGAGTAATTGATCTCTAGGAAAAGGTTCAACTTTTACACTAAAGGTTTCCAATCTCATTGTAAATTTATATGAAGAATGGAACTGAACGATATCCTCAAAGAAGGAACAGGTGTAGTAGATACTATACACAAACTAAAAAGTCCCATTTCACGAAATATACTTGCCAAAAATGTCAGAAAAATATGCTTTGAACTTTTTATATATATGTATGTATATATATATATATATATATATATATATATATATATATATATTGTGAAAAATGCCTGTAACTTCATATAATTTTCGCTTAAATTGAGTATTTCTATATTTTTCTAGGAATATGCTTTCTGTTTAAGATATAAAAATGTGAAAATGATGCAATTTTTGAGTTTTTGTTCAATATTCACCAAAATTCTTTTGAGATACATGCGCGATCTATCATGAGAGTTCCAAGGTGCGACAAACAGAATGTTAAGCATTTTTCTTAGGTACTTAATCTCAACTATACCGAAATTTATACTGTATTGCATCTTCCTGAACTTTTATTCAATTATTTATTATGTCTATTGAGTAATATAAATAATATTGAAATCATCATTGTTTTATTCAAATATTCTTGGCATAGCCACAGTTCCGAAGCAAGTCTATATTCTGTTCCGAAAGATTTTCTAAATAAAAATAATTTATCAAACAAGTGAACAGGGCTGAAAAGATGCATGAAAGAGATTGATAATTTAACTACATTATACATCAAATGCATTTGTAGCAAGTTATAGTAAAGCCTTCGATACAGTCAGTCATGAAATTCTTTTGAAAAAACTTGAAACAACAATTATCTATGACACATGACTAGAAACAAATATCATCTTGGTTAAAATATCACAAATTGAGTTACAATTATGAAAAATCTACTTATATGTTTTTAACAAGTAAACATTCCAACATTGACCACTCTGACACACTTAAATTTAAAAATAAAACGATATAATTTTCTAAAACTACCAAACTTATAGGACTTTACGTAGATCAAAATCTTTAACGGGCAACTTACTTTATTTAAAAATTACTGTTCAGAATAAGAAACAAAATTTCTTTCGAATATTCGAGATTAATATTTTTTTGTTTGGTATATTCCAATTTAAAATATTTAACGTCTATATTGGCAA
The DNA here is from genome assembly GCA_032362365.1 of Zygogramma bicolorata. Classification (NCBI taxonomy): domain Eukaryota; kingdom Metazoa; phylum Arthropoda; class Insecta; order Coleoptera; family Chrysomelidae; genus Zygogramma; species Zygogramma bicolorata. Next base: position 194,485 of record JAVJAQ010002551.1, on the reverse strand, counting down.
CGGCCACTGCTTCAGTATTGAATCCGCTGAAATACAGCTTATCCAATCCATCTTGGCACAGAACTAATGAGGTATATGCCCAGAAATCTCTGTGAAGCATAGCAAGATCAAAAAAACACCTATTATATGTGTTCACTGTGTTGAAATTTATTCCTAGTGGATGTTTTTTTTTCGTCACGTTCTGAAGTACCAGTGTGCAACTGGAAAAGTAGCAGAGTTTGTGCCACAATGGATTGGACAAGCTGTACTTACATAATAAAATCGTCGAATATATTTATAAATTGCCTTGCACGAAGCCCACTGTGGATCTTTACAAACCAAATAATCTTCTTAACATCAATTCAATATACCAGTTGAAAACATATACTTTTATTTATTGTGTAAAACATAAGGTGAAACATTGCATACTTTTCAATGAAATCATTACTACACATTATCACAGCACTAGACAGGCTCAACATCTAATTGTACATTCCATACGTACCAGATTTGGGGAGAAATCAATTTGAGGGCAAAAACATCAGTAAACCACCAAATTCAATTAAAAATATTGAAGATAAAAATTCAAACACCATCTTAAAAAATATATTTTATTGCCCAAATGATATATTATAGTTTTATAGATCATTCAACATTTCAAGAGTTTTTTTCATATATTCTTTCACCATATACACATTTTGTTTTATTTCTTTTCTATGTATTAAATATCCCTATTCATAAACTGTAAAAGTTTCTTGGGGTGAAAAAATATTATTATTATTAAATTCATAGGGATTGGAACATACAATTGATTTTTGTTTCCGGGCTCCTAGGTTTTTAGGACTGACCTTCTGCATCTGCAGCAGACAATATTCAAGAGCAATGAGGCAATGTCAGGCCCGAAAATCTGCAGACCAAGGCTTAGAAGAAAGGAAACATCTAACGATTCATTTGTTACCGGCCGTGAAAGTTTCCAATCTCTGAACAACAAACATAATTCAATTTTGCTCAACTGGCTATTGACTGAGGTTCTTCCGCCCAACAATCTTTGATATGTCAACAAGTCTCGAAACGTATAAAATATATCTATTATTTTCCATTAACTTCTGTTCATTAATTTTCAAAAATTTAAATATTTGAATGCTTCACCGAGCATTTGAATTTTATTAAGTATTCGTAATTTATTGGTTACAACGACTTTTTGTTTTTCCATCCAATGAATTTTTTGTAACAGTCAATTATATTGAGTGAATTCCAAACCAACCACATTCAAGTGAACAGATTATATATCGCACGTAATTCATAAGCATTTTCGAGTCAGCATTATGTTTCTCTCGTAGCTACAAGACAGGCGCCTGAATGTTAACAGATGGTATTAAAATATGATATTAACATTCTTAATCTGCAAGATGGTATGGTAAATAGTTCTGATGGAATTTCTAATATTATTGAGCCTATATGGGTTTTCTTCATTGAATTATTCATATCTGTGTAGTATGAATTTACTACGACTCCAGAAATCAGGACACAATGAACTGATAAAATATCGGAAAGATCAGGATATTTTATGATCCCACCATTTTTCAAAATCTTGATTTCTTCATTCTTTTGCACACCAAGAAACGTTCCTTCAAAACTGAGTATATTTTTTGTGTAACTGGATGATTTCCTGAATAACAAAATTTACATTGAAATCTCTGTGAAATTATATAAACATAACCTGTAAATTAGTAAATTTGAAGGTCGATGACAATGACATATTTAGAAATTTGAATTTCGCGCTCTATATTCCGCGCATGCGCCCTCGATCATCGCTGCCTATTTCTATTCCAAGGATATTGTGATTTATACAAAAGTCGGCTTCACTTTGCTAACATTGTCTCTTATGGCGTATGGTCAATATTCGTAGTTAATATATATATGCGCATAACCGTTTCGAATATTCTGTTATTCACCTTTTCATTGCAAATGTCGAACTCGACACAACTGGCCGCGACTAACAGTTTACAGCGCTTAAATTTGACATTTCACGAAGGAAAACTGTAAAATTTTGTGCAGTGTGCATTATCCGCTATATGAGCTCAGTAAGCCTTTGACAGATTATAATCTGTCATTGGCAGATTTTAATCTACAGTGACCCCAACGTTGGTATTTGCTAAAACTTCGAAGGGATCGCCATCTATATATTTTTTTTGAACTAACCGGACGGTGAACAATAAATATTATTTCTATGGAGTCTTATGAGTATTGGATTTAAAATTATTATTTTGGAAATATTTATAACTTAATACAGTACAGAAGTGCGAATAGTGAAATGCCATGATTATGAAGTGTTATGGTTTACAATCCAAAATGTAGCGAATTCATTGAAGTATTCCTACAAAATCGAGAAAAATGTGCTCGGTGTCAGAGTGCTCATTATATAATACTAGTACTATTTCACTACATAAATTCCCCATTAACGACAAAAAGCTTTGTCTCAGGAAAAAAAATATATTGAAAATTAGTAAACCAATAACTAAAAATATGTTTGTAAGTAGCCTCCACTTTCTAGAGCGTCTGAAAATAAAGTTTAGTGGACGTTTCAGTTCCCACTTTGAAGCCATTTTCAAGACTATAATATAATATTTATTAATATATAGTTAAAGCAAAGTATGATTACATTTATGTAAATAAATCATAGCCCCTAGTCTGTTTTTTAACCTTTCACACTATCCCCCAATTAGTCAGTAGCATAACTGCCAATTGTATCTCCTTGGTTAGACATATTTTTTTAAAAGCATGATTCATTCATGATTGGTAAGATTGGAACCTTTGGTGTGAGATCAGTTACTCTAACACTTGATATTATTAATTTTCTTCTGGAAATGATAACCTTGTCAAAGAATTGAATAGTTAGTCGAGTGATATCAGTTCAGCGTTAGGGTTGTTGATCTCCACGTCAGAAGTGGAGTACCCAACCTATTTCTTCAGCTTTTTCTTTTTAAGAAACCTTAATGTTCTGTAAGTTTTCTTCAAAATACTCAGTACTGAATTATACAATGTTAAAGTACAGAAAAAGGTTTTGTAGCAAAACAAAAATCAGGTTTTTCTCATGATTTATTTGAATAGTAAAAATAAAACATTTTGTTGAAACACAGCTATTCGGAGACATGTTTTATTAAATTTGATATATTGATCCTTTATTTATCACAAAAAGCTAATTACATGCAGAAATTTCTTGATAATCAACTTTTACTTCTATATATTTAGGAAATGACATTACCTAATCAATAACAAAATAATATAAGGGTTGCAATATGTTTGCAGAGCCCAGATAAACCCGCTTTGCAGAAACATTGGCATTTCCATTCCTCATCAGCCAGCAATATATTGATTTCATGTGGATGCTCTACTAAAGCTAATGTTCGCAAACATAAGCTCCTTATTTTTATGGTTACTTTCTTCCACTCCCTGTGCAATGATATGCCCTGCTTTGAACACAGCTTCACCATCTTTCAACGGTCTAGCTCCGTAATCCAGAATATTACGTAGCTCCAATTCTATAAGACATTTTGATCTGGAATGTAGGTTGGTGAAGTAGTTCAAATTATAACACTCACGAGTAAAATAAGGCTGTATTACTAGCCAAACATGTAACTACCTCAGCACACAAAGCAACTGAAGACGTTTAAACAGTAATTTTCACTCAACAAGGCCTCAAGAATGCAAAACATGAACTAATAGTACCATTACTTCAAATTGCCAAAATTTGTTGTTCACCGTAAAGTGAAGCCATCTTGGATTTAGCAGCGCCATCTATCGGTTGACGATTTTCGCCTATATAGGAACGTTGAGTGACCCTTATACGCCGTCGTAAAAATTAGCAGCTCCGGGGCTTGAAACACCTGAAAGGAAAGCTGCAATAGAGTGATCTTAGTACGTGTTTCGTATATCGTTCCGGTTAACCAGAGTACTATCTCTCTCTCTCTTGGATGGACCCGACAAATATCAGAGAGTTGACCGCTAGGGTCTAGGGTCAACCAAAACGATATACGGAGCATATCCTTGGTTAGACGCAGCGACGCAGCCAATGACATATTTCGACATTGACAGTTGTGAGAAAATGGTTATTTCATTCTTTAATTTCATAGTAGAGAGCAGTAAACGTCTTCACACTCCACCATGCATTAGTGCAAATATTGTAGAGTTGATCGGAGTGCAATTGTAATAAACGAAACTGAAACCTATTTGACCATCATGAGTATGAGTGAAGTTAGAATATTAGCGGGTGGTTTGAATACCCAATGTAGAGCTTGTTTAGAAGTAGCACCGCCTTTGTACCCCCTGGTAGGGCATGTTGCTAATTGCGATGTGAACATCTCTACAATGCTTTCTTATTGTACGTTCAGTGAGGTAATTATTCGAATTTGAACAATGCCACCAAATTTACAATTGATATATTTACAGATCGATTTGAGTGATGATCTACCTTCCGGAGTTTGCATACCTTGTTTTAGAACAATTCGAATTGCTTATAATTTTCTTCGTCAATATAAAGAATCCCAAGAAAAATTACTCCAAGAAAAAAATGAAATTGAACAAACACAAAATTTAGGCGATTTAAACCATTCTGATTCCCAGTGGACAGCAGAAATAGAAACTGGGGACGAAAATGCAGACCAGGAATCCCAAGGTTCTCAATGTGAAGAGTTTGAACAAGACTTGAGTGAAGGTGAAACAAATAATGAAAATCTGATTTGGAAAACAGAACATGGAGCAGAAACAGAAGGGGAGCAAAATGATGGGGACCATGAATCTGTTGAATTGCAAAGTAAAGATTTTAGAACATTCATCAAGGATCAAGCATTAGATGATGGAAGAGTAGAGTATTTGTTGGAACCCACAGAATATATTGAAGGAGATGGAAATGTTAAAAGTGAACAAAATGTAGGAGAAGAGGTTGAATATGATGAAAATGATATTGTGGTAGAGAAGTTAGAATCTGGATTGTACGAAGTGGAAGACAGCTCCAACGAGAATGTCTACAAAGTTAGGATTGTGAGAAATCAAAATCCTCCTGGCAACCATGAGAGTACAATGTTTAGAATGAAATTAAACACTCAGTATGTGTGTCCTATATGCCCAAATGCAATCTATAGACATTTTGAGAGAGGCTTGATGAGACACATGGAATCACATAAGGGTGAAAGATTCACCTGTAATTTGTGTTCTGAATCGCAGAAGGAGTATAACAGTGACTCGTTTTTGAAACATTATGTTGATATTCATCTGTACCAGTGCCAATTTTGTCAAAGGAGCTTTGCCAAAAAATGCTCTTATCTGTACCATATCAAAACTCACACAAACATCTTCTATACCTGTAAACATGAAGGTTGTGGCAAAGTATTTCCTTCACGAATATCTCTGAACAAGCACGAAACCACACACTCTGACAATATAAGACATGTTTGTAGTGAATGTGGGATGAACTTCAAGACTTACGATACCTACAAGTACCATTTGAACAGGCATACTGGTCATAAGTTTTTGTGCAACATTTGTGGCCGAACTTTCATTCTGCATGTGAACCTTAAAAATCACATGATTGCTCATCAGGGTGGCAGGCCTTTCAAGTGCAGCTTCTGTCATAAGACCTATACTTCTTATACCCCCTTGAATAAGCATATGCGGAACTGTCATTCGGACAGAAAGTCAGAAAATGGTCGGTATTATCAGTATGATGTAAACACATAGTCTTCGATCAACCTAAGTACAAAGGTTTGAATTTTCTCATAGCTGGATAGCTAGGAGAAAAGATTCCTCCAGAAGATATTACATTCTTCATGTGAAAGGAAATAATATACTTTTATATTACTTAGAACAATCATTCTTCTTGGAGCAATATAATCAATATCCAAAGTATCAGTGTAGAATTATTTACCATATGCCACTATGCCAGTGTAGCTTATGCCTCTCACTCATAGATGCCGCCTGTACATTGAGAAAACTTTGTTCCATTTTCAGTTATATTCATTAATATATATTGAAACTATAATATATATATACCTGAAGACGAATAAGGCTTGCAGATCTGATGGGATTCCAGCAATTGTTCTGAAAGCATGTGCCCCCGAATTGACACCAGTACTTTGCGAATTATTCAACCTTTCATATAAATTGGGAGTTTTTCCTAAGTCCTGGAGGACAGCAAGAGTTCACCATCAATGATCAACCAGTGACTTATTGGCATCGAGGTTTCCTTTCTAAACTGCCATCTTATAGTTATTCTCCTCAGTTGTGTGCTTTGTTGAAGAGTTTCATGTCTGATAGGACTCTGTATGTGGATGTTGATGAAGTATCATCTGATATTCTCCCAATAAATGCAGGTGTTTCACAGGGTTCAGTTCTGGCGCCAACTTTGTTTCTACTTCAATTCAATGATTTGCTCGAGAAAACATCTTATTCAGTACATAGTTTTACGGACAACAATTCTCTTCATACTAGTTTCTCTTCCAGAGTCCCCATATCAGCTCGAGAAGCGAAAATTCAAAGAAACATTCGCGTCAATAGAATTAACGATGACTTGGTAAAAATAATAGAATGGGCGGGGTAGCATGAACTTGGTGGAATTTAAAGCCGATCTATCATCATCTAGTATTCAGATTTCAGAGTTACTATGCCTACAAAGTCAAGTATCTCGATGCTAGGAATCACGATCAGTGATAATCTCTCATGGAAAAACCATGTGAGATCGATTGCTAAAGGATTTATATTTCGTGCAAAGAAATACTTCACTTCCCAACAGCTTCTGATGATCTACAAGGTTCAGATACGACCCTGTCTTGGAATATAGTTCTCAAGTGTGGAATTCGCCACCAAAACATTCATTGAGGCTTCTTGATTCTATTTAGAGAAAGACAATTCGCCTTGTAGGTGATTCTTGGCTCAGAGACTCGCTCACTTCATTGGAACATCTTGGAAGGGTCGGAGACTTCTCTCTCTCTCTCTTCTATAGATATTTTCACGGTCGATGCTTTTCTGAATTGTTATCAATCGTTCCACCCTTGGCAATATCTACACGGATGACTCGACGAATACAGAATTCCTACCCCTTTGTTGTGCATTTGGAGACTTGTCGAACCTCTATTGCTCAGGGATCTTTTTTCTGTGGCTTCAAAGTGAATGTTAATTCGTATCTCCTGTCCCTTGATTCACGCGGTGTTTTTTAACATTACAGCTTCCCTTATTTCGTGTGAATCTGCATATAAAAAATAATGTTAATGATAAAACTGAACAATATTGTTTCTAATTTCGAAAAAAATCATAGGCGGTTTAATTCTATTGGGTTCCAAAATTCCGAATTTTTTCTGTGGAAAGTTATTAACTAACCATTTAAGGGAGTTCAAGTAAACAATTTCATTGCTTGTTCTGAAATTGTTCGTTTTCGTTAACCAGCTGACGAACGTCAACCCTCAGAAGTCGAAACTTGTGCGAGCAATGGATCAACGAGGCCTTACCTTTTAACGTGCGATTACCCAGCACGGTGGCCCGGCGAGGATTCGAACCCCGGCCTTCCGCTTGATAGGCAGATATGCTAATCACTACACTACCGAGACCACACTATTGCTATTGCCCTTCATTCCTTAAGCAGTTGTTTTACCACATCTATACAATGAAAAGGTCCTCAGTCTTATTGAAAAATGATTCTGCCATGTTTTATTTGGTTCACTTTACATTATACTAACCACTAACCTACCCTTTATTTTTAAGTAGTGTGTTCGGAAAGACTTCTGCGGTCAGTTATATGTAATGGTAGAGTTCGGGTAGAACCGCAACTAGAGTTTTGTGTTCGACGTTTCGGCTTCGATTTTGGAGCCATTTTCAAGAAAGTGACTTCACGCTGAGATCTCAATCTACCAACTCCCCAGCGGTGTTGTCACAGGGGATTTGTGACTCGAAGTCTCGTCGTCAAGACACTTTTAAAAAGTGTTCCGCCCACTTTTTTACTTTTGAACCAACTTTTTAACGGGTGAGCCCTAATAGCACACTTTGTTCCCGGAACGTCCAATTTATGCTCCATATGAGTTGCGATATCCCGGCCCTTTATGGAATATACCCGGAACGTTCCACTGAAAATGTTCCCGGAACACACACACAGAATCATCCCAGGAACATATTATTTTGACACAACAGATTGCATAATTAAGTTTCGTTTATAAACCGGAATCATCATCATAATAGTATATTATGCAACGATCGTGTAATGATGGTTATTAATACATGAGCATAAACCGGGATACGAAACGAGCCGAAAGTGAGTTTCGTATGGTTTATGCGTGTGTATTAATAACCATTACATGAGAGTTGCATACGCTATTTTATCTACACCCAATGAATAATGAAGAAATAAAAATATTATATTATTAGTTATTTATATTGAACGCAATAATAGTAGGTAATCAATCGTATTTCTTTGAAAAATTCTACAAAATTATAATTAATTAACCACGGAAAATACAAGAATGAGAAACGAGAAGAAAAAAAATGAAAAAAAAAACTCTGCCGAGGTCAGGATTTGAACCTGGACGCAATTTTCCACTGCCGGCGCCTTTGACCTCACGGACATGAGAGCCCACGTAATTCGTTTGGAAATAAAAACATATGTGTTCCATTTGTCAAATGAAAAATATAATCCTTTCGATTGAATTTTTTTCTTGTCTAAGACATCTGTGAAGGGTCGCTGATAATTCTTCTATATCACTGCTATAAGACATTTTCATACGATTATCGAAAATTGACTAAATTCTTCAAAAATTCAATACCTACTGATTTTGACTTGACAAACGTCAAAATGCAAAGCTTGCACATCATACTTGATTGAAAAATAATGGGTTTCTATTGGTTGAAAATCTGTATCGTAATGGATTTCATTATAAAACGGGTTGTGGGCATATAAGCGTATTATTAGAGTACGGGTGTAGATAAATATATATAAACATGTATATATATATTTATATGTGCATACAAAATATACATCATATACTTGAAGATGGTATAAATGCATGAGACTCTGACGAAATGTGTAATATGCTCTGTCGCGTTTTTTTTTCTACGGAATATTCGACTCTCGAAGTTGTCAAAAAGGATTTTGTTAATTTTGAAACACTTCATCCGTAGAAAAACTGCAGTTTGCTGTCAAAGTTGTTAATTTTTTCAATGAATAAATTTAATTTCGGTACGTATTGGCTTCTTGAAGAACACTATGACAGATGACACAATCTTGTTTTGGGAAAATATGCCACCGGGTTGTTCCAGGAATGTCCGTAGAACGCTAATAAGTGTTCCCATGCCCATGGGATGTTCCCGGAACGTCTTCGGAAGGGTCCTACGCACTACTACGGGGATGCCCCTGAATAGTCTATGAACATCCACGGACGTTCCGAAAATATCCCAGTAAGACATTTCTGGAATGTACAATTTGACCACAACGTCTTTTCCGGGAATGTCCCCGGAATATTCCGCGGCTTTTTGCGACATTCCCGGAACATATTTGTTGTCGCACGTGGACATCCTTGGAACATTTTAGGAATATACTTGTGCTATTAGGGAGATATCATCATCACGACAGTGCCTTGTAGGGGCAAGGGTCGGGTGATTCTCTAGTGTGGCTTCATCCGGCGCAGAATAATCCCAGAACATTTTCTCCATGTAACAAATATTCTATGAACAATCATTCGGTATATTCCGTGGAATATCCGAAGAATATACAGAATCGTATCAAAATATATATAGTTTTGAATATCCCAATAGAATGTTCCGAGAATGATCCCAGAATATTCTCATCCTTTAAAAAATATTCTAAGAACATATACATTTCGATATGTTCCTAATATATTATCTAAATTCTGAGAATATACGGAATCTTATCAAAGTATTTTCTTTGTTATTTTAATGTATTCCATATTAGCTATTAGTTCTCCCAGCATGGGAGTTTCCAATTCCGAAGTAGTGACTTAAAAAACAAGTGTCCTATACTCCATCATCAGACAAAAATATTTCGATTTGTAGGATGAAAAATATATATGCCAAATTGACAGCCAGGAATACTTGTCCAAATAATATAAATTGTTATTGAAGGTCATTGTTTTTCAAATATCTTCGAATTATCAACATTAATCAATAAGAAGACATCAGCAACCATACCACACAGAGAAAGGTTCAATCACAGAGGTGAACAACGATAGGCGAAGTTAGGGTTTAGTTAGATGGGTGACCGCATCTGCCTAACGATGTCACTGACAATTTTTCTCTTTTTCATCAGTTTTTAAATATTCTCACAACATTCTGAAAATGTTTATGTTATTATAGAAAAGTCTATGAACATTCATAGAATCACTATGGAAAATCTTAGTATATTCGAGCAATATTCTCAGAATATTTGAAATCGTCCATTTCGAGTATGCATAGAATATGCCTGGAATATTTTAATCATGTTGTGATGATGTTCTGAGAATATTCAAATCGGAGGATATTCTTTGAACATTCTATGAATAACATTGTGTTGCCTGGGATATTGTACAGCTGTTTACCAGCTGTACATATTCTGTTATTATTTCTGACTAGAATTCCAATAAAACGTTTTCTTTATTTAATATCTATATCATGAATTTCTAGTTATTTGAAAAAATAGATTATTCGATGATAACATGAATTTATAATGAAAGAGTTAACTTTATCTATCTTTAGTCTATCTAACAATGAAATTTCAAAAACTGATTAGTAACTGATTATTATTATATTATATTATCCTCTGAGAATATTCAAATATTCTCGGAGGATATTCTATGAACATTCTATGAATGACATTGTGCTGCCTGGGATATTGTACAGCTGTGTACCAGAGCTGTACATATTCTGTTAATATTTCTGACTAGAATTCGAATAAAACGTTTTCTTTATTTAATATCTATATCATGAATATCTAGTTAGTTGAAAAAATAGATTATTCGATGATAACATGAATTTATAATGAAAGAGTTAACTTTATCTATCTTTAGTCTATCTAACAATGAAATTTCAAAAACTGATTAGTAACTGATTATTATTATATTATATTATCCTCTGAGAATATTCAAATATTCTCGGAGGATATTCTATGAACATTCTATGAATGACATTGTGCTGCCTGGGATATTGTACAGCTGTGTACCGGCTGTACATATTCTGTTATTATTTTTGACTAGAATTCGAATGAAACGTTTTCTTTATTTAATATCTATATCATGAATTTCTAGTTAATTGAAAAAATAGATTATACGATAATAAATAAATGAATTTATAATGTAAGAGTTAACTTTATCTATCTTTACACTAACAATGAAATTTCAAAAACTGATAAGTAACTGATTATTATAATAAAAATTAAATCACAACTTTCAATTTATATTCTTGCTGAGTTTTTATAATGCAAATCGACATTTATTGGAAGTGTTCTCGCAGAGAGTGGAATAACATTTCCACCATCTTTCACCTTACAAATTACACACCACGCGCTTTTCATTATAATCGAAAAACATTTTTTTAGTCACGATGCCTTGAACTATTCAAATGATATATTTTGTTATTAATGATCACGCCAATAACTACTCACAAATTAAAATAAAACGTGCTCACAACAACAAAGAACACTAGTTCCTTCAAAATGATAACTGAAAAAAATGTGCAGCCGGTACAGCTGCACAAGATCACTTGTAACATAGGCAACATTCATTTTCATATCTAGAGGGATCTGATCGAGCAATGCCGTTTGACCACCAATGGAATTGTAGGGAGACCTTTTGTAATTATTTTCAATTATGTTTATTGAAGACGCTGTTTGAATCGCAGCGTGAATAAAACAATCAATTTGATATGAAAAAGAAACAAATTTGGGTGTTTTTACATATACACCCCCCAAAGGTGTCTGCCTTTATTATTCATTGTACAATTGCCTTAATTTCACATTAAAGATTTTTGGCTTTTGTATAAAACACTTTCGTGGGTCCATATTTTTTCACTTGCCCTCTATGCGCAGCACCTGGTGTCCCAAGGAAGGTCCAGCATACATATAATACTTACCTTTGTATCTACCCTAGAGATGCATCATAGAAAATTTTCAAGGTGCATGAAACACTTCATGAAACGTGCGTCACCAATAATAGAATGGGGTAGGTACCATCAATTTGGTGCAATTAAATGCTGGGAAAATCAAGGCATGCCTCTTCTCAAAGAAAGACGATCTGTAATATCGCAAGGTTTTCGGGCTTGAGGGCCGTGTATTGGAATTTTTAATTCCGGAGCTTTCGGCTACATCTGCGGCAGCCATCTTCAGCGGCGTAGTCGTAGGTCAACTCTCCTGTGCGAGTCTACTATGACTGGTGTTGACGATCTGTCTTTATTTAATATTCATATGTCAGGAGTAACTATTCCTACAAAGTCAACTATCTCGATGCTAGGAATTACGATCAGTAATAATTTCTCATGGGAAAACCATGTGAGATCGATTCTTGAAGGTGCTTCCCAAAAGCTTGAATTTTTATTTTATGCGAAGGAATACGTCGGCTTCTAATGATCTACAAAGCACAGATACGGCCGGTCTGTTCATTGAAACTTCTTGATTCTATTCAGAGAAAAGCAATTATCCGTCTTGCTTTTGATTCTTCGCTCACGGACTCGCTCACTTCGTTGAAGCATCGTAGAATGATCAGAGACTTGTCTCTCTTCTATAGATATTTTCACGTTCTATGATCTTCTGAATTGGGTCAATCGTTGCACCCTTGGCAGTATCATCACGGCGAGTGTGCAGTTCTCGTGCACAGGGATCTTTTTTCAATAGAATACCTAAAGTGTGGAACATACATATTTTTATTTGTTCTCTGTTTGAGGAATACTACTTAGCTCAAGATCTACAGGTACCAGATCAGTTATTAGTTAAGACACATGCAGTATAATTCAGAGAAGGCCTATAATTCAACTAAAATCACGGTCTTCTTTCTGTTTAGTACATAAGATTTCAATGTTTGTCGCTGAAGGGATACTCATTCACATGAAGAGTGACCATGCAGTCGTATTCATAATTCTGGTTGCAGCGGCATTGTTGATGATAAACTCCAGGAGTTACGAAAATTGTTTTCAGTGTGTGTGTGACCAGAATAATCACAGATAAAACAATGGAAGTACTATTTTTATCCGTGGTCGGTACCTACTTACTTATAATACAAACATATCAGTATACGCAGATGCTGATAAATTTGTCAAAAAGCTTTCGTTTCAATTACTTCTTGTAATTTCCATTTATGTAATATCTATTATAATTCATGAAACAATAGAACAAATAACTCGGATATCACCCCGTACACAAATACAAGCTTGCTTTCATGCAACCTGTTGCGCTTTCCGGTGTGTGTCGTCAGTGGCGTTCGTTTCCTTCGGTACTAATCTGCGGGTTAAGCTCTGTTCACCCATTCTGTGAGAAATATATTAGTCGCTAAGACTTATATCATTTTTACATCAAATTCGTTCTGAATAACAATGACATGACTCAATTTATTCACGGAGAAATATAGTTGTTCAAATTTGAAAGAACAGAAACAGGTAATTTTTTAAGTTTTCTGTTTCTTGGAACCTGTCACAAGAGCAGACTTCTCGTCTACGCCGATAAATTGAAACGTTGATGGAAATTAAAGTACCTGTTGATCAAGATAGAAACTTAATTAGTTGGTAAATTGTAGTTTCCTTCATTTTTTTCAATGAAGAACAAAACAAATTAAATCATATAAAGTGGAATATATACTCACTACTTACTGTTTCGATGTTTTGTGAAAAAAATCTTTGTTTCCGTTTTCAAAATGTTTCGAATACGTTTTAGAAATATTTTCACGATTTTCTTGTTCTTTCATGAAAAATAAAAAAAATCAGAAGTAAGCACTTGTCTTCCACAACAATAACATTTTTAGCATCTTGAAGTTACTCAGAAAAGTATAGGAGTGAATCAATTTCTATTGCAAAAATTAAAAATAGGTAAATGAAATCCGATGTGAGTTGTGATTAGCTTGGTAAAATTCAGTACTATTTTCGAAAACTGAAAGTCAATTTTTTGTGGTGAACGAATTCTTTCTTTTTAGTTTTTTTGGGTCCTTAACCTACCACAATAGGAAAGAATTAGCAGCGACTTCTCGTTTAATTCAAATTTGCCTATCCTGTTTTTTTTATTGAGTTGTACGAGAATTTGCTGACCTAAAAGAAAGTGTTCCACTCAGAAGAAACTGTTTTTGATTTAACGCAGCAACTTTTTGGGATAGATTGAAAATCTGTCCTTCTTCACTTGTATAGACTCCATTGAAAATTCTTATTTCTCGAGTTATTTTTCAATATTGGTAACGAAAATTGCAAATGCAGCAAAAAATTGCTACGTGGAATACGGGTGTAGTTCATCAAAACTGCACCACTTTTGACATTGATTGAACCGAACGCTTATCTTGAAAATACCTAATGTGTTCTGAGATTACATTGCCAGATACTACACTTTAGAATCAGTACTCTGACCTCTGGCCCTTCTGGATCGTATACCATCTCATATGTAACTGTCCTAATAAACGAGATAAAAGGGCTTGTATCTCAGAGCGCTATGCATCATTGTGTGGGTACCATAATTTATATGAAGGTTAATGGGAGATACCCTCGTGTGACCCGAAGAAAAATGAATGTAACATTCTATGATCGTCTGGAGACCAAATCCACCTGCGAGCGTACAACGTGTGAACGCACCTCAACGAGGTGGTCATGCGGGTCCGAAACGTGCACCGAAGCGGAACGGCGGTCTGGGAGGGAAAAGAGGGGACGACAGCAGCCGCTTCACGGGCTGACAACTCTGCGCGTTTCCCGGACGCTAGCACACCCATGCGGAACGGCTCGGCTGGCCGTCTTCCACGTAGGTACCACTGGGTACAACCGGAGGTACGACTGATGGTCGAGCAATGCCATTGTCAAGACCGTGCGAGATACATCTGTCGCATATCGGCGCAGAGTACGTACACTTGGCGTAATGACGTTGTGATTGGCAATGTTTTCTTAGCCTCGTATACAGGATGATGCATGCGGAACTTTTTCATTTTCAATAGTTATACAATGATCCTCAAGAATTTGTTTTAACTTTCATAATTTCCAATCTAGTTCCACCTTTGCTGGTCGGTTTCGGATAAACGGACTCGTAGTCAGGCTTCCCGGTGCTCGTCTATTTCAAACAAACGATCAGCTAGATAGGAACGTACCTACATATTCCATTCTTGCTTCCAGTTGCTTTATTTTAGAATAACGTGCTTGAGTAGTGCTTTGCTTCCTGCGTTGTTGTTTCAAACTAACAAAATCCTAACAAACACAATTACATCTTTATGAAAAAAAATTGAAATCAGTTTTTTTGTTAACCGCAGCAAACGTCTCCCTATGAAGGTCAATTCTCAGATGTTGAAACTTTTGTCAGCTGAAGATTAACGAGTTCTTACCTGTAACGTGTGCGTTCTAACACGCGAGAGGATAAGGAGAGAAAGTCTGTCCAAGCTCGGCTGCCCATCCACATTGTGGATGCTCAGAGTGTGGCTTGGCTCCATATCCCACACAACACATGGACATCCAGTGGATATCTATTAATGATATTTTGGACAACCGATGGACGTACAGTTTTTATCCAAAGGATATTCAGTGGACGTCCAATGGACACTCTTAGACCACCAACCTGTACGTCCATAAAATATCCTTCATAAGATATCCATTATGGACATCCATAAGATTTCCTTCATGGCTACCCATATGATATCCATCATGGATATCTACAAGATATACTTCATGCGGACATCCATGAGATATCCATCAAGAACGTCCATGAGATATCGTTTATAATTCTACATAATTATTTGTGCAATTCGTTTCAGAGAAACCAACCTAGCTTGAGACGTGAAAAAGTGCTGCATACTTCTTGGACAACGGATTATAGTCAGTAATATATCCTGTGATAAGGCACTCAAAGTGACCGTATGTGCAATTTAAAATGTTCTGCAAGATTGGTTTCGCTGTATTTAAAAAATTTAGACAAGCCAAGATAAACTGTAGAGTGGTAGACGAACGATTAAAAAACTTATGTCGTTAATGAGGATTTTGTATTTTTTCATTACTTTTTAAACAAAATACTTGATATAGTTTAAATTTGCCAAGAGTTCCCAACAGAAAAGGTATTGATGAATTTAAATAGTTCTCAATTTGAATAACATATGAATATAGTATCGACAATTCACTTGCTTCCTTCCAAAAGTTTACGTCACGTAAATGCTAATGATCACAGTTTACAATTATTAACTAACACACCACTATTTTCGTTTCTTTATAAACACAATTATTGCATAATGCACACCACAACGCTTCAACTCAGTTCAACATAATTTTTTCAAACCGACCCAACACCCAACGACTCTCAAAATTACGACATTTGACAGACGCCATAGACGTTTGCACGTCAGGAAACCGAGTCATGTAAATAGCCCAATCGCGTTGCCAATTCGTAGGGTGCCACTGCGGAAGAAACATTAATTATTTATACAATAAATGTATGAAATGGATGTCCATAAGATATCCTTCATGGATATCCATCGTGGATATCCGAAAGGATATCCATTTTGTACATCGTATGGATATTTTTTACTGGGAATACTTTGGATATCCAAAATTTGGATATCCTATGGATATCCAAAATTGATCCAAGGCTATTCCGACATGAAATGGGCATGAATTGGACGTCCATAGGATATCGTGTGCTGTATGGGATATACGATGAAAGATGAAACATGAAACACGGCTAAGTCTCCGTCAGTTACGACGATGTTACGTGTGATACCACATTTTAAGTTGCTTGAATACCGCAGTGACTTACTTTTGTCATACTCAACAGACACACGTTTTGCAATATATCTTTATGACATGTTTCTTATATTATATTTCAATATTTTCCCAATATCGCTGCGATGTTACGAAGAAATGACTTGTGCGATATCGCAAATATATGGAATGCTCCAAATGTTATATCCTTCGTATTCGAATAATTTATTTTAAGAAATAAGGCAGTCTATATTGTTCCACTGAAAAAAACAAAAATAAACGAGAATAGGATGTTAAAAGAGCCACCCATCCAACCATTACATATCGTATTCCTCATATTTTGAGGTTATAGTCAATGAAAAGTATACAATTATTGTCACATTGCCTTCATACAGTTATCCTCGTGAGACAACTGACATTTGTAAAATATTATTGGTACAACAAACGCATTTATTAAAGCTAAACCCAAATGTACATTCATCTACCTAAAAATGGTTCTGAAATTGTTCGCTTCCGTTAACCAGCTGACGAACGTTAACTCCCAGGAGTCGAAACTTCTGCGAGCAATGGATCAACGAGGCCTTACCTTTTAACTTGCGATTACCCAGCACGGTGGCCCGGCGGGGAATCGAACCCCGTTCTTCCGCTTGAGAGGCGAATGTACTAACCTCTACACTACAGTATTATATTTCCAACCTCTTCATAGGTGAAAGGCATTCACAAAACAATGTTTGTTAGTAGCTTCAAGAGCTCATCTATTTCCAATGGCTACTTGAACAACACAATGTATGGAAATTAATCTTTCATTCATTTCGTGTACTTTTCATGAAATTATTTCGAATGATCGTGCATATATACGAACTTCGGCAAAAGTTATCATTTCTATCTCGAGAAAAAGTTTACCTCGGCTTTCAATCTCGGTTAGCTATATTTTTCTCGGGAGACGAATGATTCACTTCTCGCCTCGGTATGTGATATACTATCGATGACATTCGGTACAGAGGTACTGTCCTTTCAGTACAATATTGCATCTAGCAGATAATCTCACAGCTAAACCGAATATTCCACAAAGAAGGTTATATAAGTAGTTCATTACAACCGTGGGGAGCATTGCATTTCAATCAGTAATTATTGGTTAGAAAAACACAGAATACCTGTTCTATGCGTCAGAACGGTGATTACTATACTCGTTTCACTCGAAGCAGGAACGAGACCGGCTAGATGCTAGAACCTAGTGCAGACCTTGAAAAAAATTGATCGATCACAGTGATACATCATTCTGAAAGCAACATCGAGAGTTTACAAATTGTGCGCTTTTCAGCTTTACAACACGTCCCCATGTACGACTCATCACCGATGCTAATGCTATGATAATTCATTCGGAATACGAGCCGTGCAATGGCCAAATATAGAAAAACCGAAAATAAAGTAGTCCAGAAGTGATATAAGAAATTTAAATTTCGAATATAAATTTAAACGACTCTTGATAATATTTCGGTTTTGGCTTGAGGTATCAATTGGGAGGTAGATTTCGTTTCAGTGACCTAGGAAGTTTTGAATTCGATATATATTTTTACACGACAAAAAATCGAGTAATGTACCTACATAAATTTCCATGAGACCGAAAGCTGATGATATCTGGTGTTGAAGTCGAATATTTGAGAAGCCAAGATTATCTTTATATGCATTAATATAGTATTGAAATTCCATGGACTTCCTGGAGTGGATGTGATTAAATCCATATAGATCATAAAGTACAGACTTAATACTGATTTCTCTACTTCCTTTCTGAATCATATGAGTTTTTTTCACAGCAGTGTAAAAACACTCTACAGTTCTTCAGCATAGTTTTAGTAGCAATAAGTCGACATAAAGGCAGGGGAATAGATATTTCAGATAGCCCTGATTTTTTGTGAATGAGTTCAACGTCTAGGAATGGTAAACACATATCTATCTATTGAAGAAAATGTCAAAAATCACTTCCTAAAAACTTCATCATCACACAAAAATCATGTCCCCAAAAGTCAACATGAAAACTTCTTTCAGTTCACCAAAACTTTATGGAAGAATTATTTATTAAACCCATAAGTGCTATATAAAATGGATACAGTATATATCTGCCTGATTTATAGGACCCAAATTGTTTCATCAAAAATCACAGATCTTTTCTTATTAATTTCTTCAAGATTGCTTCATATATCTCACCTAATAGTCATGTACTGTTTATCTGATAGGTTTGTGAATTTTTAAATTTAGTTGGCGATCCGAAAATTTATTTGAAGTACCCACACTGCCCTCCCAAGCCAAATATACTACTAAACTCCATCTAATAGACTTTCGAGATAATTGAATTTGAATGAATGATATTTGATTTTTCTTCATGACATACCAATCAATAATTATGATGCAGTGACAAAGAAAATCTAAATTTGGCTTAGGACGACAGTATATAATATAATATTACTGTGAATATCTCGAAGAAGATCTCATTTAAATCTATTCACGGCCAGTTCAAAATAACTCTCAATTCTGAAAAGTGTCATTAGACGATTTTCCTTATAGGTTTAGATTTTTTGTTTAATACAACTAGACTCACCACTGGACATTATACATTAATCGTGAGGTATTTTCTGTAAGGTAAGTTTTCAACGATACCGGTTTTTCTGGGTGGACCATAATCAGTTTCTTTTCTCTTACTTGAAATATAATAAACACAAGAACTTTGCTTTCCAACAATGAATACAAAAATTGAAAATAGGGGAATGTACTTCTACAGAATGAACCAATCAGAGCCTATTGATTTACCACTAGTACTAAGGTTTCAAACCATAAAAACAATAAAATATTGTCACTTTATCAGTTTTTACCTCATCAACATTTCTTTCAGTTTTGTGAAACAATTTCAACATCACAGTTTCGTTGAATGCATCATTTGTTATGTTACTACGAAATAGCCGTCATTTCGAGCTGGGCGCAGTTTAAAAACAAGACACCGCTTATACCTGAAACCATTTGAAAATCTCCTTTAACTTCAAATATTTTTGTTTTCAGACATTTAACGTTCTCTCCAACCTAGGAATAGTACTCCGTGTTTTCTGGAAATGAAATATTGTATTAAAATGGTACTTACGACTTACAATATTATCAAACGGCGCATTGCTTTTCAATCAGTTATACAACTCGTTTGCCGATAATTACAATAATTGGACCATTTATGGCATACAAATTAATAAACTAGTTCAATTTTGACTTCACCGATATTAATTAGTCTGATTGGTATCGATCATTTCACCGAATAACAAAATTCAGTCAAATTGGAAATTACCATGCAAAAGTTGCTTCATTTATCAAAAAAACAAATTTGTTAAGAGCGCTGCAACATAAACATGGTTGTAATTATAACCATTTCGTTTCATTGGAATATCATTTTGGGATGATAGCACCACCAGTTTGACTTTGTTCAGAAATAGGGGAGCTAAATTCTCAGGCACAATTTTTGATGGATCCTTATTTTGGAATACTCATATTATGTCGTCAATAAGAGGCTAAATAAATCATTCGTCCTTACGCCATAGCTGATGAAAGCAATGTTGATCAGGGAAATCTGTTGAGAATCTATTACACAATGACTTTTTATTTTATTGGATATTGATAAGACAAAATGGCATCTTGAAATTATTTTTGAGGTGGAAAATCGTGAAAATTGTAAACCAATATTTATTAAAATGAAGTTTCTGACTGTTCTATCGGTATACATTTTCAAACGTGTAGTATTTATCCAATAAAATAACCAAGCTATCTTCATGACCAATAGATATTTCTATAACTGTTACACACGTCTTGGCGATTAGTTGAAATATCCTTCCTCATGACAACCAAATTCGAAAAATCACCCTTGCATAGTGCGATAACCTTCTATAAAAAAATATTAATTTTGATTAATATATATTCTGCGTTTTACATAAAGTACCTCGCAGCGCGTGAATTTTTGTCGTAGAATACGGTTTGTGGTACCTACCTTCAAATACTTCCCCCTTTCAAGGGCAGGCTGTAATAAATTGGTCCAAAAATCTGTCCCTACCGCTTGGTATAACCTGGAAATACCTTTTACTAAAATTTGGAGTACGTGGGGCGTTCATATGATGAAATTTGCTTCCCTGCGAATTGAAATGATCTGAAATCCTGACAAATATTTCTTCTGATGAATCATTTAGAACATTTCTGGGGTTGCTGGGAGAATGCAGAGGGTAGAATTGCGAATGCTATTCAGACGTAAAATGTGCCTTTTTAGAAACCTGCAAACACCGGTCTCAGGCTATAATAGAAAAGCCCAAGCGGGGATTTCGGGATTTACTAAAGCGCGGCAGATCAATATACAGGGGGATACCTTGTACCCGGTTGAGTACTTCTACCGTATATGAGCCCTACATATATGGCCGCACTTCAAGGATAAAGGATCAGATTAGTAAAAAAAATGATAATCTGAAATTCTCGAGCGCGTCAGATTATGGTAGGGTGAGTTGGTTACATCCTGAAACGTGTATATTCCACTAATCTGACAATTCGAGAGTGACCTTAAGGAAGGAGGACGGCTACGAAGTTGTAAAAAAAAGTCATCTCGAAATTCTCGAGCGTGGCTAATTTTATTTTTATTCTGAAGGGAGTAATTCAAGAATTGCAAAAAATATATAATCTGACGATTTCCACAAGCCGAAATGATAAAAATCCATTCTCTCTTACTCTTTCTCTATCTATTGCTCTCTCACTCCGTCCCCACTCTGGTTCATGATGCCATGACAGCTGATCATACAGACTCGTTGGTGGCATTATATTGTTCACAACGAATATCCAACGTTTTAAGATTTTAAAAATTTAATTGCTTATAATTATTCTCTTATAAATACAAGTATTCTACTTAAAAGAGGATACATTTTTTTATTTGCATGCTTTTTCATGAGGTTTTCAATCAATCACGTTCAATGATTTAAAAAAAAAAAAAAATCGAATTGGCAGAATAGGCGAATCCCTCCAGATAATCTTCAGATTATGAGACTGCAACGTCTAGGGCGTAAAGATGAACCATATATATCTTAATCTGACGCGCTTGTGTGTTTCAAAATGACTAATTTTTTTTTCACATACTAATATCGGCCGCGTGTCCACGTCACATCTAAACCGTCAGATTATTATATAAGAGCTTTTTTTAAGGTTCACTTAACATCACCTCAGAAGATGTGACGCGCTCGAGAATTCTTTTTTATTTTCCACCCTTACGTACGACCACCCCCATCATGAAAACAATCAGATTAACGTACGTACATTTTTAAAAATATGTAGAACATAGATGATATCAATATCTGACGCACTCGAGTATGACCATGCAACGTTTTTTTTTTACATTTTTGAAAGTCTATAGCCGCTTTCCCACCGATGAAAAGGTATACATTATATAACATTTTTTTCTTTTTATCATCTAAGCTTCGCAACCAAATAGATCTATGACGCTCGAGTAAATCCCGATTCAGCATCGTGGGCTCTCCTACTATTATATACGTTTTGGAAACGCATGGGAATATAATTGAAATATTGTTTGTCATACCTTATATTTGATAAAAGCAAATTTTTGTGTCATATTATACTCATACGTATTCCCTCTCAGGAGTTATAAATCATAAAATTCCGTTAAAGCAAACAGTACCCAATGATTTTATTTCAATTCATCTCTAAGGAATATTATGCAACTATAGTAGTAAATTATACGAGCACCATTATACCATTATACTGCCAGCCATAGCAACGGCAGCGTTCAAAAACTATAAGTGTTGAAGAACGAACATTTTCAAATGACTGTGGAGTTTTAACATTGAAAAAAAATATAAATACTGGTTTATGATTACCGGTAATAGCTAGGTAGAATTGAGAGAATGCATGTGCAGTCCTCAAAAATGTTAATGCCACCTGACAAGGTGCTTTTCAAAAGTGTGATGGCCACCTGATGATAACCTCCGGGTGTCTGAATGACTTCAATTTGAGAATTATCAATTATACGAATGAAAATGCCTAGGTAATCGACTGTTTGAAGCAGAAACGGAATAATCGCACTGGAGAGTCCAAGTTGTGCTTAGTGGTTACAATGGATACCTCATTCTAAGATGTAGTCGAATTGGTAGGAGTAAGAAAAATCTCTGAAATGACTAGGAAGGAGGAGGTCGGTCAGGCCTGGAACATGTATGAAATAAAGATGCGGTTCACTTACAAAATCGTAAAGAAATTCGTATAGATGCTGGATGCAACATTAAACGGGGAAAACATATGCCCTAGTACTTGGTAATATATTACCTGCAGAAGCTATGGTATAGTGAAACACGTGTAGCGGTCTTGTAAACTGTCTAGTGAATATCACAAAAGAAGTGGTTTTGAATACATCAGGAAC
Source organism: Zygogramma bicolorata (assembly GCA_032362365.1). NCBI lineage: Eukaryota > Metazoa > Arthropoda > Insecta > Coleoptera > Chrysomelidae > Zygogramma > Zygogramma bicolorata. The sequence continues at coordinate 171,189 of JAVJAQ010002551.1, read as the reverse complement.
TAGTCAATTCTATCAGATTCTTATATGCAACAGGTAACTTTTTGAACATCTGCTAAGAAAATCTCTTCAATGTGTGATAATTTGATGAAATCAATTGATCACAGCACAAACTACAGAAAGGCCACTCTTTCTTTGTCGGTAATTTCGATTTATTATAACGGGATTGGCTGAATGCCATTCAGTAGCTCCGAATTAGTCAGTAGAATTCAGTCGAAGTTACTAGTTTAAATTTTCAACTTCAAGTACTAGCATTTGCTGAAAAGAAAGTGAATGAATTCAAGCTCAAGTACGTATTGGAATATTATTTCTATTTCAACTCGAGTATCTTTTCTTTAACCACTTCAACTCTATTGCCTTCAAGACAATAATGTCTTCGTCAAGATTCGAACAACTTTATCTAGAAGATGGTGAAACCTCACGAAGTAATATCCAAAGCCTCTTATTCTGTCATCCGACACGTAGCAAGTATAGAAAAAAAACGTGGAATCATGGTTTCAATTGTGATTATTTTTCGATTACTGTCACCCATTTTTTCACATTTAGTGAATCTTGATGCAAAGAACGAACTTTCACTTCATCTTTTACTTCAAGAAAGTCATCACAATGGTGGCGTTTCACACAAAGCCTTGAAGCAAGTGTCGTGAATGAATGCTTTCATTAATTAGTGTGACAAGCAGGCATTGAAGAGTTGATGAAATTTGTTCTTTGGGATCAGTCAAGAACAAAAACATGGGTATTTTGACAGCGCTTGTTGAGTGCTTCGATCTATGCATTGAATATTTTCAAGTACTAGTTGAACTATACGATATACATTCAATCGCAAATACCAATACTTTAATCCTAGACTTATGGTCATCCCTGTAGGTTCTGTCGAAATCGCTGAAAAATAGTGCACGTTCCAATCTACCAGACGAAATATAATACCACTATTACTGTTTATTTTAACGGAATCCGTGACTGTTTTTCCAAAGGAACTGCTCAACAACAATTCGTGATTGTTTCCTAGATAGTCATCGCTGAGATTCTGTAAAACGTCTACTTGATGCTTGATATCATGTAATACCTCGTACCGTTACGAATGAAAATGATTTAGTTTTGATGCATTCATAATTCCTCAAAAATGTACATGCCAACGTCTCAGTTATCTCTTGTACGCCGTGGAAGAATGGCAGGACAAAAAATGTCGATTATCTATGCAACGGATGCATGGAACGGTTTTTCAGTGGAATGACTGGATTGTCTTTATGTGATGACTCCTTGAGAAACCGAACAAAAGTGAATTATATCACGATTGTCTTGTGGTGCTATGATGAAGTCTTTTTGTACAGAAATCATACAAATACCAAACTCCATGTAAACACTGCGGTCGTAATAGTACGGGCAACAGTGACAAAGGACCCCGCACGGTTCTTATGGAAAATGGGTCCCAGTCGAATTGGCTGAAAATTTAGGATACTGTAGTTTATGATGTCCTGATCAAATGTCTCCATGGGCACAACAAGATCTAATGTACAGTTTTTGAGATACAGGGTGTCAAACATGCAGAGAGAGGGATGTTACTTACCTTTAGAAAATCAATAATGTGGCGATTTTTTTGTTACAAAAAGTTAAGGATAATAATTACAATCTCAATATTGTCGACACGAGTTGTAATAAGAAGTTATAAGACTCCGTATACAGGGTTATTAATAATTACATAATTTTTATGTAATTCTTCAAACAAACTCAGTCAAACGCAAAAGCTCGTAGACTTGCAGAATAAGTAAAAAATATTTGATTTTAATATTGGGCGATCTGAGGTTACTATTATACGGGGTCTTCCACTTTTTTAGTTGTAGTAATTTAATTTTTTTCAGGAACATATAGAAGAATTAAACATAAAAGTAGAAAACTAAATATAATATGATCAATATTTTGTGGCTCATGCCTATTTGTTGCATCTTGTACGGATCATATAATTCGGTTAGGGGATAGGCCCAGCGAATGTTTGGGTGATGGCCTGCGAAGCATGTCCCAAAAACCATAGGACAAGACTTATTACAGAATAATAGAGCATTTTCTTTTTTTTTTCATCTTGCATACACTTCATATTATGAGAAATGTGGCTGACATTATTACAAAAAGCTATGACTATTATATATTATGTGGCCTACAAAGATGTATTTTTTGTCTGAAAACTTGAAATCATTAAGGAAACAGTAAACCTTAATACAGACAATTGGCACGTGGTCTCATCTCAAATTAACACAGTAGCTTGGAATAGGACCGGTTTCGGAGGTCTACCTCCATCATCAGTGTCGCTTTGCGTTAGCTCTGGAAGTACAAGGATCTTTGCTCAAATATATTATACACTTTGGTGTTGTATGTAGGATATACATATTTAGAAAATGTATATTTTGTATGAGAATAATGAATAACTAAGGGAACAGTAAAACTGTAACAACTCAACGCGGCCATCAGTAAACAATAACTGTAACTGACTTCATCTCAAAACAACATGGCAATTTCAGGTGCATTCAAAGCTAAAACCATCGACAGACCGGTGTTGAGGGTCTCATATTCAAAACGTAATGGGGATGTCGATACGTTTTGTATGGAAAAGTTCTAAGGCTATTTACATAGGGTGATTCTTTTTTTACGAAATCAGACTAGTATCGTACGTAGATATAAAATAAAAAACTAAACCTAACGAACAATATTATTTTGTGGTTGGGGTCTGTTTCCTGCATCGTGAACAGATCCTATCAATTGGGTTAAGGGGTAGCGAATGTTTGGTTGATGGCGTGCGTACCCCAAATACCATATTACACTAGCAATATGTGCACAGGTACCGACAGTTCGAGCACCAGATTTACAGGTGCAGTAATAACCATCTATAGATTCTTCTTCATTATTTATTTCTTCGTTATTTGTTGGTCGATATGAAATCCACAGTTGATATTTAGCTGCACTTCTAAAACGAGAAAATACTCTAACCCGTAGAAGCCCTGGCCATGGTAGTCTGTTGATATCTCTCAAAGTTTCAAACTGAAATTCTTCGTCGTCCCTCTGTAATTTGTCTTGGACATAGGACGGTGCCAACTTTACTTGATAAACTCCAATTGTTAGCGTTTTTATAAAATCAAGCGTCAGAATTGGAAAATCTTGCAACTGTTCAGCATCTAAACGTACCCATCTTTGAGCATTTCTAGTATTCAGATTCTCTTCCTCAACTAGTGCTTGAACGACATTTGGTTCACTAGCCTTTTCAAGTAATCTTTGAGCCAATTGTGCATCGGCTCCTTCCATCAGGATAGGAGGGTGATATCTATTAATAATAGCTCCAGCTATCCGAAAAAAATCCCCTAGATGGGAAAGATGTTGTATTTGAATATTTTGTTGTAGAAACTTAAACATTGATTTTATGTGGCCGTTTCGTGATTCTACTATCCACCTCGACTTTGTGATCAAACGAGAGTCGTTAGCATCTTCGGTTGAGAGTTGGTGTTGGTTAGGAAGCATAAGTGCTGGCATTTTATGCACAATGCCTAGGTGTCCAAGTATTTCAGTAGCATCACGGTACCCCCTATCCACTACTACAATATCATTTTCCTGAAACCATCTTCTCATTATATTACCGTCTAGTTCAAGTTCATTTTGCAAAATAGCAGCGTCATTATTTTTACTATCAGAGAAGTATGGCCCTTGAATGTCGACTATGTAACCGTCAGGTGCTACTATTAAAATAGGTTTTAATAAGTGTCGGCCTTTGTGTACACAATACGACTGCCGTAAAACTCTGAAATTGCTACTCTTTTGAATGTAGCTGTAAGTACCATCAATGAAAGTGATTGCTCGAGGAATTTGTGGCTCTGGATTATATAGTACATTAGCAAAGTCCGTAACATGTCTCTCAATATAATTTTCTCTAGTAATAGCATTAAAGCCTATGTTGGTAGTCACAAAACGTTGCATCAAAGATTGTCTAACAAGAGTAACGGCTAGACTTACTGCCTGTCTACTTGAATAGCCAAACATTAAACGTACAAAATCATCAGAAAGTCCATGACGCATTTTGCACAAGAACATCAAGAGATCTTTTTTATTCACATATCTGTAATAATCTTCTTGGCGTACTCCATCGCAGTAGGAAAATAGTTCTGAAAACTGCTGTTTATTAACTGGGTATAAGTATTCAAATTCACTGTCACTTAAACTATTCTCGTCGTATATTCTCGTCAGATTTTTTGCTACATGACGAACTCCTTGTAAAAATGACTGAAGAATTTCTCCTCTTATAACATAGGGTCGGTTGATGTAACGCAATCCAATTACCAAAGGTTGTAAAATATATCCTTGCTCATCTAAATGATGAGCACATGATTTAACATATTCGGGAATATAGATATCTTTCAAAATGAAAACATGAGCCCTACATTCGACAGATAACTTACGAAGATCTTCATCGCTGTTACATATCAAGCACGTACTACTTCTAGTTTGCGTTAATACATTTATCTTTAAACAAGCAGGGTCTTCTTCAATAGCAGATATTTCATTGCGGATCGACTGATTGCAATTGGTACATATTTTCGTATCAGCATTTACATTAAGAGACGGCCTGAAAAATTCTTGTCTTCTACGAATAGCTATTTCAGATTTTGCAGCATTCTCTTCCCCATTTATTCTCGTCATCAAACGTGGTTGAAATCGTCCATCACAAACAAAACAAGTTAAGAGATTTCTATTCCTTAGGGCCATCTTATTCTATATTGAAGAAGGTAGTCTGTTTTCATAAGTCTGCTGTATCAAATCAAACAATAAACTAGTTACAATCACTTACAATTAGCAGATACTAAATTAGTGTCAGAATCAACATTAACTGTCAAAACAATTATTTCCAAGGGAATCTTTGATTCAATCTTATGTAACACTGTATCCAGTAACACCGTGCGCTTCATATTTTCATTTTTTGTGCAGGGTATTGGATTAAGGTTGGACACCAGCGATACATTGATTCGTTATAATATACAGGGCGATTCATTAAATGCGACGACCGGCTTTATTATTAGCTTTAATAAAAGTTATCAATAATAGTTAAATCAAATAATCATAACATATTGACCTTCAAACTTAATATATTAAAATAATATAAGTATACAGATTACACATATAGGGGGGTTCATAATTACAAGATGAATATAATTTATTTATTATACTACAACACCCTGTTCACTTATGTTGATTTGGAATTTTGGCAATTATCTGAAACAAACTCTTGAAGCATTTAGAATAATAATAGATGCTAGGATTGAAACTGTTAAATCAGCAAAACTTGGGGTAACGGAATTGGGACAAGCATTGGTACAAAAGTAAATGCTGTACAAGATGGTGTAAATGCCCAAAATGCCGTATAATTTGTGAATCACACGGTATGAACCGGCGATGAAGATCTTCATTATCTGTCGAATATGGGGCTTTATTTCGGAAAGGATTAAATCATGTTCACATCATTTAGATAGGCAAGGGTTTTTTTTAGAACCTTTCATTCAGTAATAATTATCGGATTACGTTACATTAACCGATCATAAGATGAGAGATCTTGTCATTCTTACAGAGATGTAACAAAAAATCTGACGAGACTACCACGAAAGTAGTTTGAGTGATATTGAATTTGAATGTTTATACACACATAAAAGATAAGAGATCATTATTATTCCAATTGTAAATCAGGTGCTCGAAAGTGTCGGTACGTTCCACATAACGCTAATATCGGATGCAAGCCATCAACAAATAATAGAATCCGTACATAATCATAATTACAATGTCTTAACATACATGGTATGAACTGGTAAGAAATATTTTTAATGCACTAGTCTCCCATTTGATTGCTGCATCATCATGCGGTCGACCAGGATCCGTACAAGATGCAACAAATAGGCATGAGCCACAAAATATTGATCATATTATATTTAGTTTTCTACTTTTATGTTTAATTTTTTTATATGTTCCTGAAAAAAATTAAATTACTACAACTAAAAAAGTGGAAGACCCCGTATAATAGTAACCTCAGATCGCCCAATATTAAAATCAAATATTTTTTACTTATTCTGCAAGTCTACGAGCTTTTGCGTTTGACTGAGTTTGTTTAAAGAATTACATAAAAATTATGTAATTATTAATAACCCTGTATACGGAGTCTTATAACTTCTTATTACAACTCGTGTCGACAATATTGAGATTGTAATTATTATCCTTAACTTTTTGTAACAAAAAAATCGCCACATTATTGATTTTCTAAAGGTAAGTAACATCCCTCTCTCTGCATGTTTGACACCCTGTATCTCAAAAACTGTACATTAGATCTTGTTGTGCCCATGGAGACATTTGATCAGGACATCATAAACTACAGTATCCTAAATTTTCAGCCAATTCGACTGGGACCCATTTTCCATAAGAACCGTGCGGGGTCCTTTGGACCAATTTTTTTATATGAAAATGAGAAATGTTTTTATACCACTTATATTTGTAACTAACGTTACTGCCGCTGTTTCGTTATATATATATATATATATATATATATATATATATATATATATATATATATATATATATATATATATAAATCCTTTAAATATTCGGGTGTGCAGTCAACATGGAATTGGAAAAAGTTAACTCTTTATTCTGTTCAAGCTTTCGAGTCTTTATTGGCTCTTCATCAGAAACTGAATGTGAGGTTAATAATCCTTTTTTAATGAAAACATGAAGGACAACATATCACAAACACATCGACCTAATGGTACACATATAATATAAAACTTTAATTAAAAGATATGATCAATCATACTTGTAAAAGAATTGAAAAATGGGAGAAGTTGTTTCTCCTAACAGGCATTGTCTGTTAGGAGAAACATATTATATTTGTACCATTAGGTAGATGTGTTTGTGATATGTTGTCCTTCATGTTTTCATTAAAAAAGGATTATTAACCTCACATTCAGTTCCTGATGAAGAGCCAATAAAGACTCGAAAGCTTGAACAGAATAAAGAGTTCACTTTTTTCAACTCCTTGTTGACTGCACGCCCGAATATTTAAAGGATTCTTCTTTAACTTAGACAGTCGTCTAACCTTCTCACATTATATATATATATATATATATATAATTATATATATAACATTAGGTATTCTATAGTTCCTGTGTACAATATTCAATTATTACACACCTTCTATTTCATACAATCTGCCAACTTCACAATTCTGCCATTTACGAATTTTATTCAATATGGCAGTTGTCTGAACAGCCATTGAACGTTCGTGAAAAGGTTACCCCAAGTTTTGTGAATTGTAGATTAATCACGCTGGATTTGTAAATCATTCGAGTTAAATGTGATCAGGTGTTATAAGGTATGTTGAAAATGATATATTTTCAATAAAAATATCAATTTTCCGAATTATATCATTTTTATGGGTAGTGACCATTACTGCAACAAAAATTTCAATAAATCACTAGTAATGGACACTCATGGTGTCCACTACTAACCACATGCATTTTAGTTATGGGCACCATTGTGAAAAGTATGTAAATTGTGGTTGCTAGTGGTTGAAATTCTTCATATAATACTATTTATACTCTCAAAAGATTGTAGGTGCTAAATGATGGGCGTCAGCCATGGGCTCATTGATTGTATTCAGGATGTTTTTTGTGCAGGTAACGAATGGAAAAACCAAAAAAATCAAAGAAACATTCACGTCAATGAAATTAACGACGACTTGATAGAAATAATAGAATGGGGTAACATGAACTTGGTGGAATTAAATGCTACGAAATCCCAGGCATGTCTCTTCTCAAGAAAAGCCGACCTATCATTATCAAATATTCAGATGTCAGGAGTAACTATTCCTACAAAATCAAGTATTTCGATGCTAGGAATTAGGATCAGTGACAATCTCTCATGGGAAAACCATGTGTGATCGATCGCTAAAAGTGCTTCCAGAAGAAATACTTCACTTCTCGTCAGCTTCTAATGATCTAAAAGGCTCAGATACGTCCTGTCATGTTTACAGTTCTCATGTGTGGGGTTCGGCACCAAAACATTCATTGAGGCTTCTCGATTCTATTCAGAGAAAGGCAATTCGTCTTGTTGGTGATTCTTCGCTCACAAACGTGCTATTTTTTCCGCTGTTGTTTCCAGTGAAAAATATAGAAATTTTCATGAGAATGAACAAAAAAAAAGCTGGAATCCAAACAGAAACGGAAAAAACCTATCCCTAAAAATGTCATTTCGTCTGACTCGGAATTGGTTACTGAGATTCCATTTGTTGGCGAGGACATGGATATAAGTTATATCGAAGACTTTGATTTGAAAGAGGGAAAGTACTTTATCATTATATACGAAGAGGAGTATTTATTATCCTGGTGAGTGACACGCTTACTAATAACCAAGAAACATACATACATAAACATATCTATGCATGTTAATATTGATTACCTACTTTCACTTACATTGCAGGAGTCATCTTGAAAAATGATCATGAATGAGCAGAAATACGATCGGTGATCAGTGCAGGCGTAGGTACCTGGAAATGGCCCATAAAGGAAGACATTCTTTACTACTTCAAGGATGATATAATGTGTATCATAGAAAAACCAAAAGCAAAAAACAATACAGGTCATTATACTGTACCAGAAATGATGAAATTTGAAAATAAATTAATAATTATCAGAGGTGTCCATTACTACCTCCAAAGGTGTCCATGACCTCAGCAACTGTGTCCATTAGTGCGGCATATAGCATATATTTTTCAGTTCTAGCAGTAGGAACATACCTTCGTAAAATATTGAATGGTGTATGGTCAATCACAAAATACATTAGTAACTGCAGCTTTTGACATTTTGAAAGTTGGGTGTCTTGGGTGTCCATCACTCCCATAACTACCCTATATATATATATATATATATATATATATATATATATATATATATATATATATATACATACATATATATATATATATTAGAGGGGAAGTCTTTGCTGACCAGTTAAGAACAAAACTGTAGTTTTTTTGGGTGAACAGCAGAACGGAAGTGTACTCTTATAACACCAGTTTTTCCAATATTTCGATAATGTTTATTACCATCTTCAGGGAAAAGTGTATTTGAGGTTAGTCGTATTAAAAACGTTGGTAAAGTGAATTAACATGTCGCAGTAGTCGCAGACGAAAAATATGTTCACAGTCCAATATTAAAATTTTACACCAAGTAAACTGTTTAAAAAGCCATTGAAATATTAACAAGATTAAAAAAATATAGTTGCATATTCAACAGGTGAATACACATAAAGTGTGTATTCACCTGTTGAATATGCAACTATATTTTTTTAATCTTGTTAATATTTCAATGGCTTTTTAAACAGTTTACTTGGTGTAAAATTTTAATATTGGACTGTGAACATATTTTTCGTCTGCGACTACTGCGACATGTTAATTCACTTTACCAACGTTTTTAATACGACTAACCTCAAATACACTTTTCCCTGAAGATGGTAATAAACATTATCGAAATATTGGAAAAACTGGTGTTATAAGAGTACACTTCCGTTCTGCTGTTCACCCAAAAAAACTACAGTTTTGTATATATATATATATATATATATATCCTTACATTGATCCAACATTGTCGGTAATGATTATAGGACATTATGATTTATATATACAAGAATGTTTCAACTTTACACCAAATATCGATCGAAAGATCTCATCGTTTATTTAATTGATCATATGTTAACTCATTTCCTGCTTCTTCTCATAACCCTATATGATATTAAAAAAATAAAATAGTAATCACCCTCTAGTAATTATAACGTGATTGATTGATGTCAAACTAATTTGCTGTCAATTTCCCTTTTGGGTTCTTTTTTCACTCATCTCAAGATTTATCTAGATATATATATATATATATATATATATATATATACATATATATATATATATATATATATATATATACATATACATATATATATATATATATATATATATATATAGATAGAGAGAGAGAGAGAGAGAGAGAGAGAGAGAGAGAGAAAGTGTTATTTGCTATGAAGCAAGATGAATCAGGAAACTGATAAATAGTTTATCAAATTCTCTGGTCTATCACAATTTGCATTCAATTCGAAATGCCTACCACAAGATAGCTAGATATTTCTGGCTTTGGCCTTCATCAGCTGTGGGTTGGCATGGTCCTCGTATCGAAGACAAACTGTGATAGATATCCAGAGGATTTGAAATGAATCGTGCCTTTACGGCAAGCGACACACCTAGGGTGTAACACTATAAGGGAATGCTGTCACCATGCCAACCCACAGTTGATGAAGGCCAAAGCCAGAAATAGCTAGCTATCTTGTGGTAGGCATTTCGAATTGAATGCAAATTGTGATAGACCAGAGAATTTGATAAACTATTTATCAGTTTCCTGATTCATCTTGCTTCATAGCAAATAACACTTTCTCTTTATATATATATATATATATATATATATATATATATATATATATCCATGAACCATTTCTGGATAAATCTTGGATATAGAGAAAAATAGTTCGAAAATAGTTTTTTCGATTTTTTCCACCGACCTCATGCTAAAAGTCGGGATTGCCATAATGTCATTACGAAACTTAAGCCTTCCAAACATACGTAATGGCACAAGACAACTGTCAGAAGAGTTGCGCAAGATTCTAATTGTAGCGAACATACTCACCGGACCAGCAGTGGGACAACTTGCTCTTATACCATGTATACCGATGATTCCAACGGACCTGCCCATCGCTTTCAAAAGATTGCAGTTTCCACTGAAGGTATCATTTGCACTTACAATAAATACGGCTCAGGTGTGTACATTTTCACTGGTAGGTATTGATCCGGAAAAGGAATGTTTTTACCATGGGAGTTTATATGTTGGCTTATCTTGAGTTGGAACTCCACAAAAACCAATATATTCTGCTGCCAGAAAATATAGTATAAAACATAGTATTTAGAGAAGTCATCAACAATGAAAATAAGTACAAGTCCAATACTAGCTATAATTTTTTATTTTATACTTTCCCTTTATCAGACTCTTTCGAGTTGGCCCAGGAGAAGAGTGAGTACGAATCAACTAGTCTGTAATAATTTGACAATGGCAATTCAATAACACCCTCTCCCTATAGGTAAGAGTTTACTGCTGACAGTGCTGATACTACTTGGGTCCAGTTGTACATACAAGGTTTATGTCACGTTCAAATGAAGTCGGTTTAGTTTCTAGCGTTAATACCATTACCGGTTCAGTTGAACCATAGTTGACTGTGGTTTTTACAGCTGGCCTTAACCAGGTTTGTAGATCTTGAATTGGAAATAAATTTTGAGGAGTATGAATTCAGATATCGATAACTTTCTATTCCATACCAATGTGATTCATGTCTAAAGGCTTTATCGTGTTTTTCCATGCTTGAAAATTGTGGGCACAAGTAACATGATAATTTCTGATATCTAGAACCTAACCATCACGCAGGCCAATTGAGCAGGAACGGTCGACATGCCTCACAATTTCAAATCAAATATGTAATAAATCAACTATATCGAGGCCTCCCTGTATCTTCAAAATAATATTATTGCAAGCGTTGCTCGCTCACGTCCCATAAAAATAGAGTACTTGTTCACCGAATAGAACATTTTCGTAAAATTCAACCTTGAAATGTTCGTGCGTTTTGGAATTACAATACCATTACATATCATTCTGAAATAATGAAAGAGGAAATGGATAACAGCATCATGATTTGATATTTAATTCGACGTTAAAATTCCGACAAGCATACATACAATGAAATCTCCTGGCATGGGAATTTTTTTACTCAATTTTTGGTGTATCATGTCGAATTTAACCGTTCGATGACAATCAAAACTGGCATCCGGTGTTCTAGAAATTCGCTATGATTAACATTTTTGTACGATCTACCTCGCAATGTCAAGAAACAAATTCAGTGGAACAATATTCAAGTACTTGAGTTACAGAAGATCGATAAGTTATTTTAGATATACAGTGTATTTTTTCAAAGTCCCCTCTTTTTATTTTTTGATTGGGGCAACTCAAAAAATTGAAACTTGGGATAATGAAATTGATCATCTTGAAATTTTTATGTGTCAATTTTACTAGAAAATATAGTAGTCATGATCAATTTTATTATCCCAAGTTTCAATTTTTTGAGTTGCCCCAATCAAAAAATAAAAGGGGGGGACATTGAAGAAATGCTCTGTATTTGGAGTTTCGTATGATCCTTCAAGTATTTTCTCAACTAACTGTAATTTGCTTGTTCTGTTTCCATACCCACCAAACTGATTTTTTTCAAGTTTTGACTGAAAAGGTGGCATTTTTAATAATCGCTGAGAATATCAAAACGCATTACTTTCCGTAAAATTCTTTCCATCATCAAATTGAAAAGTAAAACAAACGTTTCCGTCTGTCCGATGAAATCACACTTGTTTTCTGTTATATATTCACTAAAATGAAGAATAACTCATTTAGGTTTTTAATGTGATTATTAAAGTATCAAAATAGTTAGTTGATAAAAGGGGAGGGTAACTATTCTTCATTCTCATTCTGGAGGGTTGGTCTAATCGAACGTGGCATCTCGTATTATAAAGATTGAATTCCCTTAGATGTGAGTGATTCAATCTTTACTTATACTTAGAGCCCCATTCTCATAGACTTATATGGTAGATGTTTGAAGATGATCTGATCACATTTTGGATAATGAAATCAATTTCTGAGAATAATCTCATTCCTATGAACATTTTTTTTAAGAATCGCTTGTCATTTGACATGACATGGCATGCTTTATTTTATTGTTACGCTAGATATTTGGAGATTTCTATTTACCTGAATGTAATTCTGAAGGAATATATATTTTATTTTCATTGTCCCCAAGGGCTAAAAGGCATCGATTCTTCTTTTGATAATATTCTGCAAACTTCTGCGAATGTTCAGTTCAATGACCATGCTTGTGTTAGACTCTTCACTTTAACTTGCGCAAAAACCGCCGAGGTAGGTCGAGCACTATGACTCGTAACTATAACTAAAAAATTGTTCTAAAATTGTTCGTTTCCGTTAACCAGCTGACGAACGTCAACCCTCAGAAGTCGAAACTTGTGCGAGCAATGGATCAACGAGGCCTTACCTTTTAACGTGCGATTACCCAGCACGGTGGCCCGGCGGGAAATCGAACCTGCTCATATAAAAATATCTTTTTTTTTGGGTATTTTGGAGTTGTAAAATCCAGTTCTCTTGAATCGATGTTAGATGTGAGGCCATACACTCATCTGGTTATTTTGAAATGCTGTCTTGTGGTCTGCACAGACCGAAAGTTCCTAAAAACAAGAAATGTACCAATTTTTTTCAATTTGGACTTTACGGAAGGAAAGTGATACTTCGAAACTGCTTGGTGATAAGTATCTACCTAGACTTCATTGTCAAATACTGAATGACAATATGAGTGGTTTGAATAATGTATATTCATCAATCACTATTCAAAATCAATTGTATCAATACTGTTATAAACTTCAAATCATATGCTTGAACTTATGAATTTCTGACTTGAAAATAACCTTGTATCAGTTATACCATTAGGAGAAATGAATATGGAAGCTCAGAATAAAGAATAGTTTTTTAACTATGTTGTACGAATAATTATAGAGTCTGTTTACTCTGACATAGGGATGATAGGAAAGGAAGACAGAAAGAAGTGTTCTGCTACAGCTGTTCTTTCTGAAGGCCTCTCTGACAAAATGCAGGAAACCAGGGTGAGTTTCTCTCCGGAATGCAGTGTACAACGATTGGGTTGGTCATTCTGGAACTGAAACAATCCCACCTTGCGTATCATTCTCATTTTTTTTCCGAATTCCTGCTGTTAGATCTCTGAAACTACACCATGCCCAGATATGTCTGGCAATACAATTAGTACACCGTTGTATCCGCATAAAAATATCGTTCATATTGCCAGTCTAAGGCTGGATTCAGACATATCCGAAATCCGATCGTACGACGATACGATAGCTTTCTGATTGGTCTGCATTCAAATTTAGACCAATCAGAATGCTATCAGATTGTCGTACGATCGAATTTCGGATCTGTCTGAATCCAGCCTAAGGGGCAGTATTATAGGTTGCGGTTGAGCCGTACCTACTCAAGTCAAATGGTGGTGACTATGAACCGTCTTCGTTCGGTGTTCATTACAAGGACACATTCTATCCAATAGTTGAAGTTAACTTTGTCCATTTGGAACCTATGATACTTGCCCTTAGAAGGGTTTTGTAATTTGAGGTAATATAATATTTCGAACATTTGAGAGCAAAAAAAAACGCTGGATACGAAAAGAAACTGGAACTATCCAGCTACATGAAGAACGAACTCAAGACTTGAAGAATTTAAACGAGTGAACAATTTCACCATTTGTGAAGAAAAGTACAATTATTTTTCTTCAAAAAAAAATTTTATGTGACCCGATAGATATTTTGTATAGGTAACTCACGTTAAGCTACCCCCGCATGCATTTTTTTAATGGTTGCATTAATAGTTATTTCGCAATTTTTTGAAATCTTCTGAATCATTATGGAAATTAATATTTTTAAATTTTTTCCTAACTCATTATAATCTGGAAAATTATTAATTTATATTGAAATTGATATAGGTGCTATTAAAAGGTAGACTTCTACTGTGCACCCGAAAAGTTCCCCTCCTGAATGATCTATCGACACTTGTTAAAGGCCATGGTTCGCTATGAGATTTATAGATTATTTTTTATGTTGATGGAGCCTACAACATTACTTCTCAAAACTTATAATGATAATAAAATCATTTTCTTTATTTTCACAAATTATTTTGAATCAACCGTGTGATAATGCAAATAAAAAGAGAAAAACGTCAATAAAGTCAAGAAGATGTAGAGGAACAACATAAAAAAGGTATATACTATCAAAATGAGAAGTATGAATAGATATATCTCTCTGGATGTTTATAGGAGTATCACATCCAATCATCACAAAAAATTATCACAAATAATGTGAAATATAAAATATATTGAAAATAATTAATTCTAAGTGTTTATGAAATGAAACGTACACTTTACATGGAAAATAAAGTTACGGTTGAAACTCCTCAACAGTGTAGCAGTTTTTTGATAATAACAGTGCATTATCTTTTGTTTTCAAATGTGTACATTTCCTGAAACTTTAATGTCGTTGGGAAGTTTGTTGTACAGTTTACATTCCTGATATTCCACGCGTTACTATTAATAATAACACGAAAGGCCCTTTCGAATAAGAGAACCAACCGTAAATGAATACCAACCTTGCTTGGTGAGTTATTCCACGTTGCACATCTGGTCGTCAGTTCATTGGCAAGATTCCAATCAATTTGTGACCACTAATTTCAAACTGGATTTCTGTACTGGCTTCTCGTACCCCGTGATTTATTATACATGTATATGTGATAAAAGCTGGGAAGTTTGCTTCTCTTTTCCGGGATTCGTGGTTACAAGAATCTTCCAGTTTATCTGATCAACTGTGAAAGTTAACATTCCCGCGAGAAGATTATTCGATATAAGAACATAACAGGTTCCATCGCTTCCACCAAAAAGATTGTGATTTGTCACTTATTGTCACGAACTGAATTAATTGAAATATCACCAATAGCGCGATAGAACTTTCCACTTCAATTCGAGCAAACACCATATTTTTTGGACAGCCCACATACGGCCAGATATAATTTGTTTGTGAGTTTTTCAAAAAAGTACACGAATAACGATCTAGTGTCTTATGAATTTTAATACGAGCTATTGCTGGGAAAAAGAAAGAAAAATTCCAAAACTCTCCTACATGCATGGCTTGAAGCGCATTTAATTATATGAGAGTTATTATTGTACCAAGGGTACCTAGATGTTTATGCCTTTTGGGCATTGTTTTTACGAAGCCGAAGGCCTCGGGCCTGAGAGTTTGTAAGTCGTCCGAGGGCATAAACTCTTTTAATATTCGTGGTGCATGTACATTTTTATGTAATACACTTCCTTATTTCATCTAGAATATGAATAATTGAAAAACTTATATATGCCTGTTATGAAAGTGAATGATATAGTTACTGTCAAACTTCAAGCGTCAGGAAAATTCAGTATTTTCATGGCCCGCGGGGGATGCAATACTTCATTAAGTAATTGATTACTAGACAATAATAAAAATGTACCAGATCTCGAGATCATTTATCAACGTATATCACTGATAGGATATTTCTACACACGGTTGTAAAATTATTGTAATACTTCCGGACTTGATAAATAATGATTTTGACACAGACTAAAAAAGCTGTGTAGATATAGTCGGTGGTATTTTCTCAGATGATGTCATGTATAATAGAACTTTCTCAGTAATGTTAACAGTCATTATTTTGTGGTGGATGTATGTTTTCTTTGTAGGATTTTGGGTCATTAACCTATAAAATCTGATAAAATTAGGGAACAATATTGGAATGTATACAATTGTAGAAGACAGATTTCCAATTAACCTAAAAAAATAGTTCCTACTGTATGAAACACAGCGAACTCCCATATAACGTAAATTTGGCCACAAAAATAATATAATTGATGTATATATAAAAATACTTCTGTTATATCTATTTATATTGAATTAACTCGGAATGCAACCATCGTCACACTGCATGATAAAAGCAGATTCCTTCATTTTTCGATTCTTGCAATTGGTTTCCCTTGCTAGGATTTGATTATCATTCCGTTCTATTGTGTGATCTCCATCGACAGTGAGAATGTGTTCTGATCATTTAGACCACCAATCTGTCTGTTCTTTATGTACATCTTGTGTTCACTCTTTCGCACTTCTAGAGGTCTAGACGTTTCACTGATATATTTTTGACCGCACGACCAAGGAATTTGATAAATACAATTCTTCGTGTTTTCTGTTATGTTAATTGGTTTGGTATGTATTAGTATTGAACGTGGAGTATTTGCTGTTTTGAAAGTTGTTCTAACATTAAACCTGTTGCCGATCCAGTTTATCTTTTCAGTCGAGGGTCATAAGGTTTAATGTTTGTTACAGGATGTGTAGTTTGTGTAGGTTGTATGACTTCACGGTAGGCTGTGTTTGATTTTCCGTTTCCATCAACAAATTTTCTATGAAAATTTCTGGATATGCACTCACTTTCAATACTGATAACACGAAGTTGATCTATTCATCGATGTTTTTCAATTAATTGATTGCTATTTTTGAGCGTCACAAAGTTATTTCACTATACCGTTTTTGAACCTTGTGTTGTGGTTCAATGACAGATTTTGATAGTTAATAGATAGTTGATAGAATAACTCAAAAAACTACGAAGATTACTTCCTTCTGTCTATTTCTCTTGAACTTCCTTCTAGATGAAAACATTTTCTTTAGTGTTGTTATACTTTGGCCCGTATTAATGGGTATATCATATACAGTAGGCACGTAAAGTTTGGAACATTCATTTTATAGTAAACGCATCATATTCATGAAAACTCAGACATGTCGATTTTCAAATTCATACTTGTGGAAGATAGTTTCACTGAACAGAGTTATAGATCTTAGGAAAGCGATGTAAGTGAATTTTCCACACCCTGCTGATTCCAAGCATGTATCACTCATATAATTCATACAGCAGGGTGAAAATCACAAAAAAAAACATTAATCTTTGAACACAGGGAATGATTTTATTGAATGATCAGATTGCCAATAGAGGATACCCAAGGCAATAATGAAACTGTCGCAGAACGTTTGAGATTATTGCAGGTGTGATTTTTCCAATTTCATGGTGTATTCTGGCTTTCATTTCGTCAATATTGGCTACTGGCTGATCCGTGCCCACTCCGTTGGGCGTTAATTATTTTTGTGATACAATTATACTTTGTAGTTCTTAGTACTAAGTTTCATCAGGTTTCAGGTTTACCGCAGCCCTGCTTTCTGGACGTACTCGAAAGAGCATCCGAGAGAAGTCAAAAATGTCATAAACCCCTTTTTCACCCCGTTAGACAATGAATTCAAATTGAATACGAAACACGTCTTCCATCAATTCTGTTGAAGAATATTCCTGCAGAATTTCAATTAGATTGAAGTACGTTGTCTCATACGAATTTTGACCCCGCTTTTCACCCCCTTAGGGATGGTATTTCGGAAAATAATTTTTTAACGGATGCCAACGTCATACAAAGAACACACCCTCCAAGTTTCAAATCTCTACGATAAGTGGTCCAAGCTGTGCGTTGATTAACCCCTGAAATAAATTTCTACCCCTTTTCAACCCCGTTAGAAGATTAATTTCAATAAAATACAAAACACGACTTCCTTCAATTCTGTGAAAGAATTTTTAGGAAAAATTTGAAGTAGAATGGACCAAGGCATCACGTTGTCCCATACAAACTTTGACCCCTTTTTCACCTTCTCAGGGGTGGAATTTCCGAAAATACGGTAAAACGGTATAAAAAGTATCCTATTAATCATGGTTCTGAGCTACCAAATTCAAGATCTCAATCATATTGCCATCTGCTCTACAATTCATTTCTTTCGAATTATTTCATGGAATTTCACAATATTCAACATGCAGATGAAGCTATCTTCATGAAATTTCATCTGAGATTGGTTCAGAATCTTTCTCATTCGGAATTCTTTATGTGATTATAAAAAATAATAGTTTAAAAAACTAAAAAAACACGCTTTTACAGCTAACCGAACTAAAAAATAGAAAATAATTTTTAATTACAAAGAGTTTATATTACGGTAGTAGAAGGCTAAACAATCATTCATAGTCAATCAGCTCAAAATAAAATTATAATAAAATTCAAGTAATTAACAGAATAAAGTAATTCAGAGTAAAATCGTGGGGTGCTTGATATATTATATATTACAATCATTTTATCGGTAATTATCTTTGAGAGGAGACTTATGAAATGTAGTAAAATGCACCCCACGCTTTTTACTCTGAATTACTTTATTCTGTTAATTACTTAAATTTTATTATAATTTTATTTTGAGCTGATTGACTATGAATGATTGTTTAGCCTTCTACTACCGTAATATAAACTCTTTGTAATTAAAAATTATTTTCTATTTTTTAGTTCGGTTAGCTATAAAAGCGTGTTTTTTTAGTTTTTTAAACTATTATTTATTTTTCATTTTTTAGTTCAATTTATC
Organism: Zygogramma bicolorata; assembly: GCA_032362365.1. NCBI lineage: Eukaryota > Metazoa > Arthropoda > Insecta > Coleoptera > Chrysomelidae > Zygogramma > Zygogramma bicolorata. Next base: position 151,970 of record JAVJAQ010002551.1, on the reverse strand, counting down.
AATTAGTTTCTAGTGGAAATGTGATATTTCTTACGAATCATTCCGCAATCTCATCCTTTCACTTAAAGCTTCACTATTGCATAGGGTACTTCCTGTTAACTTAGAGCAATCAAGTTCTTCAATTTGAATACCGTCTAAAGATCTTACACGACTAAGTGCTACATAGGCTTGTCCACCAGCAAACAATCGCGAGCCTAGATAAATTACTGCATGATCAACTGTACAACCTTGCATCTTGTGAACGGTCGAAGCCCAACTCAGGATTATTGGCAACATTCGTCTTTCAGCAGTTCCGTGGCTGTATTTCGCTGGGAACTATATTATATGTTACATAAATATCATATACAGTAATTTGCATGTATCAGACTCATGTAAGATAAGGAATGAACATTGTGAGAACGCAACTACCCTGAAAACGTTTCTGCCTCCGTTGTGCTGTGCCGAGTGCCCGAACGAAAGAACGAAAGAGTAAGTCTGAAACTGCAGGCATGCGCAGAACGCGCGCTAGCTCTATCTTTTTTACTCCACTTCAGAGAATCTATAAAAGAATTTATTAATCCTGGTGGTCCCTATAAGGATAATGGAAAACTATGATCAAATTATTGCATTGTCATCGGTCCTTGATACGTATGCAAAGTTTCAAATTATTCAGACTTCTGGAAATTGGTGAAAATTATGCTCAAAGATTCCGTTACATACATAGTTACAACCCAAGCTAATAAAAGCGTGTTAATAAAAAAATAAATACAGGAACGTTAATAAATTCGAATTGGGCAAATGCGGAAAAAAGTTATGTAGCTAGCGATTGTGTTATTCTGTAGTAGGTAGGGTATATGTAGTCATATTTTTCGATCAAAATATAACAAATTTGTACTAATATTCTCATAAGCTGGCAGAACTCAATGACAGTTGAGCACATACACATCATAAAGATTGATGTGTGAACTGAATAATAGGTGGATTAAATTTGGTGTATAAGTGAAAACTTTTCGATAGAGACTGATTTAGTATCATCTAGATAAGAAATTTATGAATGGTCAATTTATTCCGTTTGATCTTAGAAAGATTGACACAGCAATCAGAATGAAGTTTGTATCTTGTTATGTATTGATGATTTTGTTCACCTGTTGTTGCTGTTGTTCACCTATTGAAAGAGTTATCAGAACAATCAATAATAACAGATGACAGACCAAAAAACTTTGAAGGTGGTGTCTGCACTAGTTCATTGTCGATAAATTTATCAGAATAAGTAGCAGTAACAAAATAAGTCCATATCAGACCGGAAAAATTCAAGTATATAAACAACTAATCCTGGTCTTCAGATTAAGTATCAATTTTCTTCTCCTGAAGATGCTAACCTTGTTAGCGAAACGCGCGTCGGGTGCAAAAATATAAGTTTGGTGTTAGGGTAATTAATTGATCTCTAGGAAAAGTATCAACTTTCACACCAAAGGTTCTAATCTCATCGTTCACAACTGTTGTAGTTTATTTTTTATTCTTATACACGTGAAACGTTGTATCTTGAATATACAGAGTGCTCCTCAATAACACGCTAATAGATTGTAAGCTTATTTTTGGGCTGGAGAGGAAACTTTATATTGTCACGAATCTCCTAACGCCGGCCCTGACGATCGTAAACGCAGATTAGAGGTCAAAGAGCCAACGTCATTTTTCCGGGAACTCTCATCATGCCTGGAATATTCGATACCCGAGATTTGACTCGAAGTTTCTCCATAGGCGTACGCAGGTATATATACAGAAGACGCTTCATCGCGGGAGAGCTAGTTTTTTGGATAGATAGTTTAGCAGAGTTATTCAGAGCTAAGTGGAGAGAGCTTTGTGCAGAAGTCGAAGTACACAGTTTGTATTAGAGATAGTTTATCAGAGTGTTTAGTACAGAGCGTTGGATAGTTAGAGGAAATAATAAACGAAATAACCAACAAATCAATTAAGAAAAATAAAATAGGTAACATCAAACTTAATAATAAGAAACTGACAGATGATATAGATAAAGCACTAGCTTTCAATGAATATTTCACTAATATAGGATTGAACATGTCAAAAAAAATTGATAAATCGCATAAAACACCAGCAGATTTTTTGAATGATATATCTACTGCAAACTCACTCTTTCTCACACCAGTTAATGAAAAAGAAATTATAGAAATCATTTCAAAATTAAAAAATAATTGTGCACCTGGACCCGACGGCATAACCACAAAACTTATAAAAACATATCACCTTTATTTGGTCAAACCACTAACTTATATGATCAACTTGATCTTCAAAACAGGAAAAATTCCAACACAATGGAAAGAATCTAGAGTCACTCCCATATATAAATCCGGTGACAAATCAGAAATGGGCAACTACCGACCGATTTCTGTGATAGGAAATTTTGCGAAGGTGTTAGAACATGCTCTGAAAACGCGTCTAGTTAATTTCCTTGATAAAAACAAAGTAATCACTGAGAGACAATTTGGCTTTATTAATAAAAGTAATACAGAATCCGCTATATTGGATTTCATTTCTGAAACAACAGAGGCCTTGGATAATTCCGAGAAATGCCTAGCAGTTTTTATAGATTTGGCCAAGGCTTTTGACACGGTTTCTCATGAAAAACTGATAAATAAACTTTATACTTATGGAGTTCGAGGACCGGCAATTGAAATTTTCAAGAACTACCTATCACATAGAAAACAAACGGTTAAAATTGGCAACAGCATCAGCTCTCCGTGTGAGATTTCTGTTGGGGTACCCCAGGGCACTGTTTTGGGACCTATATTATTTTTAGTTTATATCAACAGCATAGCTGGAATTAATAACTTTAAAGGTCATCTCATCTCATATGCTGATGATACAGCCATTGTTTATAAAGCTGAGACATGGCAGCAAGTATACAATGATGCGGAAGAAAGTTTAGAAAAAATACAAATATGGCTAAATGACAATCTCCTCAATCTCAATGTCTCAAAAACGAAATTTATAACATTTTCTCTTCAAAGTAACCAACAGCCCGATATACAAATAATTCATATTCATAAACCTACTTGTTCTAAAATACTTTGTAAATGCCCAAATATTGAAAAAGTGAAAAAAATTAAATATCTTGGCGTGTTTTTAGACCAACATATGAGATGGGATGAACATGTTCTGCATATGATTAAAAGACTTAGGCAATTAACATATAAAATATATAACTTGAGGTGTATTTTAACAAAACAAAACCTATTAATAATATACAATTCTCTGGTTGAATCAATCATAAGATACTGCATCACTGTATGGGGGGGAGCTTTCGAAAATGTACTGAATAATATCCAAGTCATTCAAAATTCTATAATCAAAATAATTCTGTCAAAATATAAACGGTTTGATACGAAACAGTTGTATATTGAAACAAAATTACTTGACGTTAGAAGCCTGTATGCATACCAATGTCTCGTTTGGATATACTCCAATAAATTAAATTATACCACGACTAAATCAAAAAATACTAGATATGGACAAAATTTAACTCTACCCCTGTTCAAGAAATGCCATACACAAAGAACAATATTTTATTTTGCACCAAAATTGTATAATATGCTTCCAAAAGAATCAAGGAAAAACACAAACTTCAAAATGTATAAAGTAAATATCAAAAAATTCATCACTACAAACGTTGAACAAATTATGACTGTACTGAAAAACGCAGCATTATAAGAAATACGTAGGCATAATCCTCATAACCAATTATATGTATATAAGGGTATAGATCTCAATACTCAATGTTATTAACTGATTTATCTGGGTTCCATAATTCTATAATTTTTAATTTTATTAGGTAAAATTCTATAATTCTATTTAGTAAAATTTTTACTATAATTTTTCCATACATTCTTATGTGATCGCATTCATATTCATGGCTATACAATACCGAACCTATACCATTTAAAAACAACAACTTAATCTACCAACTTTTCCAGTTTTCAATGTCTTCCATGTTTAGGTTTTCTCTCTCTGTTTTTGTATCCATAACTAAATAACTCACATGTCGTAATATAGTAATTATTGAAAGTGTTCCCGTAAAGAGAACAATGGAGAGCAAAAAACAAGCCACTCGCGCTTAGTTTGCCTGCCATTTTTCTCCGAACGGTTAAAATGACCTGAATGTAATATATTATCCTTTTGAATTGAAATAAACTGAAAAAAAAAAAAAACTGAAAAACTGAGTTCAAGTTATTGTGTTGTATTGTATTGTGATAAAAAGTTGTAATAGAAGTAGTGGAGTGTTGTTTGGACTTTTAATCAACGAACCCAACGATAAATCGTAACAATATGAACGTAAGTCCCAACTTTTGAACTACAGAATGCTGAAGATTCAAAAAAACCTTTTTTGTTATTATGATTTTGGAATGACCATCCTGGTTTTATGGAACTTAGTATGTATATATCAAAACTTTCTCCTGCATACATTATTTTTTTGAAATGTAATAACCTTTTTTCTTGTGGTCTCGGTAGTGTAGTGGTTAGCATATCTGCCTATCAAGCGGATGGCCGGGGTTCGAATCCTCGCCGGGCCACCGTGCTGGGTAATCGCACGTTAAAAGGTAAGGCCTCGTTGATCCATTGCTCGCACAAGTTTCGACTTCTGAGGGTTGACGTTCGTCATCTGGTTAACGAAAACGAACAATTTTAGAACAATTTAGTAAGATTTTATTTTCTATGCGAAAATCGTATGTTGTACGAAAAAAATTCAATATAGTAAATTGTCTCAACGTTGAACGGGGATGTCGGAATTGATTCTCCTCACAATAGTACTAGGTAGAGTTAGAATTTCCTTCTTGATTGATTTCTATAACGATTAGCATTCCTGATAGAAACTCAACGACATGCAATTCACATTTCAATCTTATCTGGTCAACAAAATCTTGTAAAAAGGAAACACTATCTCTTCGGCAGTACAAATAAACTCATCTGTGTAAAACATAAGTCGGCATCCTTTTGGCGAAGTCAGGTAAAAAAGCGGATCCCTCGCAACTCGGCACAAACGTATAATTATTGTCTTCCATGGTATCGAACAATCTATTAAAATATTTCTGAAAATCAGTAGAGGGTATCTAATTAGCTTCCCGCGACAGTTATCGAAATCTGTGGTAGAAGTCCATTGTATCTCAAAGTGGAGTGTAGTAGATTTAAGATGCAGAAAAACTCAAAGTCGTCTCTACAATTTAATATTCGAAAGATGTCAGTACGGTGATTCAGTACATGTTTCGAACCTACCTAGGTTCATCATCAGCTGAATTTACACTGAATTATGGAGAAGAAAAAATAGCAAAATCACATGGTGAAGTTCAGAAGGACATAACATTTTTTTTTGTAATGACAACTATGATTAAATTGATATTAGGGGAATTTGGGACATCCCTAACACAAATTCCCCTAATATCAATTTAATCAAACAAACTTACCTTTCACAATGACCTTAATTATGAGGAAACTGTGGAATGAAAAGGTCAGATTTGTTTAATCTTCATTTTTTTTTCATAAATGAAATTGGAAAGTAGAGAAAACAATAATGTTCGATAAAAATAAACTTCGCACTTCACAGATAACTAACATTTATTCTATCAACGTAAGTAAAAATAAACAATTATAATGATATTCGTTCATGTATTTATCATACTACATATCAATATGAGTAGAATGAAAAGTATATACTTATTGAACACAAGATAATGCAACAGAAAAATTAAATAATAAATTTAAATTTAGGTTTATCAATTTCTCCCGAAATACCAGAGACTATATGATCTTCTGAGATATTCTATAATTTTGATAATTTTGAATTTAATTACTGGATTCTGCGATCTTACAGGGTCACCGGGAGTAAAGGTGAAATAAAATTGTGAATGATCTTTCATTCATTTATTATATTTTTTGATATCTCCTTATATTTTTTAATATATATTGTTATATGTTATGTGACTGACTGGGTAATTACCCCCTTTACCCACCCTTGTATACGCGCCTGCTTTCTACACTTGTATAGATTCCAATATTAGGTCATATTTTCTCAGATTCTGGGAGGGTAAAAACCCAAAAAATTAGAAGAGAGAGGAAAATAAAAATTGACACGAGCTCTTGGGCTATACGGTAACGGAACCCAATCCCATGAATACAATCATAGATCGTCCTTTCACCTAACCTTCCGAAACATCCAGAACAAAAAAGCCCATCGCCATTCACCGTGCCGTTGATAATAACGTAAAAAGCCGCATTAACCCGGGCAGCTCTTGTATACTCAGCGGTGCCGTTACGATCGTGAGACATCTGAAGATGCTACGTAGGATATCCACCTGACGGTTCTATCGAATAGAACTGTCTCTTCTCTTTCTCTTCGTACGTGCGGTCTGTACAAGGCGGTCTCTACGAAGGCAGTATGGAAACGACCGAAATTACTATCAACTTTTCATCATACGCATCCCATAAATCATACCTTCAACAACAGTATGATTGACTGTAATGGCCAGCATTTCGGCCTAGTCCGTTATAGTTAACGACCTGTTTGTTATAATGGACAGAGTAGGCCGTTATATTGACAGGAACGAAAACAGTAGTTATCTAGGTGTAGTTCGAAAAGAGAACAATAACATGGAAGAGAAAAACTATTTGTTTCTTCTTCGAGGGCAGTACATTTCAACGCGCAATCTCAAAATATCATGAATAATTTGAAATTATATGCATATTTGGTCCGCATACCACGTCACCTCAGAACTCAGAACCCAGTCTGCTAATTATAATACGGTGATATCTACCTTCCTAGGCGGTGAAATAATCATCTATTGAATTGTAATGGCCTATACAACTCGACTTTCCATATTTATAAAAATGAACTAATACAGTTTCCATTGCGATTCTCACTAAAAATGGAATTTCAAAACCGTGTTTCGCCATAGAATAGCGTTCCTCAAGCAGAAAGGTGATTTCTTGAAGGATTTCGAGGTTTTTCCCAAATATTTCGACTCTTATCTTATTTTCATAAGAGCTTCAAGATCTGGATAGCGAATCATCTTCATTGGAAGTGTATAACGTATATTTTCAATTCATACATTGATTTTGACTAAGAGAAACTTTCTTACACGCCTACTTCTACTCCTAGCTCAGTCTACCCTAAGCGCAATTTCATTGAAAATCTGGAACTTTACTGAGAAAATACATATTTTATATTTTGTGTTCCTCCAGGAAGCCGAAAATTTCAGTTGCCTAGAGTTTTAGCCAATTCGACAGGAGGTGACTATCCTCTGACACAGCAATACTGAACCAAATTCATTTGATCAAATCAGTGCTGAAATGAAAAAAATGTGTATATCGACAAAATAAAAATAGGGTCTCGTTTGAATACCATAGCTCAGAAAACAAAAAACTGAAAACCTGAAGAAAAATAAAATATTATAACTATATATCGGCGAGAAACTTGGATTTCATAGCATCATTGTTATGGAATTCGCTTCTGAAGAAAAAGTGTGCCATTTGTTTTCAATTTGATATTTACTGCACTGAATTTTAGTAGTAATTTATTGTGCTAATGCTGTGATAAACTCAAGCCTCAGCAGGTTATGATTGAGTGACATGTCACTCAGGGATAACAAGGGATGGGAAATTTGATGACCTTACAAAGGGATCATCAGTACTTTATCAAATGACATATGAATGAGATTCAGTTATAAAATGAAATGAAGCATTCGGTTACGGATGCAACAAAGGGATATAAAGTGTTTGAGAATATAAGATTTTGGATTATAGATGTTGGAATCACAGCTTCCAACAAGTTTATTATGTAGTTTATCAATTATTCATTTCCAATTCAAATTATATTCGAGCCGTCCCTGAGCGCGCTCATTTGATGTAACTGACATTTTTATATGAAGACAATTGATGTCTGAGTTTGTTTACTTTTCTGTCAGATCCACGACGCTCGAGTAATTGTCGGCGTTTGTACTTCTCCAATTCATTATTAAAATAATGAATTTTCCGTAATCAGTAACAACTAGTAGGGCATTGTGCATTTTGTGTTTTTGATGAATGAATATCCTGTTATCCTGTAAGTAGATTTTCCATTGACTATCGCATGAGAAACAATTGCCAGAGTCCAATTCTTACCTGTTCCTATGAATCAGTCGCTGTTAAAGATATCTGAATATATTGGTTTGATGAAATTGGTTCAGCGTTAAATTATTTTGAAACCCAGCAACCTAGAAGAAATACAGTCCACAATTATCGAAGTTTTTTGAGTATAATCCCCGTGTTCGAGAAAGGGCAGTTAAACCCATCCCGATCATTTGTTCCCTCGAGCCAGGATGCTGAACATTTTGTTCCCGATTATTCGGATTCCCTAGTTGTATTACAAAAATACAATTCCCAAGTTTCCAGCTCCATTAGAAGATATCGTCACCTGGCCGGTGACGTTTCGCTCCAGAAAGCATTCCCGCCGCGCGCACAGCGTAGTGTCCTTAATATTCAAAAACTCTTATAAAGTCATTTTTGCCGTTTCTTTTTGCTTCCAATTATATCTTCTTGCAGGTTGATCTAGATTTAAGATATTGTTGTGTGTTTCCTACATGTTGGTTTGGCATTTGCTCTCTCCTATTGGATAGAGTCGACTTAATTTGAAATAATTTATTCCTTCCAGGAAACGCTCTAAAAAGAGTTGATTCTTTTTCCGTCGAAAAACTAATTTGAAGTAATTGATTTCAGACTCCAGGGTCATATTGAAAATTTCACAGCCCTTTTATTTTTTCCCGTAGCGATTTATGAAATTTTAAATAAAGTCGACTTTACTTACCAGTTTGATTTGCTATACATTTTTGATTTATTACACAGTTTGATTCACTGTACATATTTGAATACTTCCATGCAATTATCTTTGATACATTGTTAATTGCTATTTTGCGCATACTTATATTTGATTGAGTTGATTTATATCCTATGTTCTAGTGCATTTATTGCTTTGTCTAAAAAACTTTACGTCTTCCAATTTAGCAAGAACATTTAGGCTAATCTTCAGTGTCGAAAAAAGCTTGTGCCGTAAGTGAAAATTTGAATCCACATCGCGAAAGGCAAAAGCACAGTGTTCCTCCACAGAATCCTGCGTGGTTCTTTCTATTTAGAATAGTTGTACCACTTAGATTGATAAATAACTTCGCGATTAATTGATTCAAAACACATAATGCAGTCCTTAAAGAAAAAGAGAAAAAATGCAAAAGCCGCAGTTACACGAACCCAAACTTGGGTTACTCAGAATTTAGAGTCCAAAAATGATTTGTTTCTCCTTCAAACTAAATTAGATAATTTAGAAACTGAAATTACTAAATATGTTGATGCTCAGGATGAAATTGAGGAATTAGATTTAGAAAAATCTGATAGAGAAGATAGAGATAGTTTTCAAAATAATTTTGATTTATGCGTTTCAAGTCTTAGAAAAAAGATTCACAGTTTAACTGTTCCTCCTACTCCTCTTTCTCCTCCTTTTCCGAATGATATTCAATCTGTACCTGCCTTCAATGAACAAAGTGGACGAGTGAAACTTCCTCAAATTTCCATACCCCAATTTGAGGGTGATTATGCAAAATGGGCTCCATTTTATCAATTGTTCACTGCTTTGATAAAAAATAACAATTCCTTAACTGATGTTCAAAGATTAATTTATTTGCGTTCTTATATGAAAGGAGAGCCTTTGTCTCTCATTGAATCACTTGAAATCACAAATGAAAATTTTCAAATTGCTATAAATATTTTAGAAAAAAGGTACGAAAATAGTATAGCTATTATAAATTCACATTTGAATTCCATAATGGATTGTCCGAACATTACAAAATGCACTTTTTCCTCCCTCAGAGAATTTTCAGTAAATATTCGAAAGAATTTAGATGCTTTGAAAAATTTGAAATGCCCAGTTGAACATTGGGATTCAATTATTCTTAATGTTGACATGAAAAAGTTAGATTACGGTACTAAAAAAGAGTATCAGTCCAGTAGAGATTTGAGAGTTAAACCTACTTTAAAGGAATTTTTTGAAATCGTTGAAGCCAGATGCAGTGCTTTAGAATACTTGACTCCTACCTTCCATTCCGCGTCACTTGAGTTAAAATCAAAAGAGATCTCAAGGGCAAGTTCAAAAATGGCATTACATGTAAATAGTAGTTCTCCGACAAGTAAACGACGAGCTTGTTGGTTCTGTAAAGTTCCTGATCATGATATTTATGAATGTTATGAATTTTCCAAAATTAGTACTGATGAAAAATACAGTTTTCTTAAGTACTTATCACTCTGTTTCAACTGTCTGGGTGGAAAACACCTGCTGACAGAGTGTAAGTCTAAAGGTTGTACCATATGTGGTAAAAAACACCACACACTACTCCACAAAAATTCTTCCCAAGGTTATGTTCCAACAAATTCCCAAAATTCAAATTATATTCCGAAAGATAGTTCCAGACCTCAAAATAGTATGGGGCAATTCCTAAATCAGTCCAAAATACAAGTTCTAGCCAAAATTGGCGTTCTTCTCCTCTTAATTCTCCATCCCCAAATGCTGACAACACAGCAAACTTCCAAGCTCTTGAGCCTGAACCTCAAGGGTATTCCTCGGCACCTTCGATGCCATCCCCACTTCTTGTAGATAAAAAAGATCATGAAATTCTACTGGCCACAGCGGTCGTAGATGTTCTTTTCGAAACCGGTTATCCCGTTAAAGCTCGGTTGATCCTAGACAACGGTAGTCAATGTTCCTTCGCTTCAGAATAATTCGTAAGAAAATTGAATAATAAAACCTACGATAGTCAACTTCAATTTTCTGGCATAAAATGCACTCCTACTGTTTCTAACAAAATGTTAGATATTGTTATCCGTTCCAATACTCATGAGAACTTTATCCTCAAGGTGTCTTGTGCAGTACTCCCGGTAATCACTTCGAAATTACCTAGAATTCCTCTAAACAAGAATAGCTTGAATATTCCGCCAGAATTCAGACTTGCTGATCCCGAATTTCACATCCCGTCCGATGTGGACATCTCCTGGGCGCAGACTCCTATTACGACATTATACTTCCACAAATCCACAGGCTACACCCCAAACTTCCTACCCTTCAGCTGACGAGGCTCGGCTGGGTTATTGGAGGACAGTTGCCTCCTCAAAATGTTCCGAAACAAATCAAAGTTTCACTCTTTTGCCAAAATGCCTGCGAATCCACAGATTCATTAGACAAAATTCTTTCGAAATTCTGGGGAGTCGAAGAACTTCCAGAGTTTAAGTCCTTATCAGCAGACGAAGAGCTTGCTGAACGAAGTTTTATTCAAACGCATGTGCGTCTTGAAAGTGGTAGGTTCCAAGTGGATTTGCCGTTCAAATGTCCCACTGATAAGATTCCTCTCGGTGATTCTTTCCATATCGCGAAAAGGCGATTTATCAGTTTAGAGAAACGTTTCCAAAATAATCAAGAATTATTTTCCACTTATAAAAATTTCATTGATGAATATGTATCATCGAACCATGCCACATATATTCTGTTTAATCCCACCGACAAGGCCGCTGAGATTAAATATTTCCTTCCTCATCACTGTGTAATCAAAGAGTCTAGTGAAACCACGAAACTCAGAGTAGTTTTCGATGGCTCCAGTAAAACTTCTACTCGAGTTTCTTTGAATGATATCTTACACAAGGGTTATCAAGTACTGCCAGATCTGTATGATATATTTTGCCGTTTCCGTCAGCATTCTTACGTCCTGACCTGCGATGTTGAAAAAATGTACCGTCAAATTGAAATAAATCCGTCGCAACGACATTTTCAGAACATCTTGTGGGGAAACTGCCCCCAAGAAGAGCTAAAATGTATTCAACTCTTCACAGTGACTTATGGAGTCGCTTCCTCCTCTTTCTTAGCAACCAGAGTTCTAAAGGAGCTCGCTTCCAATTCGAAAGGTTTCCCATTAGCCCAAAAGGCATTATTAAAACAGACGTACGTGGACGATGTGCTCCATGGCACAGATTCCCTTTCCGATTTAGAAGATTCTTATCATCAACTCAATAGTTTGTTAAATTCCGGAGGTTTTCGACTACACAAATGGTCATCCAATTCTTCACAGTTCAGGAAAAAATATTGTGAATCTCCTGATCCAATTCAATACGAAATAAAAATGGAAGACAACCCTAACAAGGTGCTTGGTTTATTTTGGAATCCCTGTTCTGACAATTTAGGTATTTCTTTACCGAAAATTTATTACAATGATACCCCTTCCAAGCGCAAGGCGTTGTCAATAACTGCTCGAATGTTTGACCCGGTAGGCTTTCTGGGCCCTTTCATTGTTCTTGCAAAAATTTTCCTGCAAAAACTTTGGTTAGCAAAAATCTCCTGGGACGAACCGCTCCCTGTTGAATTGTTCCAAGAATGGAAAATATTTATCGATTCCATTGAGTCCCTAAAATTTCTTAAAATTCCTCGATGTTTGTTTTCCTCAAAGCCAATTGTGAAAATCCAAATTCACGGGTTCGCTGACGGCAGCGAACGTGCTTACGGTGCCTGTTTGTACTTCAGAACCATTTATTTCGACAATAATGTCACAACTATCTTAGTCACTTCCAAATCCAGAGTAGCACCGCTGAAAACTGTTTCAATTCCTCGTCTGGAATTGTGTGCAATGTTATTACTTACCAAACTCACAAGAAAAATTATTCAAATCTTTGGCGAAGATTTAGTTTTCGAATCTATCAATTTGTGGACTGATTCGCAGATAGCTCTGCACTGGATTCAGTCCCATCCATCCCGTTGGCACACTTTCGTGGCCAACCGAGTGTCCCAAATTCAAACTTCCCTGCCACAAGCTCAATGGATATATGTTCGCTCTTCTAAAAATCCCGCTGACTTACTTTCTAGGGGCGTATTAGCTTCTGATCTCCTGAACTCAGAACTGTGGTGGCACGGTCCTGATTTCCTTTCCAAAATAAATTTGGAATTGTCTAAATTTATTTTGAAACCCCCTCCAAGTGTAATACCTGAACAAAAGTCAAACAAGCTTCAAGTGCTAGTAACAAGTACTCAAGTTAAAGACGAATTTTGGAATGAAATATTCCAGAGATTTTCTTCCTTTAACAAATTACTACATTCAGTAGCATATGTTTCCCGTTTTTTGTCTAATTCTAAAAATAAGGAGAAGTTGTCCGGTCCTTTATCCATATTTGAAATACATTCTGCTTTAGTGCTGGTCCTTCGCAACTTACAGTCCCAATACTTTTCTGAAGAAATTTCCGAGTTAAAATCCTCGAAACCAATTTCTGACAAAGGTATATTAGCCCTCAACCCCTTCCTGAATGAGCAAGGTCTCATTTGCGTCGGAGGGCGTTTGCGTCACGCAGATGTTCTTGAACCCCAAAAACACCCCATACTTCTCCCCGCAAAAAATTCTGTAGTTTCCCTCCTACTCAAAAGAGAGCATATCCGTTTGGGCCACGCTGGTGCTCAAACTGTCCTTGCTAATGTTCGTTTGCAATATTGGCCTCTAAATGGAACCAGGGAAGTAAAAAGAGTAATTCATGAATGTATGACTTGTTTCCGTTTCCGAGCCGTAGCTGCTCAACAAATTATGTCCGATTTACCTCCTGACCGAGTCACTCTTTCTAGACCTTTTGAGAAAGTAGGAGTAGACTACGGTGGTCCTTTCTTCATAAAGTCCTCGCGCCTCAGAAAGGCTCCGATTATTAAATCTTACATGGCTGTCTTCGTGTGTATGGCTACCAAAGCTGTGCATTTGGAGTTAGTCTCCTCCTTGTCCACCGAAGCCTTTCTCTAAACCTTGAAACGTTTCATATCCCGTAGAGGAATTCCTGCTGTAATCCACAGCGACAATGCTACCAATTACGTAGGTGCAAGAAATCACCTTCGAGAATTGCGCGAATTTTTCGCTAAGTCCCAATTGTCCGACTCCTTGAAGGTTTTCGCTTCTGAAACTGGTTTTGAGTGGAAATTCATACCGCCTCGCAGCCCTCATTGGGGAGGTCTGTGGGAAGCTGCAGTGAAGGGAGCCAAACGGCACCTTTATCGCATTATTGGAAATTCTCAACTCACCTTCGAAGAGTTCAGTACAGTACAGGCTCAAATTGAAGCCATCCTAAATTCAAGACCGTTATGTCCCATATCGAGTGATCCGAAGGATTTAGGAGTCCTAACTCCTGGCCATTTCCTAATAGGTCGTAGCTTAACCTCCTACCCTGAATTAGACACTACCCACGTGCCCGAAAATAGACTTACATTCTGGCAGAGGTGTTCCCAAATACAACAGTGTTTTTGGAAAAGATGGACTGTCGAATACCTCAACCGTTTGCAAAATCGGCCAAAATGGCTGTCTCCTTCCAGAAATTTAGAAGTTAATCAATTAGTTTCATTAAAAGAAGATGATGTTCCACCACTAAAGTGGCCATTGGCCCGAATTGTGGAAATTATTCCTGGCTCTGACCAAAGGGTCTGTGCCGTGAAACTCCGCGCCAAAGAAGGTATTTTCGTCAGGCCTATCACTAAGGTCTGTCCGTTGCCTAGTGCAACTCAGCGAGTGTAACGCGTTCGGTGCGTTAGTTACTTGGCGTTATTAGGTGGTTTTTCTGTTTCATTTCTCGTTTTTTTTAATTTCATTTCCTCATTTTAATTTTTTGAAATCTATGAGATTCCGACGGGGCGGGAATATGTTGGAATCACAGCTTCCAACAAGTTTATTATGTAGTTTATCAATTATTCATTTCCAATTCAAATTATATTCGAGCCGTCCCTGAGCGCGCTCATTTGATGTAACTGACATTTTTATATGAAGACAATTGATATCTAAGTTTGTTTACTTTTCTGTCAGATCCACGACGCTCGAGTAATTGTCGGCGTTTGTACTTCTCCAATTTATTATTAAAAATAATGAATTTTCCGTAATCAGTAACAACTAGTAGGGCATTGTGCATTTTTTGTTTTTGATGAATGAATATCCTGTTATCCTGTAAGTAGATTTTCCATTGACTATCGCATGAGAAGCAATTGCCAGAGTCCAATTCTTACCTGTTCCTACGAATCAGTCGCTGTTAAAGATATCTGAATATATTGGTTTGATGAAATTGGTTCAGCGTTAAATTATTTTGAAACCCAGCAACCTAGAAGAAATACAGTCCACAATTATCGAAGTTTTTTGAGTATAATCCCCGTGTTCGAGAAAGGGCAGTTAAACCCATCCCGATCAATAGAAGGTATCTCATAAATGGGCACAACTACGATCTCTAAATGAATGTATCCAGTAATGAAACTTTATCAATTCGTATTTCAAACAAGATCGCCAAAATGGGTGTCATAAAATATATGGATGTAAAGTGCCATATGAGCTCAATACGCCAAGTGCTTTCCGGAGACTTGAAAGAATGATCAACCAGACAGATAAGACTGAAAGTATAAAATATGCTGATATTCCACAGGAAACCAATCTATGAATTACACAACTGAATTTCTGCAAATAACTTGAGGTTTTTTTGAGTTTCTGATGGCATGTCTTTCGATAATAGAAGGGATTTATGTCATTAATATTATTATCACAAATGACTGCTCAAACGAAGTTGGTACTCGAAATAATGATCAGCAATACTCTCACATGTAAAATTAAAACCAGTAGGGATCACGTGTTTCTCACAAACATGATTTTTATTCTCGTTTTGATATATGAGTCACAGATACGACCTTTCCTAGCATAATGTACCTATATGTGGAGATTGGCAAGAAATCATGCACAATAAAAGGTTCTGGTCGATGACACTTCATGTTCAAATGCGCGACAATTTATACTCTAACGTGGCCGTTGCTTGTTTGAAATATCATTAGTCGTTAGGCTTGGGTAGATCAATCGCGGTTTTGAGTTCTGTCTTCCCATCCATTCGTTGTGAGTCTGGAAACCTGCCCCAGGCCTCTTCATGGCTTCATTTCGAAAAGAGATTGCTAACTTATGGCAAGATATGGAGTAAATTTACCGAGAATGGTGATCCTTGGGTTTACGACTTTCAAATATTGAAAGTTGATTCGAACTCATACTTTCTTACTCCTGGTACGTACGCTTTCATCTGAGCATAAGAGCTGTTTTTCTTCCTTAGGAGTAGAAAAAGTGATAGATTAGTAAATAATTATTTGAAATTTTCATTTCAACTTCGTATCACAAATCACTGACTAAGGTATATATTCAAATGTTTCTTGTGAAACTAAGCTACAAAATGCAGACTTCAAATTCAGTAGCTCGAAAAAATTAAAATGAATTGATTGATAATTTTTTGTTTGTGACAAGGGAAGTAAAACTGAGATAAGCAAAGTTTTGATATGTTGAATGCTTTTGAAAATATTCATAAAGTTGAATGAATACTCTTCCATTGGTGTATTCAGATTTTTCTGATTGTTTCTATATAATTCACTTGTTTTCACATAATTCATTCATTTACGGTATTCCATATTATTATCCCCCTTTTTCGTCTAATTTCAGTGGATCAGAGAGGATTGCTAAAGATGCAGTGTTCAGATACACTCTCATGAACTTGACAATATAGGGCAATTATACTGCACACTAGAGGAAAAGATATGATACCCTTGACCTTACCACAAAGTCATGAGACTTCCACGAGAAATGAAACTTTTATTTGTATCCGGTCTGTATCTCATGAATCGGATAGTGAAGTATTTCCCAATCATGAAAAGTGATATCCAACACGAACTGATGAAAATTGCATTCATTGTATTCAGTAACAACGTCAATTATCCATTACGATCCCCCCTGTATAATTCGATTACTAAGAATGCATTCTTGCGCTCTTTGCAAGGTACTCTTCAATGCTAATAAATGCGAAGAATAAAGCCTTCGGGCAGAGCATAAATCCTCACTAGACTGAAACAAATAAAAATTGTATTATTGTTATTAAGATTTGCTTTTATTAACGCATCGGTTACCGGGAATTCTGCCTACGTGTTTGCAATAGCGATTTGGTCGATGTTTGCTGTTATGTTTACTGTTCTGGTAATTGTTTTTGGTGAAGAAACAATTTTCAGTGTTTTTCTTATACCACTCAATTATCTAATGGACCAAAAAATAATCCTTCCATTGTCTGGACTATTACATTCATTCGAACTATGTTATAAAAACTCAATAATTTTGAAATGAAGTTATAAAGCCTGACAGAACAGAAATTAGCACATTAAAATTGTGAAAATGATTAAATGGAAGAGAATATAAAATAATGTGGAAAAATCAAAACAATATTGTAAAGGGGGCTGATAAGGCTGTAGTGGTGAATACAGAGCAAAAAAAAATCAATAATCAAAACACTAATTTCAATTCCATCTCATTCCATGATGCGTACTTCTATTTTTTTGACAAAATGAAGGTCTTCTATCGAGGTCGGTGGCGTTTACTAAGGGAATGCAATAAATAAAATTTACTACTACTACAACGGAGCATGAGGTGTTGCAGAAGTTTTTTAACTTTTTATACGGAAAGGGTGATTCACAAGTTTGAAGGAAGAGAGAGTCTATGTAAAACAACTAGTCCATCTGTCTACATAACTTGCCAAGCGTTGAAGCACTTATAATTTACTATTTCCCACCTAATTTGTACACTAAGCACACGCTACCTGAATCCACCAGATAGCATTCCAAGAATATTTCTACAGAACATAATAGAAAATAGACACTCACCTATATTTCTTCCGTTTATTTCGCAACTACGAAGGAGTTTGTCTCTGCCTGGAAGCTCCATAATGGTAGTTTTCAAACAGTTGCGAAGTCCTTTGACGTTACCTGTTCCTCATGATCTAATCTTGTATTCAATTCGTCCTCCTTTGAGTTTGAATCTCCCCTGGAAACTACTTCCGGTCTGTTGCTACTTGAAGCTCCCCCAATATTAGATACATGTGATGCAAGTATGTGTTCTCAACCTATTTCTTTGGATGATCGAAATGAATCACACCATACTGGATGAGTGGAATTAAAGTCGATGTAAAAAGGTCAGGAAGCTCTTGAACTTAAAAAATAAATGATCATCACTGATGATGAACTCATTGATTTCGAAACAAATGGAAATTTTATCGAACATTTCATACGACCGGAGGTTTGAAAAATGAAATGAAAAAACAGGAGCATATTTGAAAATCCAAATATGAGATGGCCCAAGAAATTCAACACTGCAAAAATATTTGCTCAGCATTTCTACACTCATCAAAAAAGTAATGAGCAAGTGTAAATAGTTTTTGTAAATTCATCAATTAAACCATATAAAGATAAAAATGGGAACGAATTTTCTGCCTTATCGTATCTCTTCAAGTTCAAACTTTTCTGTAAATGTTACTGTTTTCAAAATTCCCATGCATCGACTCAAACTTCACCACTACATGATATGAGACTATTTATCTATTGACAAAATTTCGAATGTGCACGAGAAGAACATCTCTTCCTATAGCACTGAATTCGTTTTATAATAAATAATACTAATATGTTAATGTGAGAATATCTATTGTTGATAGACAAATGGAGCACCGAGATTTGCCACATAGATATGAAAAAAATCGAAATTAGTGCAACAGAAGTTGAGTTTTTGCACGTAAAGGAACTCCACTCTTACCAAGACACCACAAATTTTTTCGAGAAGTCTTTGGAATCACACTGCAAGTTGTAAAACTAGTAAATTCGAAAGCAATTCTCTAAGCTACATGAGGAGTCTAGGTTTGAGCCTGGCTTTAACGCAAAAATAGATAAACATGCGCGTGACATAATTTATCAAAACTATTCAAAAACTCCTTACCGTCGGGGTAACGAAGAGATAATCATAGTGGATATTTTTGAAGTTAGTAGAAAACAATATTTTGACATAACCCAATTCGTAAAAAAATATTTGAGCAGAAGAAAATAAAATCAGGTAGGTAGGTATTCATTTATTGTTAGGGTCTACTAATTATAGTAGCTCGAACCTGACGCACCATTTATTTATTTATTTATTTCATACATGGATACAAACAGGCTGAAGAGCCCAAATACGATCCAAACTTTACAATAACTTACAGCTGAACAAGAATAGAGAATGGTCGTTATGCTACTACTCATAATCCTATATATAATTCAAGACATTTGAATAACAAAATCAAATAATTTCAGAGTAATGGTAATACCTAACATATGTTTTTTATTTTGAATTTGAATGTATGTAATGAATAGCGAAATATATCTACACCAGAGAATTTTCTATTATAAAGACGAATCATTCTTACAATAGGTGAATTCATTCCTAGATTTGTACGACAGAAACGTTCAGAGAACAGATCTGCGACTCTGAGTGTTCGTGAGGGGATAAAAAATGGGATCAAGGATATCAGTTGGGAACTGTCGATTAAATTATTGAGAAGTTTGAAGAGAAATACAATAGTTGCTATTTCCCTGCGTAAGCTGAGGGTCTTCATGGAAAATTCATTTCTCAAAATCGAATAACTGTTGAAATTGTAAGTACCATTAACTTTGAGGTTGAGAAATTTCAAAAATCTGTTCTGGATCATCTCTAGCCTATGTTCGTACAACTGATATTGTGGTGACCATACCACACATGCAAAAGTCAATCTGCTGTATACGTAGGAATGGTAAAGTGCTTTTATGGCCGCCTCAGATCTCAGATTTGAGCACGTTCTTATGATAAAACCCAGAATCTTATTACATTTCAATGAAATATGCTCAATGTGGAACGAAAATGTCATTTTCACATCGAATATTACCCCCAAATCTTAGATTTTAGAGGATGTTGATAAAGCATGTCCGTCAATCCTGTAGGTGAAATCAAATTTAGAAAGATTCTTGGTGAAACTGATTGAAGAACATTTCTGAATATTTGGAAAGAGTTTATTGAATTTACAGTAGTTATGAAGCTGATCGAGGTCGTTTTGAAGCATCATGCAATCGGATAGACTATTTATTTCTGAAAATATTTTCAAATCGTCTGCATAGAGAAGAAATTTAGAGAATTTGAAACAGTTTTTTATATCATTTATATACACCAGAAAAAGCAATGGACCAAGATGTGACCCCTGTGGAACTCCAGAAGTAACAAAAATGGGAAATGGGGAAGTAAAGCCATTCACTGTGACTAGTTGAGATCTATTGAATAAGTAGGAGGAAAACCAACGTAGTAAATTTCCATGCACACCGATGGCGGCAAGCTTACTAACTAATATATTATGATTTATTTTATCAAATGCTTTGCTAAAATCGGTGTACACAGAATCTACTTGGATTTTAGAGTCCATCGCTTTGAGAATATAATCCGAGTAGAGAATTAGATTAGTATCGATAGATCTGCGAGGAAAAAATCCGTGTTGTTCCATTATGATTTGAGAATTAATAGCCTTAAAAAATATTTTGTAAGTGACAAGTTCCAGAAGTTTACTGAAGATGTTCAGTTTGGAAATAGGCCTGTAATTTGATACAAAGCTCCGATTACCACTCTTGAATATTGGGATGATATATGCTCTTTTCCATCTTTCTGGAAAAGAACATTCGTCATGGGATTTGTTAAAGATCAAAGTTAGGGGTTTTGCTAAACCAGATGCACATTTTTTTATGAAAAAAGATGGAATTCCATCCTCTCCAGCACCTTTATTCTCATCTAATTCTCCCAGGACAGAGAGAACTAAGTCCTCAGAGAATGTGATTTTGGACAATGCACTTTCAGTTCTCACTGAATTGATTACCGGTAACTGCTCGTATGGCTCGAATGCACCTTGAAAAAATTTTGAAAAGAGGTTACAAATATCAACCCCATTGGAGGCATTCTGGTCACCGAAACTCACAAAGGGCGGAACACCATTGATACGATTCTTTAGAGAAACAAGATTCCAAAATCTTTTAGTATTATGTGGTAAATCGGATTCAATGGTTTCCACATATCTTCTCAAATCTCTATTGATGAGAATTTTGCATCTTTTGCGCAACAAACAGAACACCTCAAAGTCTTGGCAATTTCCGAACATCTTCCATTTCTTATGGAACTTGTTTTTATCACGAATTATTTGAACAGTATGAAACGAGAAGTATGATGGGTATTTCCTATTCAATTTCCTTTTAGGAATATGATTGTGAATGCATTCATTAACTTTGTTGTATAAAAAATTAACACATTGATCTACCGGTTCACCTATAAATGATTTAGTCCAGTCAACAGAGGCTAGAGTGGAATTTACAATGTCATAGTCAGCTTTTCTGAAATTATAAGAAATATATTCATTAAATTCGAGTGATGTTTGGCACAAGCTTGTGATAGAAAATTCAACTGATTTATGGTGAATTTCGGATTCAGGAACAAGTGGGTAAGGCGAGTGTTTGAAATCCCTCAAAGACTGTATGTTGCTGAAAACAAGATCTAAAAATTTACCATTATGGTTTGGTACTGGGTTGAATTGCGATAATTCACAGAAAGAAACTATGTCTAAGAGCTGAGCATTATTTTGGTCTACATTGCTTGGGGTTAAATAATCACAATCACTATTCTGGTCCCAGATCACATTAGCCATATTGAAATCACTGCATATAAGTACTGAATCATTAGATATTTTTGATGAAAGTCTGTACAAGTTGTTTGTGAAGCATGATGCTGCATAGTCATCTCCTGGAGGCAAATAAACACAACACAGGTGAATCTTCGTTTTATCTTGCAATTGCAGTGTTACCCATATGTCTTCAGCATCGGACTGCCAGAGTTGTTGGTGGTATGCTTGTATACCATTTTTAATAGCTATGAGAACCCCTCCACCATCAGATTTTTTACTCGAGGATGATTCACGATCTCTACGGAATACGGAATAGAGCCCAAGATCAAAAAGTTCTGCGTCGAATAACCCATTGTTCAACCAAGTTTCTGATAGGAATATGACATCAAAATTACTGTTTGATGCGCTGAGCTTAAGTTCGGTGGTTTTAGTTCTCAACCCCCTTACATTCTGATAAAAAACCGTTAAGTCCATGGAAAGATCAGACGTTAGTTAGTATTGTAATCGTTAATTAACTCAAAGGTTTATCAGCTGGCTTTCATCGACAATGTGAACCGCTCTGGAAGTATCATCTTTACGTAGTAAAATGTTGCCATTTTTAATCCAAACGTATTTGATACTTTTTGATTTCGCTATTTCTCTAGTCTTTTTGAAAAGCAGTTTGTTGTTAGCGGTCAGATGATCATTTAGGTATATGGTTGTGTTTTCATTTATGGTGAGACCCGCCTTATTTGGAGTTCTTTTTAGTTTACAGGCAGTTAGGAAGGCTTCTTTGAATCTTCTCTGCGAAAACTTCACTATGATATTTCTCGGTGTGTTTTTATTAAATGATGCGACTCTTTGAATGGAATCTAATTGATTCGGATTGAATGTTATATTAGAAAATTTATAAAGATCTTCTAATGTTTTATGGAGATCTTCATTATTTATTTCAGGCATACCCTGAATTTCAACATTATTCATCCGGGAGTATTGATCCAAGTCATTGAATTTTTTACTCAACTGAATCACCGTGGTTTTCAGCATTTCGTTTTCTTTCTTCAGAGAGTGAATAATTTTGACGGACTCGTTGATTTTTGTGATGGATTTTTCGAAGTCTGAAACCTTATCAGAGCAGAAATTGACTGAAATTAACATATTTTCCTGCTTGTCTCTGAACTCCTTCAATTCGTTCCTGATTTCCGTCATGAACGCAAACAACAAGTTGGTGGACTCACCCTGATCCACCGGGTTGATTTTGGGGCCGACCGTACTTTGTGCTGCATCAACTCCAGTACGACGCAAGCAATTAGAGCATTTCCAAAAAACACTTGAGAGACTTTTAATAGAGGTTAACTGGTCTATCGACAGTCCCACACACTTGCCGTGAAAAAAAAACTCACAAGAACTACACTGGATTCCTGGGGATTTTTTGTTCACTGGATTTGTACAAATATTACACGTTTCTGACATAGGCTTCGTTCAGCGGTGCTCAACCGTTGAGTGATGTGCCAACGTGTTCGGCTGAACGGACCGCTGCACCATTGATCACTCGAAACCGTTGAGCAGCGGCTCAACACGTTTAGTGATTATTCTCAACGGTTGTGCACCGCTGAACGAAGCCAATGTTTATGCAAAGTATCACTGTTATACAATATGCGATTGCTTTTTAGTTCAGAGTGATGAACAGCCCCGCTACTTCTTTATCGGTATTGGTGAATTATTTTCAAAAGATGTAACAATTCTCCGTATATTCAGCTGTGAAAGCAGAGCACTTGAAAAGCGACCGGTACTCGTGCTATCTTATACTCGAATGAACTAATATACTGTGTTGAGCAGATAGTACAGATTCATATGAATATTTCATTGGAAGGAGCAACACAGTACAGTTTTTCGATTTCAGAAATTCTATAATTATGTTGAGGTTTCAATATATACACTTTCACCTGTGGCTAGAATCCAGGCAAGATTTCAATTTCTGATATTCCCAACTCATTACCAGAATAAATAAATAAATAATAGCTTTATTGTCCAACAGTCACCCATTTACAGGACAATGTATTCAGTAAAATCACATTACGGATTGAATGCATTCTATCAACGAAAAAATTAGTACAATCAAAATAAATACACCTATTAATTAGTTCCTATATATATATATATATATATTAGCGACTCTGATGAGATTATATGAATTAGTGCAGAATATATCACAATGAGAACAAATTCTATTCAAGTTTCGACTCATGACATATAGTGGAGATTTCATCATTAAATTCGATCTTGCTTTGGGAAGTTTGAAAATAGAGTAGGATGAGGTAAATTGATATCAATTTGCTGAAGAATTTCTGTCGGTAGTGTTATTAAACTAGTGAGATCCAAGCGTCCGTATAACTCACAACTACTAATACCCCTTTCGGGATAGATACCT
This sequence comes from Zygogramma bicolorata, assembly GCA_032362365.1. Classification (NCBI taxonomy): domain Eukaryota; kingdom Metazoa; phylum Arthropoda; class Insecta; order Coleoptera; family Chrysomelidae; genus Zygogramma; species Zygogramma bicolorata. Next base: position 128,008 of record JAVJAQ010002551.1, on the reverse strand, counting down.
CTAATTTGAACAGTAAAAATTAAGAGAATTTCCTCTGTACTTGTTCAATAGTATGTTTGTGAATCTCATAGAAGGGACTCCAGACGTTGCTCGCATATTCTAATTTGGAACGCACGTACGTATGTATAATATAATAGTTTTACAGATGTGATATTATGAAAAGGTCTACAGTTTCTAACAATGAAGCCATACGATCTGAGAGATTCTGAAATTTTACTTGAGATATGTTCTCCAAACGCCAACTTTTGGTCAAATATCACCCCTAAGTCTCTGATTACTTCACATCTTTGTAAATTTGTGTTATGAATGGTGTTTTGAAATTCAACAACATTTTTTCCCTGGTATAACTCATGACCTTGCATTTCTCTTCATTGAGCTTCAACTTATTACTGCTACACCAATGTTGAAGGTACTCTAATATATATGCCACCTTTTCTCCGCCGTATATTTAATAAACAAAATAGGTGTAAACCAAATTAGGCTCGTTCCTTCAACTTTTTTGTGTGTCCTGGTATCAATGTGGAATTTTTAGTGGTTCATATGACATCGCGATGTGAAATGATGGGCTCAAATTGTTTTGTAGTTTTTCCAGTTTGACAAGAAATTATCTGACACTTGAATTTCAAATGATGGAACAACTAGACAATACATTATTGGATTCAGTGGTCCATTCAACACATGGAAAATCATATTCTGCTGATACAAGGAGAGATATAAATGTTGAATCGGTATATACCCTGTATTTTTATTCTCTACTGACATACTTGGTAACAATCAGAAGCTAGAACTGTTAGAGATTGATTTTATACCTTTTTTTTCAGTTTTCGTTTTTCAAATTCTAATAATTACAATTTGGCGTACGTATGTAGCTTTCACGCTTACTCGTAGACAAACAGTTCGTTCAAAAGTCCTGGCTCATGTGGTCACCACATAAATAACTATTCTAGTATCAGCTCTTTGATTTTATGTCAACAATGATGATTTCCTGCAAACAATAGGTACTAATATAAGTTCTCGAACAACAAATTATGTTATGTAAGTGCGAAAGTAAATAATTTCCTTGTGGTTCAATTTTGACTGTTTCGACTACGAACCGATATCTATCCAATTTAAATATCATTTATATTCAAGTGATATGACACTTTGGTAAACTGGTCACAGGTAACACGTAATTATTATGGATTCTTTCGGGCTGTTCTCACGACTTCTACAAATCAAACCGCAAGGAAAAAATGATCTCCGTACCAATTGTACTTTCTATGTACCCAACAGATTGAAAGTTAATTGATTTTTTCAACTAAAACAAGAACTTGCCACTTTCACTAATCCCACATTTTTTTCTGAAATTTCTCATGTACTAGCCTGTATATATCAAGCTTCAGTTTTGATTGCGATGATATGAATAATGATGATAACAACTTTTCCCTTGATGGTTCGAAGGTAAGTTCAAAGTGGGTCTATATGGAACCCAATGCAACTTCCTATGATGGACCTGCTGCAGAAAGATTGATACAGCATCATTTGAACAGCATCACCTGTTATTTTGAAGGTTTGACTTGTTCTGTTCGAACACATATACAACTAGCAAAAAAAAATTGTAGGATTTTATTGACTGTTCGATATTTTAATACATCGATACTATCAATAGCTGATGAATAATTCTCAGCATGATTAACTTTTAGTATTTGCATGCATTCTCCAATTTCAAGATTTCAGTGCCATATAAGGCTGGGAAATAGGATTGATGAATCTAATGAAAATATCGACCTCTGTAATCAAAACAGTTATGTTATTCCAAAAAAAAATCGAAAAGTCCATTTTTCATGGGAACTTACTAAATAAATAATTCAGGTGAAAATTAATGTTTATAACATTCTGAACAAGATGAAACTCCTCAAAAATTTGCCCCATTTTATAATTCTGTTGAAAAATTTTTTTTAATACAGAAAAACAATGTGCTGCCTTCATAAGTCTAGAAAACAAAAACAATATACTGAAAACTGGTGAAGTTAGTTTGAAAATTTCAAGAATTCCCACAGTTTGCTGATCAAGACCCGTTCAACAAAGTGAAAATCGCCTTAGTAAGTGGAAATTATCCTGAGTTGTTTGGAATTTTAGAACAAAATTCCTCAAAAGATGAGTGATTTCAGGGTATAATTCCAGAAGGTTGCTGAATATGAATGTTTTAGGGTCTTGCTTCAGATGGCTATATGACCACTAATTTAATTAATTACAGTTTCATAGTTGACATGGTAATTTCACAGAAAAATTTCAATAAATATACAAAGGTAAGAAACTAATAGATATTGAGACGATAGTATTTGCTCTCTCACTGATGAACTTATATATGTTCATACAATTGGTAAATTGAGACTGTTATTTTTATATAGGTTTCACGTCATATTTCTGACTGAAAATCACCAAAATGATGGATTTATCAATTAATGATAAACAATTATTGACTATAAATATTGAGGTAATAATTTATCAGAAGTTCAAAAATTGAATATCTCCAGAACTATAGTTGGTTTGGATATATGCTTGATCTCCTATTATGAAAATAACGTCGCGCATTTTCTCACCCTGTATATATAATTATCATTATATTGCTTGTCTGATGTATTGACGTGGGTCTAGAAAATTGGTTATAATAATTCGAAAAGGTTCATTGACATAGCATATCAGTCAAATCTCTCAAAACTAATAGCAGTACCACTGATCTCTCAACAATTATCATAATTTTAGAGTACAACCGCGTCTATCGAGGTGCGCCTTGTCCAAATTATCAATAGAAGTTATTTCCAATTTACTTCAACAGCCGCTTTTATGGCAAAATCCAGTTTTTCACTGGTTGATACACCGTAAGGAATAAAAATTAAATTATCCATGAAGGTTGACGAATATCATAAAAGTCGCATTGCTAGTTGTAATATGATAACGGTCCAACTCTCCAGGTATGACTTTGTTTGAGCACCGTGTTACTTATGGTTTTAAGATTGAGGCAGTGCTGATTCACTCTTAGAAAACTGTAATGATGTGAAAATCCTATCTGTAGTTTTGGGCATATTGAGTTAATTTCGACAAGATCTTCCAATTACGCTAGATTAAAATTGGTATTTTGGGCATTAGTGCTAGGTAATAAAGTCTTGAACATCCAGTGTTATGTTTAGAAAGAGTCGCAATAATTTATCGATATAAGGATATAGAATATAGGGTTATAGGGGTGTCCAGCTTGAATTGTCTCTCTAAGTTTTGTCGGTTAGAAGACCTACCTACTTACCAATGATTCTGTACGAAATGTTCAAAGTGTGATTTGTGATATAAAAGAGACAAACAGACTTCTCCCTCACTGCAAGAAAACTTTCGAATTTTCACAATTCTTATGATTTTTCAGCTAATTAAAGTTTGTGATAGTATTTGGTAAAGTTTCAGAATTATGAAAATTCTAGCAATAGAGACATGAGACACATTGTTAACTATAGAAACTAGTGCTTCAATTCGATTTCTGATATTTAATAGTTCTTTATTTTGAAGATGTCGCTTCCTTATTCGTGGCGAAAAATTCCTGTTAGTACCTTAATTTCTCAAAAACTCATATCAAAAACCGAATGGAGTTCAATATTGAAGAGAAACGAATCGAAAACCCTTTTTTTCAAACCACCAAAAAAGTGACAGGACTATATTTCAGAGGACGTTAGTACTAGTGAAACGTTAAGACTATTGAAAATAGAAGTTGTAACTGTTAACTCGCTACAATACAAAAACAACTCGAGAAGGTGAAAAATAAAAAAATCAGAAAAAACATTGTGAAAGAACGCAAAACTTTCACGGCCGAAGGTAACTGAATCTGGGGTATTATTCGGGTTTGTTAGCCGTGGTGCACAGGTTTATACTCCTGACGTTTCGCATACAGCTGTGGTAGGCTTATCAAATTCTACGAGAAAATTGCTTCCGTTACCTTATAGACTAATGCCTACCACAGCTGTATGCGAAACGTCAGGAGTAGAAACCTGTAGACCACGGCAAACGAACCTGAATAACACCCCAGATTCAGTAACCTTAATCGTGTTGTAAATCGAATATCAATGAAATTACTCATGTGAGAAAAAATTAAACAGAATGAATTTGAGAATCCTTGTAATTAAACAAACGAACATAAAGGAATCACCACGTTTTCAACAGTGGCAAACGCTAGATAACTTCCGATAAAGGAGGTTGAGCAGGGAAGATTCAATTCGAAATGAACTTTTTTAGGATTTCTTCGTTCATTTTGACATCTAGGGACTCATATAATGAGTTGGATTGGATCAATATTATGATCATTTAGAAGTCAGTTATATTATTATTTTTGACCTGAATTTTTGTTATTTTCTGTAATCAGAGTAATCAGAGTAAAATATTTGATGTCCACTGGAACCTAATTAAAAGTGTTTAATTACTAGCTGTTTCGTCTTCATTTTATGTTTTTTATGTTTCATTAATCAATGTTTCGTTATCCGTCTGATTCAACTCAGGAAACTGACCAAAAACAAGCCTGGCCCTCTTTGTGTAATGATTGAACGGTAATAAATATACCTTATACCATTTATTTATTCTTTGTGGGAATAATAAAAATACCTACGAATTAACGTAAACCGTGAATAAAAAATCGACTATTAAATGTTGAAGCGACATTTTATTAATGTCTTTTTTATGTTCTATGCCGTAAAACGGAATATTTATGGTATCAACGCGTTGTCTACATAGATTTGTCTCATTTTTCAAATTCTCGTACTGTTCAATTCGGAATGTTTTGAATTTTGCACACTTTCATACGGTGAGCAATATCGATTAATTGTTGCAAAGCTGTATTCATTCTTTGGAAAATAACTTATTATAACTTGATGGAATAAAATGAAAGAAATGGTATTTGTCATCATTTTTGAGATGATCAGCAACTTATCGGGCTAGATTGAAAATCTGCTCTTCTACACTTACATAGATTCGAATATCAATTCTCAATTTATCATATTGATTGATTATGCCATATTCTATTATGCTGTGAAGGGTTGTGGTTGATCATATACTGCAGTTGAAGCAATTAATAAAAGAAAATGTAAGTATATGAACAGTTTATCGGGGAAGAAATTGAAATTGAAAAAATGTAATTTTTTGTTCAATTTGTGCTCAATTCCATTTCTCTTCTGTAATTATCCCAATTTTTTAATTTTCGAATTTATTTTTTCATCAACTTTCAATTTCTTTCTTTGAATCTATTGCCTGAATCTTTGTTTAGTATATCGACGATTGAGTTTTCCGTGAATCAGGGAATCCATTTTGTGGATTATAAAGAAAATAGCAAATTCATATGTAAAAATAGAATCAATATTGTTAGTCAGGGTTTATTCTGAAAGACATCGACATTGAAGAAAATATTGATGCAGTTAAGAATTGCGGAAAAAAAAAGGGTTCTTAAACGAGTTCATGTCTTCGGAAGATGCCAGCATAGTTTCACTCACTCATTTATTTTTTGTAACAATACTGTAAATCGAGGATATTCCCATGAGGTTCTTATTTGAATAGTTAATTTCACGGTTACAGTCGATTTCACTGGTCTTTCACGCGATACAAGAACGAGATTAGAGTCGCTTAGCTAGATCAACTATTCAAAAAAATTCAATCACCATGGAACGTTACATTTAAAACATCTCACTTGTTTCATTTCAGTAATATAAACTGTGATGACGATGCTAAATACAAATTCATATCATGACATCTCAGTTACACTCAATAAAATATTTTTATATCCACAGACATTTGCATGAGTTTCTGTTTTATTGAACATTTGTCGTATCATTTTCTTTTGTCAATTCAGGATTTTTTACAACCAATTTAGCAGGAACTATTGAAAAGGTGGTTGCTCCATCGTTTCATCACAACTCTTTGATTTCGACATTGTTCCAAATCTAAACAAAGACAAGTTTACTCTTCAATATGGCTTAGTGTTGACAAATAATTGAAAATTAACTGAGGACTACCTTTAATAAGAGTTCAGTAATCTTCGCAATTACCCGAAAACACTGAAAACACTATGATATGAATAAAAACCGTTTTCAATGGATATTTCTTCTACATAAAACAACGTACCTTTCGGACTTTTGCCATCTTCAGGTTCTGAACTGGTATGATGAAATTACAAACACAGAAAAGTATAAATTAGTGGAAAAGAATGAGCCACAACATGGTAGGGTCACAGTTAGTGAGAGAATGGAAATGATGAAATAATGAATGTAAAACTTCGAAAAGGATAAATTTTTTGGAGTGTTCATTTATATAGGGCCTTTCACAGTTTGGGCTACGTTATGTTTATCGAGTTGTTAATATATGAGATACAATTTGAATTTGGAATTATCATCTTTTATCCACGTCTATAGTATAATGTACCCATTATACGTTGTTTGCTCGTCCTTAATAATTCACATTATTCACTAGAGAATAATGAGTCATTATTCACAGTTGTCAAATACTCCCTTGATTTAGCTATAAAAATATTATTTAACCATCAAATGTTCACAATTCAGTTATATACCTACATATTAGAAAAAAATTAAGGCAGAGCATTCACACCGAGCTATCAGCAATTATGAATAAGGGTGTTATATCGAAATAGCTTTTGAATCAAAACAAATTTGACTGAAACGATAATAGTAGTATAAAACATTTGTTAGAATGAAATAATAGTAGTGTTTCTAAAAATATGTAGGTACGTTATGTAATGTAATCTACTCGCGTATAATGGCTATTATTCTCTCGATGATTTAGGCCACGTGCCTGCGGTTCGTGAATAATAGTGATCATTATACACTCTTTGGATAATATAATATTATTCATGTGGAGTATTAATTATCAATGTTATACTTTTCCGAATATTTGGTTGAACAAAATCATAGGTGTTTCCGTTCTTTATCTTATTCCTGAGTGTGATCACTCACAATGCCAGCATAATCCATTTTGTAGTGATCATTGGTCGTAACTTCGAACAGCAATATCCAAATCATTTGGTATATGCACTATTTTAATTTCATGATTTGACATTCAAGAATTGCATCATATTTATCCTAACGGTCATCATGCAGACTTTGTCGTAGAAGCTTTTGCATCTCACTCTTCGATCCCCAATATAATATGTTTTTCAAGATATTTTCTTTATTGAATATTTTAAATCATTCCTGGTGAAACAACTTGGATTAATCGTTACAGTGCTGAGTTTTCGCCAAAAAATTTAGACCAACGTAGGGCTCACTAGACAATATACATTGAAGGAAGATCAAATATGTTTATAGATTATGACAAGCCAAGTAAAATTCAAATATATCTTAATACAAAAGTCGTAAGATGTCGGAATTCGATTCTACCCAATTTTCTGTAAGTCCCACAATATGACAAATCGTTTCTGGAGTTTCCGACAAAACAATATCGAATCAGTGATCTCACCAGGAATTCTATTCTTGCTGTTGTTGATGCTTCTTTCTCACTACTCGTCCTTAGGTGATATTACCCGAAAGCCATCATCAGGCCATAGGGCTACCTGTCTTATCGGACGTGAAGTGGAAGTCAGAAGTGAATTTGAGGGAATCAGCCCTTCCTCGGTAGTCATGCTACTTCTACTTTTGGGTATTCCCAAACTTTCGAAAGCATCAAGAAATCTTTTTCTCGCATACATGTCCAATTATTTTTTCAAATGCTTTCGATAATCCTATGATCTACTTTTTGGACCTGTAAACCTCAGATGCGAAACGCCATCTTCTGGACCAAAGACTCAATCTTCTAGTACACCAACTACAGAAGATCTTCAACAACGGGTTCATCGTACAGAAAATCCGTTACAATTGAAAGAGTCCACTTTTATTATACTATCTGCATGCTTGCATCTCCAACAGTTCGGTTGATAGGAATCGCGACTAGCTGCCAGTGTTGAAAGACAAATGTCAAATCTCAAATTTTTGACATTCACCAAAAACGAATGCTATATGGGAAATTTTTGTAAAGAGTCTTGAAAAAGAAATAGATTTGGTTTCCGAAATGAAACGATAGGCAAATTAGATATACGAGAAGTTAACCTTTGGTGTTAAAGTTGAAATTTTTCTAGAGATCAGTTACCCTAACACCAAACTGCTATTTTTGCACTCGACGCGCGAATCGCTAACAAGGTTAGCATCTTCAGGAGGAGAAAATTGATACTGAAATGAGAAATGAATTTCTTCTCCTGAAGAACCTAACCTTGTTACCGCGCATCGAGTGCAAAAATAGCAGTTTGGTGTTACGATAATTGATCCCTAGAAAACTACAAAAAATAATCTTCTGAAGTTCGACTCCTACTCTGTCGATACTTTCACAACTTACTTTCGACATTTATCTAGGTTTATTCATTGATATTATTATAATGTTGATACTCAGAATCCTGATAAACTTTTGCGCTATGTGCAATATCCGATAGATATCTATATTGCTTCAGACTTCACATTATGATTCATTTTGATCTGTCTGGCTCCTTATACTTGACTTAAGTTTTCACTATAATTTTTTTGCTACAAACATAAACATTTCTTTCGAGTTCACATGCAATGGCAACGTTTGTAATGTTGATGTCGAGAGAACAATATCTTTATCAACTGTGAATATAGATATTCCACCCAAAGGAATAGATATCTTGGCAATTTTTCCCACAATATGGTCATGCTGTTAGGAGACTCTACGCTAAAACGAAAGAGTGGAAAACAACCAGTCGCAGGCCAATTCGGAACGAACTGCCAAAAGTGAAACAGTTTATTAAACTTTTCGAAATATCGATAGAAAGAGATAAATCCTCGGATGAATTGTTAAGCAAGTTTTCGGCAATGGCCTACACTCATCAGCAGGGGGTGATCGCTGCTCATTTGATGTTACTTCAGCTTATAATGATCTACAAGGCTCAGATACGACCTGTCATGGAATACAGTTCTCATGTGTGGAGTTCGGCACCAAAACATTCATTGAGGCTTCTCGAGTCCATTCAGAGAAAGGCAATCTTGTTGGTGATTCTTCACTCACAGACTCACTCACTTCATTGGAACATCGTAGAAGGGTCAGAGACTTTTCTCTCTTCCATAGATATTTTCACGGTCGGTGCTCTTCTGAATTGTTATCAATCGTTCCCCCCTTGGCAATATCTACACGAGTACAGAATTCCCACCCCTTTGTTGTGAATTTGGAAACCTGTCGAACCTCTCTTGCTCAGGGATCTTTTGTCAATAGAACAGCTGAGCTTTAGAACTCCTTGCCAAAAGAGGTTTTTTCTGAGGCTTACAAACTTCAGAAATTCAAAGTAAATGTTAATTCGTATTTCCTGTCCCTTGATTCACGGGGTGTTCTTCGAACATTACAGGGCTTCCCTTTCGTGTGAATCTGCATATGAAAAAATAAAAAAAGAGAACTTTTGTATTATTTTTGTCTTAAGTTTGAGAATCAGAAACCAACAAGCAATTCCTCATGTGAGCGTTCAAGTTTTCGTGTGGTAGTAGTGGTTATGGGACTTTATACCAAACCCCATTGACTCAGACTGAAGTCCTTCACTATTAAGAACTTGTAACTAACATCCTCCTCCATTACTCAGGAGCATGGTTAATCGCAGAATTGCCAACTATGAAACGTGGCAGAGTCATTCCCGAGGTCATTACCCAGTATGACCAAAAAAATTCTCGAAGAATCTTTGCTCCTTTGGTTATCGAACCCAGAACATTTCGATCATGAGCCGGTCGCTTTACCACTTGCACCATCTCCTTCGCCAATATCAGATATGAAAAACGAGCTTCGAGAAAAAAGAAAGTATTCGAGGAAATGCTGAATTAGAGGCGTGTTTCAATTATATGAAATTTGTACACCAAATTTTCAAATCATTCATCAAGGATTTCAGCTAAGATATTTGGATTTCAGATATATTATCCTTATCTACATAGTCAACTCTCCTTTCTCTCTGAATTAAGCTTTCATGAGCAGAATTGCGAGTAGGTATAAAATTCTGGAAGGGAATTTAGCATACTATCGTCAAACTATGTACAACTTATCCAATCCATCTTGGAACAGAACTAATAACGTTTATGCCCAGCAATCTCTGTGAAGGATTCTTAGATGAAAAAACAGCTAGTATATGTGTTCAGTGTGTTGAAATCTATTCCTAGATGGTGTTTTATCTTTCGTCTACACAACCAGTGCGCAACTGGAAAAGTATCTGAGTTTGTGCCAAAATGGATTGGATAAGCTGTACTACTGAAATCGTCGATATAATAGAGAAATCATGAAGATGCTAGAATCGAGGCTGGAATATTGTTAATCTGAAAGGTAAATTGGAAAGGGCACGGAGGTTATCCTTTACGAATGTGTATATTTCATTAAAATATCGTCAAGCTATTCAGTAATTGAAAAATCGTAAAGAATAATTCTGGCTTATATTTCTAAATTATTGAACTTCTCACTATGGCAAAACAATTCAGAAAATTATCAGTAAGTTTTGGGAACTCAACTGATCCTTTGATTTTCTTTGGCTTCATCCATCGATCGTTGTCCAAAATGGCCAATATTGAGGTAAAATATTCGTGACAACCTTTTCACCAATATTGAATAAATCAGTTATCAAATACCGGCCACCAATGCTTGAATCGGAATGAGTTGCCAAAGAGCACAACTCTGAGGAATCCCTTGGTGATAAGAAGGGAATTTGAGCATTCGTTAATATAGTTAGAGAAAAGTAGAGTTTTGTTTTCATACATCTTTTTTAAAATTGCGGGCAAATTACGTAAATATTCAGCTGAAATCACATGAGAATAGAATAGATTTGTAGAATTATGGTGCAAATATAGAATGTGCAGGATTAAAACAAAAAATGATGAGGAGGAAACCTGAATATCTTATATTTCAAATTATTTCTACTCAAATAACTCCACTTGCATCTGATCAGCAGAACAGCCATAAAGCTTTAATTCATGTGAATGAATCGATTTCAGTAATATAATCTAAACATTCTAATCAATATTTCGAATGATATTATACAGGGTGGTACATAATTATTCATGAAGATTTTCAAGACGTGTCTTTGTGGTTGAAATAGACATGCTAGTAACTAAGGTAAAATCAGTTGGATTATGAGAAAATACTTTGAATTCAGAGTAACAGATTTTCTGTTGATTCTTTGAAAAATTGCTTTTTTGGTAAAAATTGTACCGGGAGAAATGCAAAATTCCTTTTGATGTGCTTTGTTTGAAAATGTTTATTTTGATTCCAAAAACAAGCAATGAAAATTTGTACAGATTGTTTCATTGAATAGGTTCATCTTTACAATTGTGGGTGTAATAGGTATATCATCACAATGAGACGAGCAATGATCCAAATTTTATAATATTCATGTATTAATACAGATAAAAAAGTTTACAAGAAATTGAGCTCAATTCTAGAGTGATTTCAGTTCGGTGTGAGGGTGATATGAGTTTGAGAAAGATCCGAAAATTGTTTATTCGGAAATGAACTCAGTATTCAATAAATGTCAACATTGAGTTCTTCGAAGTTTTTAAGAATGGGCAGATATCATTAAAATTTGGACTTGAGAATATAATGATATTACACAGGAAGATTTCGTTTTTGAATTCAGACCTGTCTATTTCAATAGAAAATATGGTACGTAGCTGATGAAACAGTTGGTAATTTTTGCCTTTTCATAGTATTGTATCACGGCAAACATAATTTGATTATACTAAAATTGGAATCTTCATCATTTTCTGGGGAGAGAAGACCCAAAAAGAACTCCAACATAGAACCAATTTGATGGTACCAACACCTCCAATATTTCGTTGTGCTTATCGTCAATTTCGTTCATTTCACTGAGCCATTCCGATAGAATTCGCAACAATGGTGAGTGGGTGGTGGAACAAAACAGCACCACGTCTTTCGCATCCCATCCCTAATCCAACTTACCGAACACAAACGTTCTTTGTTCTAGCAAATCATCGAAGGCTAGCCAACGAAGCGGCCTCATATTCATAGCCAATGCCCAGATGACTCGCTTTTATTTTCAATCCACTGTACACTCACCACTTCCTAGAATACAACAGCAACAAAACGGCAACGATCTGAACGATCGCCATCTGACGTCAGTGCAAACTTGATTACGTGAAAGGCGCACGAACCGCTCCAAAGCAGGCGAAGGTACCAGAGGCTTTGAGGATGGCACTCAAAGTCCACGGGATGTGGAAAGACTCCCGTGAATTCTTCTAGTGCCATTCGCAGGCCAATGTCGGATCTCAAGTTGGGTTAATCACAGACAACTACTCACTACCGCCGGTTGACTCACACTGTGTTGTGTGCCCGGTGAGGAAGCGACAGGTAGCTTTCCCTCCCCCCTCCTGCCAGCGCGATCAGGACATTGCACCTGTAGATCCATGGTGGGTACCATGACATTACTCTGATGGGTGCTTATTAGTCATCCATTGGTAACTATGAAGGCTTGTGACAAGTCGCATGGAACGACGGCACCGGGGCTGAACCCTAAGGGTGCAAGGGTAGGCTACGCTGGCTTTGTTATCAATTTTCAATGAATTGAGGGTATCCCCGTGATAAAAATTCACCGCATTATTCTGCTCTTTTGTCACCATTACTAACATATATTTCCCTATAGTTCAAGATCAGGAACATTCTGATCTTGACTTTTATTTAAAAATAAATAAATTAATGAAAGAAGGAGAAGTGATGTTTTTGGCAAGTGCAGAAAGTGGTACTTTTCCGCATGCAGTTGACTGATCGATGCGAAGCAGAGGTCAGTCAAGCCGTTGAGTACTACGTACCACATACGAGTGTAAAAACAGTGATGAAGCCATTGTCCAAAAAAAAGTGATGAAGAACAACCAACACACTACCGTCCCATATCATTGCTACCATCTCCTAAAATTCTTGAAAGTGTTGTAAAAGAACAAACAATCAGCTTCCTAGATGAGCACGACATTCTCACGAATTTGCAATATGGGTTCAGGAAAAATATGAACATCTCGGATGCTACATTCGATCTCATAAACAAACTTAACATCAAAATTGAAGATAAACAAATTCCAATAGTTACGATTAGCAATCTATCTAAAGCGTTTGAGTGTGTCGATGATTCTATCCCTAGTCGCGAATTTTGTCTATGGAATTCTACTTGTTTGTTGACGAGTATTATAGTAGACTAGAGCAATAACTTTGAAGATTTGTCCAGAGAACTTACAAAAATAATGAATTGGTTCTCCTCAAATAACGCACAGAATAATTTTCCATTCAAATAGTGATTCAAATCAAATCGATATCGAAACAACTTATGGGTTAAAGAGTGGACGTCGAATGTAAAATTTCTTGGAAATAAAAATCTATGCAGTGCTACATTCGCAATATCCACCATAAGAATAAACATAGGTATACATCAATACCACATTCATGATATAAAAGAGAGCTCTCAGAGCCACTATTGGGATAAAATGAACCGAATCCGGTAAGAGTCATTTTGGTACTCTGTATCCTCTTTCCTAACCCTTTCAAAAAGAAACATGAATTAGAAAAAATTCACGGATGACCACAACTATGAAACACGGAACAAAAACAATTATATGACACCTCAATTCAATTATACACTGAAGAGAAAAGGTCCCTCATATAATAATATGGCAATGAAAACATTCAAACATCTACTGTCCTCCATAACAATAATAATTTCTCAAAAAATGTAAAAAAATAGGGTTAATGTTTTTCGAACCAACGTTTACTACGAAAACAGAGAATTCCTCAATGATCACATCTAAATCGTTTTCACTATTATTTCACCAAGAAATAGTTTATCTAAGTAATTCTTGAATACCGAAATATGCTTACAATTTTTTTCTCTTTCTTCCTATTTTTTGTTACTATACATGTCATCATCAAACCATAGTATTAATTTCATAAATATTTATTAACGTCGATTACTGATTAATTCTCTCTCTCTCTCTCTATTATTTCTTGGCATTTGACTGATTAATTCTACAAACATTGTAACTGCTTATATGTGTGTAACAGAAAGGTAAGACAAAATGAAATACCACTTCACAATAACTCACATGAGCTCTAGTATACATGGAAGTCATTTCATAGAAAAATTATATCAAAATTGTCTATAAACATGTGAGTTTTCGAGAAATAAATTCTATTCTATTCACTTTATAGAAAAGAAGGACGCAACATACTTTTCATCAATCTTTCTGCAGCAACTTCGATAATGGAATTGAAAGTACAAACCATAGCACTATGTAACGGTTAACGATGTTAGGTACCTCAAACGTGAATTTGCTTGTCATGATGCTGTCCAATACTTAACACATCTATACGCGCAATACAAGTCGATGATGCATTATAATCACTAGAAAACAATTGCAGATATTTGCAATCTAAATAAGTCGGAGTATTCTTAACTTCAAACCATTTCAATATTTATCAAGATTTTTGATTTCAATGTTTTTCTCATTTGCTATCAATTCATAATAATTTTATTTTGATCCTTTCAATTTTTTATTTTCCTTTATATTACTTTTATTTATTTTCATTATTGATAAATTTTGCTTTTTCTATATCTTTTTATCGTTTGAAATTTCATTATCTCATTTTTGAATTTTTCAATTTTACTTCCTCATTTCCCAATTTTATTTCATGTTTCTATTTTTTTAACATTTCCCACTTATTAAATTATTCATTTTTTGCCAGCTTTAAATGAAATGATTGAGCCATTCAAACAAACAATAATGCTGAAAAAGGAAATCGTTCTAAGTTTTTCACCCTGATGACATGATATTCGGTCAAAATATTCGCATTTTCAAATAATTGCATTGTGAAATAGAGTTTTGAGCACCTCAGCGCACTGGCGGGAAGTTCGCTAAAGTTCTTTACTGCATTAGTGCGGGAAAACCATTGTGCAAGTTCAAAGTTCTCTTTACCGCACGCTCGTTGGAAACGGGTATCAACATAATGTCGTGACGATTTTAATTTCAATTCAAAGAATCAGAAAAATATATGAAGATGGCAGCAGCGCGATTAAAGACGCGCGATTAAAGACATTTCTCAAGAATATCCAGTAATGGGTTACGACCAACATTATTTAAAATATTCTTAGAGGAAGTCCTGAAGAGCTGGAAGAGAAAATGCTGCGAAATGAGAATCCCCGTAGGTCAAGAAATACTTTACACATTACTCTTTCCGATAACCTGGTCCTAATAGCGGAGGAAAGGAGAACTGCACAAGGAATACTCAAAATGGGGCCTAACATAAACACACAAAAAACGGAGTGTATGGTAGTAAGTGAAGATGATCGAGAGGACTCAGACGTAAAAGTGTGCAAAATTAAAAACGTCTGTATATTTAAATACTTGGGAGTCACTTTCACAACGAAGGGAAACAGTAAACAAGATATAACAAATGAAATTGGACATGGGAAAAGATCTATTGGTTGATTAAACTCACTGTTGTGGAGTGACACAATAACAAGGAAAAATATACTGTTGTATAAAACAATTGTAGAAAGTTTTACCACCTATGAGACTGAAACGTAGAATGAAAAGGAAAAAATAAATTAATGTACCTGCAAATGGATTTTTGACGAAGAAGCTGCCGCATCTCCAAATTAGAACACGTTAGGAATAGAAGAATACGAGAAATTATAGGAGAAAAAGAAACCATCCTAGATGCTATAGATAGCAAAAAAAAAGTGGTACGGCCATCTTCGACGTATGGATGAAATTCGTATATATACGGAGAATCACCATTTCTGAATAGAATATTATTGAATATACTGTTGCTTTTCAGAGGGATGAGTCTATTTTCAATCATTTGTTCTCTTGAATAGTAATCCTTGGAGGCATAATCGTCATGACAGCATGGCAACGACTTTTCAAATATCACTTCTGAACTGAAACAGTTGGAAAATATCTGAATATGAGGGCAGACTAGCACCAAGTTATGTTAGTTTCGGATTTGTCAACCATAGTTTCAGTTAGGACTGAAAATTCATTCAATTATATATTCATGATGAAACGAGACTGAAACTTCCACTCCCGAATACCATCTTGATCTTATTCCTTCAATCACATCATTAGCTAACTCTGAATCAAAGGACAATTTGTATGCCATAATTGAAAGAATCTTTCATCGTTGGTAATGTAAAAAATGAATTGTTGTTTTTCCTCGAAGAAAACACCGAAAATATTATCAACAGGTTGACTGATCCCCCTCTTGATTATTTTTTCGCACGAGATATCAAGGTCGGCCAAAGTTTACGTAAATGGCATTATCACTTTGTACTAAAAATAAATGTGCGTGACATCACTCGTTGTCTACAAGGGAATAGCCGTTCCTTTCACTCAGGAGGTAGAGCCTAGTGCGGTCAAGGGTTGGCTAATTGTACTGGGTGCCGAAGCGCTCTGGGGCATCTTCCTGATTTCAATGGTGGCGCTTTGCTAATCCAAATGTAGGTTGACCGAAAAAATCCCACAGCGCTACCGGGTCGGTGTATCAAGAGAGATATTCCACCTACCAGGTTTGGTATCTAGGCAACTAACAATTGCCTATCGCACCGAGCCAGCCAGAAAAATTCTGCCCTGACCGCGGATTGAACCAGCAGTGAAAAAGCCAAATTGAATATACGGAACGCGCTGTAGACCGCTTGTCGACACCGATCGACAAATAAGGCTTTTTCTTCTCAGAACTTATTAAAATTAAATGGAGCCGGTAATAAGTGTCAGTCAAATCCTCAAGAATGAACAGGTGAGGTTTAGAGAATTGAAAAATTTTGGAATAAAGTTGTTGATAGCACCCTCTCGGCTGCTAGTGATGCCCCACTGTTTTTTTTTCCATCAAAAAGTACTGAAATTTTCACGTGGAGTTAGTACAATCTAGATATATCGAAGTGAAGAGGTTCCGGGAGATTTTTCACGGCCGCCCTATATATATATATATATATATATATATATATATATATATATATATATATATATATATATATATATATATATATATATATATAAATATATATATATATATATTCTAACAAATGTTTTGTACAATAATGTTATATGTAGGTACAGAATTGAGTTGAAAATATTTGGTGGTTTACACAATAAAATTTCAAAAACCGATAGTTCGTAGCAAAACAATATAATATCATAGCTAAATGAGGGAAGTATTTGACAGCAGTGAAAAATGACACTATTCACAAGTGAATAATGGGTTTCATTAAGGTCGAGCAAACACACATATAATGAGAACATTATACAATAGTCGAGGATAAAAGAATACACACACCCTTACCTAATCAATTACCCAACCTGAATATATAGATACCAAACTAGAATTGGCACGATTGATGGAATTATTTACTGAAGACGACGTTTTGTGGACACTTTATTTCAAATGTTACCCATTGCAATCTACCATGTCACTTATTATGCCCTTATTTGGTAGAAACATCAAAACACACACTGTCGACTGTGAAATTCTCAACGGTCTATTGAAAATGGAAACCATAAAATTAGCATTTACCCCGGGTGATGATCTCGGGATGTTTATGAATTATTCAAAAGTTCACAAACATCGTTTCCTCAATCCATCTTGGAGATAAACAAAAAACGGGCACTGAAAAAAATTCTTATGGTATTAATTAAATCTTGGTTATATTATAGAGGTTATGTTCTGGAACATATTATACATTCTTTTAAAATGGTTTACACCATGACTTATATCTATACTACTATTATAAAGAGGTATATCTAACTTTGTTCGTTTTCAGGGGTTAATCTTCAGGAATACTGATCTGATCATGAAAATTATTTCACTAACAGAAAGCAACACTATTCAATAGGCTATAGGCTGTATTTCATCATGATTGAACAAAGAATTCAGTCAAAATCAGTAGTATATGTAAATCAAGTCAGAGAAAAGCGGGCGTCATGTGATACTTTACCGGCGTGCGCTGACTAAACGGTTCGGTTCGACTTCTAAGCGAACGTTTTTACGACTATTATGAGGAGGTGAACTTTCTAACACTGTTTGTACTTTCAGGGGGTAATCAAAGCGGTAACATGCGGGCAAGATATTGATTTCTTCATTACAGGCACCAATATACAGTTGAAAGAATTAAAGACTAAGCAGCTTCTTCTGAATATCACCGCCACAAAACATTTTTTGTCTTGTTACTAAGATACCAAAGCGGTAAAGCATCATTGTTCGTTTTGGGTTCTGGCAGATTGTTATTGTACTGCCATTTCGTTTTGAATATGAGCCAATAGATTTGTTGGTATTTGGTTTTGGCTAGAAAACTTAAAGGAAATACTATGCCTGCCAAAAAAAATCGTGATTTTTTCAAAATTTTCTAGATGAAATGCCTTCGGGCTCCTATGTTCTTCGTCGGGATAGATCTTGTATCATTTTAAATTCACCTAATTTTGAATAACAATGAAATTCATCAACGAAATTATGTAGTCTCACAATGGTTTCAAAATTAGTTTTCTGTTAACCAGCTAGCGTCAATCTATGAAGGGCAACCCTCAAAATTTAAACGTTGTTGAGTTGATGATGGGTGATATATTTATTTCAAACGTTATTCCTAGCATGATATCCATTGAATCCTGGTGAGAATTGATCAAAATTTTCCATACTTCTTGTTCGTATGGCTTGAGATAGGAATAAGACAATTGTTGTGGGTTTCTGATTTATAATCACGAATTTTGCCTACGAGTTTCCGTGAAAGAAATTTCGTGAAGTCCGAGAGAATGTATCAAAAAGAAACTGATAGCATCAAAAAATATATATTAATGATTTGAAAAATGTTTTCCTGTGTGTGAATACTCCCAAAACCCTCTTTGAAAGCAAGCTTCTATTCAAATGCGCTCAAAATAATAAATCGAACTCTTTCTTTTAATTTTTTACTTTCAACATATAACGTCTTTACACAATTTATATGAAATAAAAGGTTGTCGTGTTGTATTTTCAGCAAGATATTTCATTTGATACCCATATTGTATAAAAGCATGAAAAATTTATTCCGCCATCTTCAGAAGTCCGCCATATTGAATTCACAGTGACCTCCCTTTCTTTCGATTTACTTTCAGATAGCCCTTTCATTCGATAACCATAAGGACCAGTATTTGGTTTTCATCAATACCAAAATGTGGGATGATTCTGGAAAGCAGAAACGGTTGAACAGATCATTTACTGAAAGTTTAAGATAATGAAATCACAATGTTGAGAATGAATTATTGTCTTTAGATTTCTGATCTAACACCTTATTTTTGTAGCAAATTCATAGATACTCCAGCTTTCCCAAAATCATTATTGTTATTCATTTATTTATTTCCCAAAAAACATACATTATGGTTATATTATATTAGAGGAAAGAAACAATAATATAAATAGAATGGAAAGGAAAATAAAGTAATAAAATTAGAATACAAACATCACTAATGTGAATTCACAAGTGTGCAAATAATAATAATGCAACTGTAAAAAAACTCCAACCTACGATAATAAATATGTTTTCAAATCTTTTTGTACTTCAGTTTGCCACAAGATTTTAAATAATTTGGTAATTCGTTGTAATATCTTATGCCTTGAAAATAAAACGATTGTTGACCCAAACTTGTTTTCATTTTCATAACTAACAAATTGCTCGAATACCTTGTAGAATGGTTATGGTGGTTACTAACAGGTTCAAAAACAAAATCAGATTGATTGAAGTTATTTTTAATCTGGTGAATGACAGTAACAATTTTAAGTTAATGAAGGAAGCAAATATTTAGAAGTCGTTTCGGTTTTTATAAGTTGGCTGTAGGTTCCTGGTAGTCTAATTTGAATATACACTCGACAATTTTGTTTTGTAGTGTTTTCAACGGTTTGAATACTGGAGTTTGGAAAACACTAAAGAATAATAAATTAATTTCAGATATTTCAACGGCAAACATTTCCTAATTTTGAAAAGAATACCTACCTATTAAAGGTGATATTTGTTTTCTCAACATTTTAATGTGTAACTGCTATGTTGTGAGGGTCACTCATAATAAGCTCAAATAAAAAAACCTTCGATAATATCAGGGTTTGAGAGAAAAAATTAGGTTAGTTTAGGTTCATGCCCAGTTAAAGTGAACTTGGTTCGCTTGGTAAGCATTAGCCAATCGGATCTTTTGTTGATGATGATCTCGGTTCAGTTGAACTTGTAATGTACCTTAGCTGCTGCCCTGTAGAGTCAATGTTCATGAGAGTAGTTCTCAACGAATATTTAATAATAAAATAATAATAAA
This sequence comes from Zygogramma bicolorata, assembly GCA_032362365.1. NCBI lineage: Eukaryota > Metazoa > Arthropoda > Insecta > Coleoptera > Chrysomelidae > Zygogramma > Zygogramma bicolorata. The sequence continues at coordinate 107,663 of JAVJAQ010002551.1, read as the reverse complement.
AATAAATAATTCTGACTGTAATCAGTATTTACAAGCAGAATATTTTTTGTTTTTTATATAAACATCAGTCAACTACTTACTACCGATCAAAATTTAAACATCTATTCTTCATGAACTAAAAAGAAATTACAATTCTCACTCACTTGAAATGCATTGTGAGAGTTTACTTATCCAAGAAGAAACCGAACAAACTATAATACTAGTATACTATTGTTGTAATAATAATAATAACAACCATATTGAGGTTCCACACTGCTAATGAGTTCCTAACTTATAAATGCTAATATTGTAATTTGTCATATTTCAAGATTAATAATCATCCGTTATCATACAAATATGGAACATACATCGTGATCAGTTTTTCTGAAATCGAAAATTATTAGGAAGTACAAAATATACAATGTTTCTGTGCGACATTCCTTCCATGTTCCGACACAAGCTCAATGGAAAGTGGACGTTTAGTTGATATCATTAAATTTGTTTTCGTTTTTAGGATTTCTGATAGATTTTGTACACAAACACTTTATATTCATAGATAAATCAGGTTTTTGATGCTGTTATTTTTTTATCTGAGCGGAACATTCAAGTTTATATGGAGGAAGATGAATCTTAATCGGAAGTGTAGGAAATTATATTCCGTTTTGTTTAGTTTTATCTGAAGAAACAATCGGACAATGGTTTTGGGGATCGAGATACAGTTAGCACTAATTAAAATTTTACCGTTGAGGATTGTCTAAGAGATCATAAATTGAAGTTGTAGTAAAATACACTGATGTCTTGAATGTCAAACCGAATAAGGATGTCGATCATTATGGTTATTCGACAGTTCGATGTCACATTTTGGTTCGACCAATGGTGACGCGGTTTCTGAGTTTGAATTTTCCTTCCCAATTATTTGATTTTTTATATGATATTTCATCGGTTCAAATAATAACTGAATGAAAAAATACCTTTCAACTATTATAATATTATTATAATAAAGATTCGAGAAAAAATATTTAAGACAAATTTAAATTTTATGCATATTTCCTAAGACATTGGAAACTTGATATTTCTTTTGAAATCATTTCCTGAATGTAGTACTGAATTTTTCTTTCAAATTGATTCTGTGATGGAGGAAGTAGCAGATGAATATACATGGTGATCCAATGATCACGAAACAAAGACGATTTCTCATAGTTGGCGCTTGAAAAAACAAATCTCCAACCCGTCGATTTTTATTGTGATTTTTCGATCATATTTTCATCTTTGTCACGCCGACCCCCTCGTTGGGGTGAGATCCAGGAGAGGATTGATAACGAATCTTGATAGCGAAACGCACGTCAAGTACAAGAAATATCAGTTTGTTAATCGATCTCTGGAAAAAGTCCCAACTTTCACAATGAACGTTCCAATTCCATCATTAATTCTGATTATACACGACAAAAAATATTATAGTTCCAATAGCAGTTCATTTGGAAACTTATTTCAATTCATTTCAATTGATGTTCAATGACTTCAGCATCCTTTTGGTGTCAATAAATTCATATCTTCCATTGTGGATTCTTTTCCATGGGTGACATAGATGCAACTATTCTGTAACGAGGAGACTCACCAATAGTAGGAACTCATTCATGGGTAGGTAGCTATGATCCGTTTGAGTGGCCCACTATATCACCTGAAATGATGCTCTTAGACTTTTATATGTCAAATCGTGAACGTTGAACATTTATTTTCTGCTATGAAATAGAACGCAATGGAAGGAGAATGCAGAGACCTCTCAAACAAGGTGTCACAAGACCCCTTCTATCCGAAGAAAAACGTTGATACAGTCCTTTTAGCAATAAGTGACCTCACACAATTGAGGAAGTTTTTGATCAAGAACTTACACCGATGACTCCTGATTGGTGATAATAATAATAATAATACCGGCATGCCGTAATGCGGCCGAGATCTTGGCCGGCCGTATGCAGAAGGTCGTTATTCTCGGTTCGTTGCTTCTTCTCAGGACTCACGATTCTCAGAGCCAGTGATCACTTACCCCGCGGTGCGGGGAGTGGTCATTGGTTAGTGAAACTAGTGCGTTCGCCCACTGGGTCGGAGCAATGGGGAGTACGGACCCGACTATACGTGTTTAGATGGCATAATAATGATAAGTCTTTATTCAACATCAAATCGAATCAATACAAAGCCAATATAACAATGGTACGTATGATGAAAAGGAGGAGTTCAGCTATGAAAGCTGCTTTTAAACCCAACCTTAGCGGTTCGGACTACTATTGTCTACATTATTAGCTCTATTGAAACCTGTTGCTGAGAACGAGGGAATAAAAATACAAATCAAAGCAATAGAGATATTGTTCTAGACAAAAAGCATCCAGCTCTATTGTGACAAGGAAACTGATATATCGAATGCGAAATATTAGTCAAAAATAAATGAACGTTTTGATTGCCGGTATCCGCAATCGTCTTCGGGTGATGACTTACAATATTTTGAGGTATGGTCGGTTATGAAGACCCGATTTTCCTATGAAAAAGTGCGCTCATCGGTTTTCTGCTGGAAATGGATTTATTGGCGCGAGATTCTCGTCCATCCAGCCGAAGTCGGTCCATGCTTTGGAAAAGCGGCCTCCACACATCCCGGATCTCCACGCTAGGGTGACTGAATACGTCGTTGTTGGGAATGTATTTGGTTTTCTTGAATTTTTTCTTGAACCTGTGTTCTTCCTTGTGTATGACCTCAGCTTCAGACCATTTAATGCTGTGATGGTTCGTCCAAACATGCCACACTATTCCTGATTTCGTGGTTTCTTCTCGTTGTCTTTTTCTTGTGTTCGCCCCTTCCCAATTCCAATGGTCTTCTGGTTTCTCCGATGTAGGATTTGCTGCACTCGCCTGTTACCTGGTGAAAGCAGTTGTTGGTGTCGCTGTTTTTCTTGGGTGGTCAAATTTTTGTGAGCTGGCTGCGTATTTTGTTTTTTGATCGAAAACAGACTCTGACTCTGTAATATTTGACATTCGATATTTCAATTTTCTTGTCACAATTTTATTTGATTCATTTCTTCCTTTACATTTTTTTTGACTAGTATTTCATATTCAATACTTCAACTTTCTGTTTGGATTTGATCACCTTATTTGAATTGTATTTCTATCCTTTCGTTCTCAGCAACAGGTTTCAATAGGGTTAATAATATAGACAATGGAAGTCCAAACAATTACGATTCTGCAATAAGGAACATTGTCAAACACATTCAAGCATATTAATGACTCCTTACTTATTTTGTTAGACCCCATTTCCTTAAGATGCTCAGAAGTTGAAGGCGGGGAAGGAAAATGCGCTACGTGGTATGACAATTGGCGAACACCCTGTACAAGTGCATTCGCTCTAACGAGCAATAGGAACGCAACAAGAAGTGCATGCATTAACGCACTTTTTACCTGTTGTTGTATAATTAGAGAAAGAAGAAACGGTCTGCTAGAAATCGTAGATTACATACACACACTCGGGTAAGTCACCGTGGCCGGGCGTCGAAGATTTTCATTCGGACCGACGGATCGTAGGAAACGAGAAATGGGCAATTTTCTCGTTTAATGAGGTTAGGCGAGGAGACACGCTCTGGTGGGCCGGGGCGAGGAGCAATGCCTCGGCTCTACTCTGCAGATCGTATCTGGAAAATGAACGCACCATCGATGGTGCGTCCCGCAGTACCACGTTTTACGCTCGTAACCCTTGCTTTTCATGCATCTATAGCTTACGGTTTCGGTTTTTGTGGTTTCAAGAAAGTCACTTTCGTACGACGGCCTATTAGTGCCACTGCAAAAACAAAAAATATCGCAATTGCTACTTTTAATCTGTCAATTGACAGAATTAATCTGGGAGTTGCGAGTTTCAATCTGTCAATTGACAGATTGAATGTGTCAATTGAAGAATTGAAACTCGCAACTGCCAGATTAAATCTTTTAGGAAAGATCTTGATTAGGGTTCCGATTGTTCGGTTGAAACAATTATTATCACACAAGCAATAACGTCAAGTTACCCACGATGTGAATTCCAACTTTTCAGCAGTGGAAGTCATAAGCTCATTTGATAATTCAGAAAAAAATTATAATCAGGCTTGTACTTCACCCAAGGAACGTTATGAAAACAGAAGGCTCAAAAGGATTGTTTAACCAATGATTTTCCAGTAATGAAATACTTCTTGGATTTTTTGGAACCAGAAGTCGACAGAATTGTGAATTCAATTGATTCGAAATCATTGGCGGATCCACGGGGGGGTTTCGGGTCCGGACCCCCCCCCATTGGGAAAATATGAGATTTTGTTTTTGAATTTTTATCGGCTCCTAATTTCCAAATTTTGTCAGGGAATGAAAAAATGTCACATGAGCAAGCCAAAAAAATAAAAATAGAATAATTTTTTTTTCTTTAAAATCGAAGAACTTTAATAATTATTATTAAATTTTTTTTTTATTTTTTTCGGCTCCTAATTTCCAAATTTTGTTAGGGAATGAAAAAATGTCTCATGAGCAAGCCAAAAAAAAAAAAATAGAATAATTTTTTTGCTTTAAAATTGAAGGACTTTAATAATTATTATTACATTCCATTGAAAACAAGAGCAGGCTACATTTAAACATTAGTAAATTTTCATTTTTTAACAACCAATTTCATCAATTTATTCAATTCAATAATCCTTCAATTCCTGAAAAAATAATTCTCAAGAATTAAAAATAGTACAAACAAGATCTGGATTGAATGTTACCCAAACAAACAAACAAATTTCGCTTGAAATTTTTGGACTCACCGATTGTTCTTTCCTTTTTTTTCTGGTTCAGTCGATTCAGATGCTGGATCAAGCCGAGTAAAATATGAAAATAGAGTCCTCTTCATGTTGTAGGTTCAAAATGAAATGCTTTTTTTTTTAATATCAAATTGCAATTTTTCTCGATGAGACTTTAATGAAAATTGACACTTGTCAGGCTAATCGAGGAAAAGTTCGAGAAATTTCTAACAATGCTGCCATTGGATCCTTTTTGGCGCAGTATTTGAAAAATTAGACTTGTTACATTTTGTAATGAGTATAGTGTATGCCGGTAACGATTTGAATATACTATGTATGGGTAGTAGAATATGCTGTTGATTAGGTTAAATCAACTCGATTCGATTAAAAAAAAGGAAAGTTTCGAACCTATTTTACCTCCTGGCTACACCCTCAAATTTTGCTCATGTCAATCTCTTTCACCTTTTTTTTTGGATCTTGACTAGTTGTTGCTATACGGTAGCTCATACTTTTCTGTTATATATATATATATATATATATATATATATATATATATATATATATATATATATATATACAAGTACACTGTGAGTTAATTTCTTCACTTGAACTATGAATTTAACGGAGAATGTATGCAAATTCTGCCAGATTCTTCTTCTGCAATTCACACAACTCATGAAACTGGCCCTAAGTAAATCCAACATTCTGATTAAATCTATTTTGGGCTATCTGCTCTTGGTAATATGTCAATCTAATGCCTCTTCATTTCATAGAGATAACGCTAGTGCAGAAATAAGAATGATTTCATTGGAGAGAAAATAAAACTCTGCCAGTCTCCACGTTTTGATCCTCATTAACTTGTCATCAGGACACCATAATTTTTTGGTCAGTATTTTGAATTGAATCAACAAGAATGAAAATTAATGGAAACTCCAGAAAGTATCTAAGAAATGGAGACAGTATCGATGGTGAGTCCCGCAGTACCACATATTACGCTGGTAACCCTTGCTTTTCATCCGTCACTTGCTTACTGTTTCGGTTATTGTGGCTTCTAGAGAGTCAGTCAGACGTTGAACACATAGAAGTCGCTTTTTGTTAGAATTTATGAGATATATTCACACAGCCTAAAAGTAGATGAAGAACTGTTATATGGAAATTTCCCTCACGTTGGTTGAATCAGTTCATCCCTCGAACCCAGACAAGCTCATTTCTGCTCAGAAAAAAATCCCCTTGAGTTTACAGCTGGCATACGAATAGATTTCAGAAATTTTTCGCTTAGGGCCAGTTTTACGGATACGCTTTGAACAAGTCCTGTCTTGAACCATGTATTTAACAGAGAATGTTTTTTCATATACAGATTCCCACGAAAGGAAAGCCCTGTAATGTCCAAAGAACACCACGTGAATCTGGAAACAGGAGATACCAATTAACATGAACTAAGTTTGTAAGCTCCAGGAAAAACCTCTTTCTGAAGGAAGAAAGTTCGGCTGTTCTGTAGAAATATCCCTGAGCAAGAGATGCTGGACAGGTCTCCAAGCTCACAACAAAGGGGTGGGAATTTTGTACTCGTCGGGTCATCCGTGTAGATACTGCAAAGATTGGAACGATTGATGACAATTCAGAACAGCACCGACCATGAAAATATCTATAGAAGAGAGACAAGTCTCCGACCCTTCCACGATGCTCCAACGAAGTGAGCAACTCTGTGAGTGAAGAATCACCAACAAGATGGATCGCCTTTCAATCAAGAATCTTAAATGAAGCTCCATACATGAGAACTATATTGACAGGTCGTACCTGAGCCTTGTAGATCTTTAGAAGCTGACGAGAAGTGAATTATTTTTTCGCACGAAATAGAAATCCAAGCTTCTGGGAAGAACATTTATCGATCGATCTCACATAGTTTTTCCATGTGAGATTATTACTCATCGTAATTCCTAGCATCGAGATACTTTGTAGGATTAGTTGCTCCTGACATTTTAATACTAGACGATGAGAGATCGGCTTGCTTCGAGAAGATACCTGCCTGGGTTTTTCCAGTATCAATTCCACCAAGTTGATGTAACTCCATTTTTTTATTTTTGCCGAGTCATTGTTAATATTATTGATGCTAAAGCCTCCCTGAATTTTTGTTTATCTGTGCTGAGTAGTAGAGTACAGCCATTCGCAAAGCTATGATTATATCTTGAAGCTTATGAAAGATCTATCCGTTTACAAATAGGAGATAGGGATAGTGCAGACAACTATCGGCTCATCTTTATCATACCAATATTTGGTAAGATCGTAGAAATAATATCAAAGGAACGTTCAATGACTTTTTTTCTGAAACACAACACCCTGGATGATGGACAATTTGGCTTTCGCCCAAGGTGATCTACAATTCAGGCAGTTAGAACTGTTGTTGAGAAAATAGTTCATGGGCTTGAGGGAGGTGCGTGCACAGAGGCATCTTTGTTCGATCTTTCAAAGGCTTTTGACTGCGTCTCCCATGACCTCCTTATTCAGAAGCTCCACTTCTACGGTATACGAGGAGTTCCATTGAGCTTGATAAAATCATATCTTCACAGTCGCAACTAGGCCGTTTTCATTGATGATATATCTTCAGATTTTGATTCAATAAAGCATGGTGTTCCTCATGGCTCTGTCCCAGGCCCGTTGTTATTTATAGTACATATAAATCACATATTTCATCAACTTCTTCCTGTGAAGTGCAAATGCTACGCAGATGATACCTTAATTGTCAACCAGCATAAAAATCTAACCTTCATGAACTCTCGGTAGCCTCTACAAAAAAAACAGAAGAGTGGTTTACTGTTAATAAATTGAAATTGGATGCTGATACAACACAAAAAATCACATTTTCCTCAAATTTGATCATATCTAGGGGTGAAAGCGTAAAACTTCTAGGTGTGGTATTACATGATGGTCTCAAATGGTCATATCATATCGACTCTCTCTGCACCAAACTTTCGAGCCAACTCTTTCTCTTGAGACAACTGAAGAAATATTTCAGTCTGGATGTTTTGATGACTGCATACTACTCTCTTTTCCACTCTCACTTAAGCTACGGCATTCTTTTATGGAGGAACGCCTTACAATCATACAGAGAGTTTCATAAACAGAAGAAAGCCCTCAAAATTCTAGATAATGCTCACTAGAGAGAACGTTGTCGGCCTCTTTTCATGAAATCCATAAAAATAAAGTGCAGCTAAAGGTAAATTCAGATGTTCATGATCATCACACTAGAGGAGCTGAGCAGTTCAGAACACCTCGGTACAGATTATCTGTGTCCGAGAAAAATTTTCTCAATCTTAAATTATATGATAAATTGCCAAGCAATATGAAATCCTTGAATGGTCATCAATTCAGGAAAAAAATTAAATTCCTCCTGCTTTCTCATTGTTTTCACGGCATTCATGAATATATGGAGACGCCGCTTCCAACTCTTTACTGACATTCCATAACTCCATTTCACCATACTGTACAGGAATTCTAATGCATTTTCTGTTTTACCTTCCGCCATATTGCTTTTAAATTTCAATTGTTGACGTTATGAAACTTTATATAGCTTTTTATGTCTCTCCTTAAGCGGGTGCTTGATATTTTTTTTACAATAACTTACTTGTATAATTCTTGTAATTGCTGTGTATGTGACTTGCTACAAACATAAATACTATATGTAACGTAGTCAAATAAAGATACTTACTTACTATGTACTGAACAAGATGTTTTATCCAGCAAATCATTGAGATGAAGCAGAAACAAATTCTGTCAGATTCTCACTTCTCATGGAAGTGTAAGTTTTGTACCCACAGGAGGAAAACAAATATTTAACATGACAAGACTTGTACTTTCGTGAAACAGATCCCTGGAAAAACTGGCCCCAATCACATCAAATAATTTGAATGAATCATTTTTAAGCTAATCTGGCGTGGATGAAATGGGTCAACTAAATGTCTCTTTAATTCATGGGGATAATACTAGTGCATTATTAAGAATGATTCCTTTGGATAAAATATGGAACTCTGCCAGTATTCACCTTTCGATCCCATTCACCACAGTTTTTTGGTCAGTTTTTCAATTTCAAATAACAAGAACCAAAATTAATAATAATTTCACATCGTTACTTAAAAATGAATGCATAGATGGTGTGTGTATTCATATTGGTACACATAATGCAAATCGCTCGAGAGACTGTTTTCTACAAACAGGCAGATTTACAATGAATCAATCCAGAAAACCAGTTCACACAATTTTCATACATTCGCAAATGAGTTGAAATTTCTTCAAACTGAACATTTATCATCTTGCCAGCTGAAAAAAAAACAATAATTCGTTATGGTGTGACAGGTCAAATGAGTCGCCTCAAAATATTAGCGGACTGATTCGAATCTGGTGGTACCAATTCATTTATGGAAGAAGTTATTCTATTCTATTTCAATTCATATGAATGATATTGTAGAAAGATGGGCATTGTCCATTGGTGAAAATTAATAAGATACAATATGAAATTGTGACAATGTCGTCTCTTAGACCTCAAGGCATTAATGGTATTTTACATACCAAGGCGTAAATTACTTCATTTCTTTCTCGAGAAAACTATTATGCACTGAGGCCGAAAGTCAAGTTGAGCAATTTCTTGATAGAGAAATGTTAACTTTTGCCGAGGTTTGTATGCTATTTTTTTCTCAATCATTCGAAATAATAATATAATTTAAAAAATAAATCATTATTTGCAAGGTTGATTTCTTCTGTTCCTAGAAGACATTGCAAACAATCGAACTTCATGCAGCTTTCAACAAATGTCAATATAATTTTTTGTAAATATCATTTCCCTGCGTGAAGGATGAAATATGTTTCGAAACTCAGCTTTTTTGTGTAACTATGTTGATGTGCACACATTAGCGAAAATCTAAACATTTCGTAAATTACGATGAAGAGAATGACGTTTCGAAGAGTGCGAGGTGGTCGGCAAAGTTCTTTCCGATTTCATCTTCTTCTGAGAGAACAATCGATCCTCAACCTGATAGTGGCTTGTTGATAAAATATTTGTATCAAGTTTATCATAATTAAAAACTAGTGTTCCATGTTCAACACGATTATAATGTTTTGAGTTAGAAATGGAAAAACTGTATCAGGACATGTGAAACAGCTCATTCCTATGGAATTTTCTTCGAAATCAGTAAACGATTAGTGGAATAAAAATATTAACTGCATTTCTGAATGAAACAATCGGTTTTGGTTCCAACAGGTGATTTCTTCAAGAATTCCAAAGGAAAATCGATATTATCAATATCCTCAGTTGCCGTATTCGGTTCTTCTCTAATTATTTTGAACATTTGTCAATTTACTGGTGATTAAATTTCATTTAAGGTTGTTTGGTGACAAACTCATTAGATTTTATGTTTGAAACATCTGAGAGAAAATATCTACAGTTAGTTCTAACTGAACTGTTTATCAAGAGTATTTGTTGGTGGTCATACCCATTAAACAAATCGAAAATGTTTTTTTAAAATGTTTTTTTTTTGTTAATCCTCAGAAGTCGAAACTCGTGCGAGCATTTGATCAACGAGGCCTTACCTTTCAACATGTGAATCCCAGCACGTTGGCCCGGTGGGAATTGAACCCCGATCTTCCGCTTGATAGGCGGACGTGATTACCCCTACACTACCAAGAACCACTAATTGTTATCACTGAATGAATGTTAGCAATTTTGAATGTTTGGATATTTATTTTTTTTTCCACAAAGATATACATGGTTGTTTTTGTATTTTTTCATCATAAAAAAATGCGTGAAATTTCATTTTATTAAATCAATTTGTTTAATGTGTGAATTCATAATTCACAGATGATATTATTATCATCCAATTTGTATAAATTGATTGATGGATTCTTGGATGATTTCACGTATCTGCTGAGATTGAAAAGTGAGACTATAATACCGATTTTTGATATGAATGAGGAACAATCTACTCCGAAAGTGATTGCAATAGAGTGAAAGTAATGAGAAACTTATTTATAGTGTTGATATTATTTCATTCTTTTAGGACTCTGGTTCTACAAACGGATACAGTAGCTGTGGAGGAGAAACCGTTCTGAAGAATGAATAGCATATTGATGATGTTATGTAAACTATGAGGAGCGCTAGAATTGAGATCAAAAAAAGATTGTTACCTCCTATTAAAAAGGACCCCATTTGCATGAACTATATTTCGACCTCAAAAATACACCTGTGAAATCTTTTCCGATATATTTGTAACACCCTGTAGTCAAAACTCACTAAATAACAAAGATCTAATATTTTTCAGATAAATCATACTGCTCAGCCTGAACTTCAATTGATAATTATATCTACCCAAAGCAAGTAGTAAAAAAAATTAAAAAGTTCACTATTTCATTCATAACACCCTGTATAAAACTGACGTGTATAACCATCCGGCTTGGATGAGCTCCATACAATCTCAGGAACAGCTATTGTTCACGTATTTCATTCAAGTGAAAACAAACAAGTTATCCTTCTGGCTTTGCCGTAATTAAAAATGTTTTTGTAATTTAGTTGATGCTTCCATGAACTTGGACGTGACATAACGCTGTCATCAAAACTCCTTTCGTACGAACACTTCAATTAAATAATGATACTGCAGGACAGGTAAAAATCTCGTAACTGAGGTATAATGTATGAGACCATTTCATACGAGGAGAACAAATGAAGCATCGGTAGCTGTCCGTTTTTTCCATAAGATAATTGCAATATTCAAGTGGAAACGCATTAACGTTTTAAGTTTGACAGCTAAGATAGCATCTACTTAAATAAAATGGAAATGTTGTCAATATCAAATTGAATTTTCGGATTTTTTCTAAGATCGTCAACCTCAGCTCATAACCGTCTACTTTCAACTCTTGGTACATATATATCAATTCTCACGATATAATCGATCACAAAAACAACAAACGAAACAGTGGGACAATTTGCAATCTGAATTCTAAAGATCATTGAAAAAATAACTAATTTTTGATGTTTCTCAATCTTTTATTTGAGATAATGTAAATAATGAATACAGAATGAACGAACTTATTCATAGATTATTAAACTGAATAGTAAATATAATATTTGATCTGTCTACCTATGAAGTTGAATAATGAAGCTTCCGCCTCGACTAAGCAATCAGAGACTGAAAAATAAAAATTTCCATAACTTTGTCGTTCATTTTCTATATTATTAGATATAATACTTCACATATTTCACATCATTGGAACCATGTTACTATCAAAATCCATGCTTGTTCTTTTGAGCTCTTTTGCACTCAATAGTAAACGAGAAAAGTAAATCATCTGATGAAGTGTCATTTTTCATTTTCAGAATATGCCATAGGTCGGCGCTACTGCCCTTCTGTATTTTCTCCACAAAACATCACAAGATCGTGAAACCATACCGAATTGGAGAAGTCTCACCGTCGATCTAAACCACAAGCATGCATTCGTTATATACTTTTATTTAGAACTGGTTTTTTATTATGACACTATATTATGTGCAGATGAAAGAGCATTATTCTCCTGGGAAAAAGAATACAGAATACTTCCTTTCCAACGGCAATTATCTCGCTGTAACACTGGGAATTCTTCAGGATTGCTAATACCTTTATAAAGCGTGTAGATTCAGATCATCCGGATTTTTACGCTACGATTTCAAACGAGGAGTTTATGTTATACCGAGTGACTTAGAATCTAGCATGAAGAAGATCAAAATGGGGAATCCATGGCGAATTTTTAATCAAAACGCAGCGAATATGACTGTTGTTTCAATAATGGTATTTATTTCGTTGGCATTTAACCAATCTACTATATATAATAGAACACCTCAATGTATTCAAATGATGAAATATCATAGACGCATTCAAATCATTCAGATACGTATCATCTGCATACATGATGGATCCAGACTCTATAGGCGTTTTATCCGAACCATTTTGTTAAAGAATGAATAGTATAGGGCCCAGTATTGAACCTTGAGGAAATTTAAATGTGACTTGATTCTCCTGAGAATTGATTTCCCTGATGAATATATACGCGTGAACTGAATGGTTTCACAAAAATTTTCATTCCCCATTTTTTTTAAATTTTTGTTTCAACGAAGGGTGGTGAAAACAAAAGTATCTGACGAATTCATATTTATTTCAATATCAAAATATTGTTTCCTGAATATCGCAAATTTCACACTGGTCAGTTCTAATAACTCCTTTGATAACTGATAAATACATTTGACGGAATACTACGTGAGCCTTGTAAATTGTTCAGTTTAAGCCCTTGCCCGCATTACCTTGAGCGAGCAAGGGACGGTAATGTTCTTGATTGCCCTACTGATTATTAGGTAGGACATCCGCTTTTAAAACTCTGGGGAAACCCGGAAACCTAGACTTTTACCGAGTTGACAATTTATGTGAACTTCTGCACATATATAAACCACGATGTGCAACTCTTCTCCAATTAGTTATTGGGATTTCAGGAAAATATTCACTACGGAGTCTAGATAAAACAACTCTATTTATTTATAAGTCTACAGCACAGTCTTTATATTCAATTTGTCTTTTTCACTGCTGGTTGAATTCGCAGTAGGGTAAGAATTTTTCTGGCTGTCTCGGTGTGATATGCAATAGTTGGTTGCCTAGATATCAATTCTGGTAGGTGGGGATTTTTCGGGGTTTCCCTAAAGTAGAAATAGCAAATGCGCTACCGTAAAAATCAGTGAAACGCCCCAGAGCGCTTCGCCCCCAACATAATTAGCCAACCCTTGCCCGCATAAAAATTTCTGCAAGGGAAGTGAAGGGAAGTATGATAAAGGGAAGTATATTTATTCCTAATATACTTTGTATCATACTAATAGACGGCTGTAGGCAGTTAAAGCGGTTGATATCAGGGCCCGACAGGGCAAGGACGACTAAGATACTGGAGATAAGCCGCGGGAGACATCTGACTCTCATTAGAGTTGAGGCAAACCCACTATGCGCGGAATGCGGAGAGGAGGAAGACTCCTTCCACTTCCTTTGCGCAAATGTAGAATATTCATCAGGCTCAAACAAAACGTCTTTGGAGCCGCCACTATGAAGGAAGAGGAACTGCACTCCATGCAATGGAAGGATATTTCGACCCTTATAAGAGTGTCGAAGAGGTAAGAGCAGGTACCCGCCATGAGGTGAGTGAGTGAAGATGAAGGGTTTGCGAAAAGGGCCCACTGGACTAGTCGCTGACGCTTGCGTCCTCCACCCATTACCATTATGTTCCTTATTGTTTATTTATTGCTTAGTTACCCACTGCATAACAGTATAATTTGAGCACGTGTGGGCATTAAGTTCGCTCTGGCCTGCACGGGTCATAAAAACACCATTTTTTTCTGCATGTATTTCACTGTTCCCCTAACAATAACACTAGTTGAAATCAAATATAATTATTGTTGTTTTCACAAATATTCATATCGTTGGTGCAATACCGAACTAGTATGACATAAAATTTGGTATGCACCACAGGTATAAATTGATAGTCTATGCTCTCGAGTCAGAGGTTCTTTGGTCTGTAAGATAGTCGCCGTTAGGGCATAAACCACTACTTTATACCCTTGGTACTTTCAGTGTTCCAGCAACACGTAAAGATGGACTGAAAAGTAATTTTCAACAACTGTATGTTGTTGCAACCTCGTAAATAGTGAAACTTGAATTAACGCAAAATAATGGATCGATAAAAAATATAGACAGATAATTGAAGAGAAAATCAGAGTTGAGAAAACAAGACAGAGAGTTGTTGTAAGTGTTGAGGAAAGCAAAAACCGATCATCATCAATAGATTAGACAGAAACAAAGTAAATTCTGCAATGATTTCGAAGAAACCCATAAAAGATAGTAATAAAAACTAAAACCTATCAAAACTTAGACTGTGAAGAAAAAATTCACGAAGGTTAGAGTTGATATTTTGAATCGATAATATGCTGGTATTTGAGATAGAGTGATATCAGTATAGAAGCCCAGATATCAACGGAGTGCTTGGAATGACGCTTATACCTACATCATCAATCTCATAGCTTGAAGTAACACAGAAGTACAACAAGACTATGCCATGAGTACCCCGAAAATAGTATTACTGTACCCAAATTCGGTAATTAAGAAATTCAATCATCAATGTATCAATTCTTCAACCAGGCGAAAACACGACTTTCATAGAAGGTTGTCATGTTCCATCATCTTCTTTGAGAGTCCCTAAGGTAATACTTACCAGGATCTTATGCACTTTTTCATTGTATTGAACATTCATAATCAGATTTGGATGGCTAAGAAAGTTCCTTCACAGAACAGGACAACATTCCTTAGTATATGAGTCGTGTATTTTTTCCTTCTGATGACCATTCTTCTTTCAACATTAACCGCAGTTTCTTTAATACAAGAAAGTCGATTAGATTATCTAACTACTTTATTTCGTGTGTAGAATGCATCATTCATATTCTTGAGAGCGCTGCAATGTATAACTCGGTTTCAGTTCATCTTTTACTTGCCTACTGTACATTTTCCTGGTACTGTAAATTTTGTGAGAACAACGTTGTTATGACGTCTTGAATCATTTCTTGTATCCAGAAATAGCAGAGTCGCATCAGCATGATGTTTATTAATATTTAAATTATAACTATCAGGAATAAATATTAATGTTATAATATATACCCGTATATAGGGGATATCTTGTTTTCTAGAAATGGAAACATTCTAATTTAATGAAAATATGTTATTTTCAAGATTGCATATTCGCAATTTCAGTCATATATTTCTATTAGCTAGATGTTTTTTGGTTCAAGCAATCTCAAATATAGTCCAATTTTTTCGAAAATTATCGCCTTTGATAATCAACGGACCTGCAAGGTAATTCATCTAGAGAAAACCGAAGGAGAGTTGTAATCGTTGAGATTAGTTTTTGAAACAGAAAATTCATAATTAATCAAAACCAAAGAAATGGGGGATATTCTTGAACACGTACTCAGCATATTTTCACATTGAATTCGAACTTCTGGATCCTCAAAAGAAGGGAATTCAGAGTTTCAGAAGAATCATTGATCATTTTATAAACTTCTTTGAATTTAAGTAGATGGTTATAGAAACTCTTCATCACCAAAATCTCTATTATTATTATATAATCTCCAGCAGAGAAGTTCTTGATTTATTTTTCACAAAAGTTTTGTCGACAGACACCTTTTCCTCAGAAAATGAAATACAAGGCAACAAACAGTCAGAGAGAAACATCAGTAATAGAGAATGAAAATTTTTATGAGGTAGGTATAGTTAGGAAATAATGCTTTCAAGAGAACTATTGAGTTCACCAAACTTTTTTCGTGATTCTGAAAAACGTCACGATACCGATTTTCTCAGACTGATTGTGTAATATAATGATTTCTCAGCAAGTAGGTAGTATCGGGGGAATAAAAATATGATATGTTGTCGGATATTTTCTGACAAACACGTTGAATTTGGCATTCAGAAATGTTTGAAAAACGGCATTTTTTGAAAGGATTGATAAAAAGTTATTTCGAAGATATTCTGCTGAAAGTTCCGCCTCTTGGATTTTCTTTAGCCTTTTGTCTATGCTAGGACCGGTAAGTGATGTTTCTTTATTTTTGCACATGTACTTGGTCCAACTGTCTGCCAATACTTTCAAAGCCTGCAATTTAGCACTGTGGTATATGAAAACTCAAACTAGGTGAGTGAGGTTCATCAAGTGTTCAGTTTGAGAGCTTCAATAAATCTATAATATATTTGAGGTGTTATTTTGAAATGAATTGATTGTTTTGAGATTCTGGAAGAGATTGTCATCAAACATGAAACCCAGATATTTGTAGGTGTAGCTGAAAATAGCAATTTCATGTGGAACAGTTTTAACTTAATTCGCATTTTATATCACATGGGCTAAAACTGATGAATACTTAGTCATCATTTAATTAAAATTTCTTCAACGTAATTTCTAGGAACCAGTTACCAAGTGAGTTCGGAAAATGTTTGCATATTCAATAATATTTGAATATAAACTTTTCGATTACACAGGGTGCTATGTGAGTAAATCGCCAAACTCGAATTGGTTACGTTTTAGGTAGTTGAAAAGTTCATATACCCAATTGCTTCGTTTCCAATATATAGTGTGTCAACATTTTTAAAAGAAATAGTTCACTTCTAAATTTGGGAATGTTATTTGGGGTAACAATGGACTAATTTTCAGCCCCAATTGGATCGAAATCCTTAGTTCCAGTGGCCTTGCTCCAAAATTGAACTACTGCTTATTATTTAGCAACTGAAACAACTTTTTTATGTTTGTCATTTTATTCGTATCTTGCTTTGTTTTGAAAAAAGGAACAGAAGTCATTTTATTGCATGTCCCTGGATAATATGAAAAACAATTTTTAATGATTAATATTTTTCATGCTTTGATTACTTATGGTAACCACTTCTGAGACTGGAAGAGACGATTGATATGAAAAATATAACAAGTAGGTGCACTCCAGTTGTTGATGGTTCGCAAGTTCGAATTTTTTTTTCTCAAAAATAAAGCAAGATACGGAAAATGCTCGAAATAAAAACTTTGTGGGCATAATTATTGACCAAACTTTGGATAAGAATTGTCATCCCATCCTGATGGGCAGTTTCGAAGAAATGACTTTTCAAAGTCGCCGAAAAACCCTTTTATTTTCGATTTTTTTCAACGGTAATTTCAAAAAACGCAGTATTCCGATTCAACAAACTTTTACTGCGCTTTTTGAAATTATTGTCAAAAAAATTGAAAAAAAAAAAGGTTTTTCGGCGACTTTGAATAAGTACACCCATCAATTCTGAATTGGTTGCCACACAACCGTTTTTTGTTTTGTTTTTTACATTCGCTAGAGAAAAACGGCCCTCCTGTTTTGACTGGCAAAAACATTTTATTATACAATTAGGATATTACCTTTTGACAAAGTATTTTATCGGGTTGCTTGGTTAGAGAAAAATATTTCGCTCCACCCCCATATAACCACCCCCATCTCTTGGTGTCAATTCAGCCGATACGAGGGGACTCTGCACCACTTCAAGGTACAGATTACCACTTGCCTCTCCGACATACATTGCCCTCAATATCCTGAAATATTTAGAAAAAAAATATCCATTTTAGAAATGCTGACCCTCTGTATCTTTATGTGAACTTTTCGTATTGGAATCAGTCCAAGAATCACCCCTTCAAGTTTGCACACGTACCTCATGTGTGGGTCTCGGCACCAAAACATTCATTAGAACTTCCTCATTCATTTCAGAGAAAATCAATCCGTCTTGTTGGAGTTTCTTCGCTCACGAACTCGCTCACTTCGTTGGAACATCGTAGAAGTGTCGGAGACTTGTCTCTCATCTATAGATATTTCCACGGTCAGTGCTCTTCTGAATTGTCGTTCCACCCTTGGCAGTATCAACACAAATGATCCGACGAGTCCACATTTTCACCCCTTTGTTGTGAGACTGGAGACCTGTCGAACCTCTCTTTCTCAGAGATCTTTTCCTAAAAGAACTTTGGAACTACTTGCCGAAGGGGGTTTTTCCTTCGAAAATTTAACATTAATGTTGATTTGTATGTTCTCTCTCTTGATTCAAGAGGTGTTCTTTGAATCTTATAGGGTATTTCCTCTCGGGTGAATCTGTATTTATAAAAAAACCTGCATATTGATTTCTATTCGAAAATCAAGTGTTCGATTTCAATTCATCATTCTAGGATTTTTATAATCTGCAGCGTTGAATTTTTTATCGTTTCAACAAAAACCACAAAAAGACTGACGAATCAGCCAAAATAATGAAAAATCTTCATGAGGTGGAACTAGTTAGCAAATAACTGTTTCGGGAGAATTATTGAATGAATCCAATTTTTTGTCGGTTCCGAAAAACGTCACGATACCGTTTCCTTCTGCACGGATTGTGTAATATAATAATTTCTTTGAAACAACACTACAAAGCTATTTGTCGGACTCGTTGCGGTGATTACGCAACGGTAGCCACCAAACTACTTTTTTCGGCTCAACTCAACCGAAAAGTGCTTCCGTTCTCTAATAATAACATTCTTGAGAATATCAGTTGGAAATCGATTAAACGCCATAAAAATAAAAATCAGTTAGGTGGTTTTTGTCGTGTTTGAATTAAACACTGACTACAATGAAGAAAGGATATTGACTGGCCGGGTGCAGTGGTGTAGAAAAAGGGATTGAACTCTTTTTTCAGCTTCTTGCAATTCATTAACGTCACGGTTGGATTTTTACGTGTGAAGAGGACGTAGGAATGTTTGACGCTATCGAAAAAAATCAATGGCACTTTCCAATGAGAGAGTGGGTGGCTGGTATCGATTGTTTTCAGATACAGTGCATAATCGTTTCTGTTCGTGTACAGAGGTCAATAACTGCCAAACAATTCTGACATAAATATACATGTAGTGCCAATGCAACGTCCTAGAGCCTCTACTATTCTTCTTCTATCAGAATGATATAGAATTTATTAATAATCGCTACTTTATTATTTATTCGCTGAGGATACCATAATTTCAGAAGCAAATAAAAAATTTAAAGAGGCTGTGTACAAAATCAATAATACTCTTTGCAAGATGTCTGATTTTCTAAATAAATTTTTTTTAAGATCAATTTGTTACTGATCCCTTATAAAATTTCAACCATAAAAAAATGGTACGTTAAGCCTATAACCCAAAATGCAACGGTCAAATTCTGTATTTCTTTTATATCTCAAAGAGGGCGTGAAAAATTTTGAATTTTGTCTGAGTTACAAAAGAACCCTTATCTGTTGGAATATCGAAAGGAATAATGAATTTTCATCAAGCATCGGCCAGTTCGATTCAATGTTATGACAAGGTTGCAGAAAATATGAAACTTTTTCAGTTGATTACGCACAAATGTTACATAAGATACCCCCTTTTATAAATTGAAACTCATTATGTTAACTGATACGGCTTGATTCTGTGAGTAGGTAAGTCTTCATAATAGAAGCTCTTTAATATGAGCTTGCTGCTACAGGTATAGGTATGTTGGATGTACTGAATAGGTGTGATGGTAATGGGTGGAGGACGCAAAGCCCACTCACTCAACCGATGGCGGATATCTGTTCGAACCTCTTCTTATGAAGGTCGAAATATCCTTCCTTTGCAAGGAGTGCAATTCCTCTTCCTTGATGGTGGCGGCTCCGGAGACGTTTTGTCTAAGCCTGATATATATTCCACAATCGTCAAGGCAGTGGAAGGAGTCTTCCTCCTCTCCGCATTCCACACACAGTAGGTCTGCTTTACTCTAATGAGAATCAGATGTCTTCTGAGGCCCAAGTGTCCGGTTGGAACTCCCACTAGGAGTCGGAATTCTTTGCTGCTCAGTTTCAGTATCTTGGCCGTACTTGCCCTGTCGGGCTTCTATATCATCCTCTTCGACTGCCTGCAGCCGTCTATTCCTCTCCACTCTTTTTCTAATATTTGAACGGCCCACTCATTCAGTGCCGTTGCTACTAGTCTCCTTGTTATGCCAAGTGCGGGTTCGGGCCCGCTCGTCGCCTTCGATCCCTTCGTGGTTTGCGACCCACATTATTTCCTTTTCCGTCGCAAGACTTCCTAGGGCGTCTCTGCACTCTTGAACCAGTTTTGATCTGGTTCTGGATCCGTTCAGAGCCATAATTGCAGCCTGGCTGTCAGAGCAAATGTATAAATGTTTTTCTGAGCTTAGCCTCACTTCTTCCATTCTCATTACCTCCAGGATGGCGTACACCTCTGCTTGGGAAACTGTTGTTGATGAAACTAGCGTCAATGTATAGCTTTTCTTCCATTTTCCGACTAAACTCCTGCTCCAGCTTGACCCTCCTCCAGTTTGCACCCGTATGTACAACAGACCAAGCTTTCTTGGGGATGGATCAATCACTCTTTCCTATCCGGGATCTCCTAGAAAGATACTCCTTTTCCACCTGATTTTATCCTCTGATAGCGACTAGAGGGATTTTTTTTCTCCTCTATCATTGCGATCTTGGGGTGCCCTGTGTGCCCTTCTCCTTGCCGGTTCCCCAAGTCCCTCTAAAGTGGTGTAAGGGTTCTCACCCTTTTCTGACCATGACGTTTAAAGCACGAATATACTCCTGTTTACTTGAACCAGTTCATAATCTATCACAATGAAAATCCAGAGATACTAAGTGGAAACAATAGGGCGTAATCTGGTGTAGATGGTGTAAACCTTCAAAGCGAAACGCCATCTGATGGATGAGTCCCAAACTTTCAAGTTGTAATAATATACTGTATACTGTGCGAGGTTTAAGTTACTCTGATCATTTTCATTACGCTATAAGGTAGACACGATTAAATTTCCACAAAATTTATTGTCTTCGCGACATGTTTCGGTACACTGTACCTTTATCAAGCGAATGTATTTAAACACTAAATTATTCTTCGCTAAAAGTTCCTTAAATATATCAGGGCCTACTCTAATTATCTATGATTCCTAGAATAATACCACTGACAATGATGATGATTCCTCAGTGGTATTATTCTAGGAATCATAGATAATTAGAGTAGGCCCTGATATATTTAAGGAACTTTTAGCGAAGAATAATTTAGTGTTTAAATACATTCGCTTGATAAAGGTACAGTGTACCGAAACATGTCGCGAAGACAATAAATTTTGTGGAAATTCAATCGTGTCTACCTTATAGCGTAATAACTATGGATTTCCATCAAGTAAAGGCCACCTCAGTCCAAAAACTGATCATTTTCGTAATTTGAGCGATGTTCATATATATAACAAGTGAAGAGTCGTCTGTGAAAATTATTGCAACAAAAATTCAAATTAGAGGTTTACAGCGTTCATTGCAATTACGATTGGTTTCAGCTTCAAGAGAGTACCTGTATCCCGTTGAACGAGTGATTTTTTTTAGTACTCAAAGTCAGCCACGAATATGAAAGTCAATTGGAGTTTTGTGTATTACTAGAATTCAAAACTTACATTTCAATTGAAAATTAGAAGTGATTTGCTCTCATTGAATTCGAAAAACAAGGTTCCAATTCGTCTAATCACGTTCTGATAGACTTGATTCACTCAGTTGAAGTATTGGTTTTATATGGTGGCCATGTCAATAAGATCATTTCAGTCATCCGGACTTGATATATCTGGAGTTTTGCATTATCTCTTGATACCTCTGTCATGCATTCGATAAAGTTATACTTTTGCATTTTTTGAGATACGATTTTTGAAATGTTTGGTACGTTCGTATTTTGAGCTATTGATTTCTTTTGGACTTGTTTCATTCAGGATTGAGACTTGATTCTGGAGTTCGTCATGCCTGCGATTGGACTTTTGTATTCGTCTGAACTTGATTATGCGAATTTTTTTCTCACAACATTCCCCTTGAAGTATCCAAAATACTTCAGATTCGAATCTTCTTCATAAACAAAAAACCTTGTTTTTTTGAGCTTTTCTCTTGTAAGATTTTTTGGGCGTATTATTATCAGATCTATTGCAGATGTTCCAACGCTTGAGTTATACAGAACTAGAGTCCAACCAAGTTGTCAACATCAGGAGACAACTGTACAAATGCTTTGAATAACAGTTTTCGAAACAAATTCATAGTCAGCCCCCAAGATGAAATCCATTTACGTGTCTGTATAAAACCAGATATCGAAATATTCATGTTCAATTAAATTAACATAAAAATATTTGAAATTCTTTCATTTCACGGCATTTTTACGTCCACTTCAATAGCTTGTCATGAAGACACGCAACAGACATTTCATTTCGATTCCTATGACTTCGAAAATTTGACATCAGAGGTACCATATAAGTATATACAGGGGTCACCATCAAGCACAAGAATGGTTTTCTAATCTAATTATTTGACTTACAGAATACTAATGATAAAATGTAATACAAAATGTACCTAATATTCAAACAGATGTTCAAAATGACCTATGGGAACGGATTTCACAAGAATACTGGCTGAAAATACCAGACATGTAACAGGCAGTAGGTACGTAGAAAGTTTGAATCGCACCTTAATCATTGCATGGAAGTCGGTAGTGGTCAATTTGAACGTCTGTGTAAGTGATTACGTACGTTTTGTATTGGATTTCATCATACATATTTTGTTAGTCAAATAATTAGATTAGGAAAACTATTTTACAATTAGATACTCATTTCGGAAACTATCTGACCGAACTTTACAAATGAGATGTCATTTGAAAGATAATTGAAGGCCCTTTTAAAAAAAGTATCACTCAATCCCTTGTTCCAGTTGGAATAGTAAGGGTTGGCCCCACCCCCCCTAGAGTGTTGAAGTTGCATAACATAACCCAAATTCAACAGAATCTAACGTTCTCAAGATCTCAATGGAGGGATCACCTTGTACGTTCGGTCTGGTCTGATTTCTATAGTTACGATTCTCATTTGATAGACCTATTATCATTTCATCAATTTTCTTCGCCGACCGAACAGGTGCATCGTACTTAGTGCGTTATTCTTGGCCTGCCAAGCGCAACACCCTCATGTTCTGAAGAGGGTGACGCGGTTAATTGATTCAGAACGTGGCTACGGGTTTACAGGTGAAATGTTGACGACACAAGTGGTACCGCGTCGTACTCGAGATTACGCCGTCCCTGTATGGGGGTGGTACACACTTTTTCCAGAGATAAGATAGTGTCGATGTACACACGACAAGGAGAGACACGGATTGCAAACAATTGTATTTTTTGTCACTTATATAGATCAGATATACTCTTTTGACAATGCAAGTGAAAAATTAACAAAGACGCCGTCAAAGATTTGTTTACAATTCTGGTTGCCATGCTTTCAAGAGTTAGGTTCCGTTTTGTAGCTGAAAAACTAAGATGCCTGGAAACCCTGGTGTATTTACTTATACCTGTAGAAGTTTGGGATAAAAGTGGCGAAATCTGGATTGCTTGACTGTTGGTGGATAATTGAGCTTTTGGAGGTTTCCGTACAATATGTACAGATGTCGCCAACACGCTCTTGTCAGTTTTGTCTGGAGCTAAATTTGCACTAAGTGAAAATAATGTGCAGTCGGGGTTTTCCACTTTTATTTGATTGGCTAGCGAGAAGAGATCGCAACCTAAAGGATAATAGGTGGACAATGAGATACCAGTAACAACGTTTCGATATTTAAAAGCAATGAAATCAACAAATAAACACGATAAAAACATCGTAAACATCAAAATTTCAAACTGACATGACAATATGACAATTAACTTGACACTTGTCATCATATATGAAAAATGGGAACATAACGCCCTCTACCGAAAAAATAGGGGAAACCTTCAAAAGCGTCGATTGTTTTTTTCGCCACAAAAATCTGAACAAAATCTAATCAGTTGAGTCACCAGGACTTCTAGGCATCTTATGAAAAACTTATGGCAGTTTTTTCGCTGTCATAATGACAAAATCACGGCGGCTTATGGGATATTTTATACATGAGTTAAATTGTCACGAAAGAAGTGAATTAAAAAAATTGTACACCATTTTACTTCCAAACAGAGTTGACAGTGAGCAGACGAAAATGAAGATTCCAGAACGTTGGGGATTGAAAAAAATTGAAAGTTCTTGGAGATCCGTGAATAATGGGAAAAAGAAAAGAGAAAAATATTGATTTTCACTCAACCGCAAATGAAGTTAAATCATTTTCTGAAAATAACAAATAGTTCTTCGAGTGCAGATGAAGAACTTATTCATTTCTATCAAAACATTAATTTTGAGCAGAAGCTCATTTTTGAGCCCGTCATCGATGAAGGAGTAGCTCATATTTTAATGCAGATGAATACACGAGCATGTGGGGCCGACCAAATCAATATAACCCTCATTCGGCTAATGTGTCCTTCTATTATACCCTAAATAATACTTTACCAACTTAGTAAACCACTGTGCTGTAAATGGGGTATTCCCCAAACTTTGGAAGGAGGGGCTGTATTGCCTATACCAAAATTAAATTTACCTACGTGTCTCAATGATTTCAGACCCATAACTATTCTGCCAACAATATCCAGTACAGTCGGGATTCAAACCAGAATATATCTGCGGAACACCACTTCTTTACAACAGGCAGTTTTTTTGGGAAATAATACAAACAAAAGATCAGTGTTTAAGTATCATTGGATTGGATGTAGAAAGGTATTTCAAGGCGTTTCATCTGACTGTAGATCTATATCACGGAGTAGCACAAGGTTCGATTGTCGGTCCTCTGATCTGCATTATTTATACATGTTATTTTTCCAATTTTAAAATAGGTCTGCAGATGACACCCAAATCTACCACTTCTTTCATTCAAATACATTAGCAGAGTTTCAACAGAAAATCGATAAAGACCTGCTCAGCATTGTAGAAATATCTGAGAAACATGACTTGTTTGATAAACCCATTGAAGTAGTCTGCTATGTCATTTGGACCTGTTGATCTACCTGAAATGAACATTCATTTACAAGGAAATCATCTAACTGTGAGAGATAAGTGAAAAACCCAATGCAAATTTGAAAATGTTATAGGGTCATAGACATATCATGAGTAAGTCACTCAAAACTCTTCTTTCTACATCCGTACTATACTAATACACTTATATGCCCATAATATGTTTCATAATAATGAGATCTATCATGAAACGGATTGAAAATCTGTATCGTAACGAAAAAACTGTATCATAATGAGCTCATTAAGATTCAGATTTTTCATTACGATACAGATTTTTAATCAATTGGAAATCCAATTCAGTGGCGAAAGAGTACATTGAAATATCTGTTCAGAATGAAATTATCATTTCCAATATGAACTCTTCTGAGGCTAGCAATTATGAAATAAATGTTTTTATTCCTTCCACTTCCAGATTAGTGGGACCCACAATAGAAATATAATATTAATAGTTCATCATTTATCGGGTGTAGAAAAAATAGCGTATGCATCTCTCATGTAAGTGTTGTTAATACACTCACATAAAACATACGGAAGTCGTTTCGTATCCCGGTTAATGCTAATATATTAATAACCACCATTTCATGATCGTTGCATAATATACTATTATGCAACTCCTTGGTACTATCTCAAGACAGCTATTACGATTACGTTCCACGGCCCTGTTTGACAGCGACAGAATCATCCAGAATTTAAAAACTTCAAAATTCCCGCCTCAGACTGATTTTTGGCATCCCGAAGTTCAAAAGAATCTCTCATACCTTGGTTGGTACTAAATAGTTGTCGGTGAGTAATAGGTGGAAACTTCGTGGTCTATCGCTATTACATAAAGTGATAATTTATGATAGTTTGTCTTATCTCACTTAAAAAATCAGATACAGGACAGACGTTCACAATCTGAATCTGAGGCATAAAAAAATCATCACAATTCCCCATCACTGCGCTAAACAATTCCAAAAATCACTCTTATACAATTTGAATAAATCATACAATCTTGACTGATCGGGTTCCTTCCAAGCATACTATTGTTGTTATATTTCATAGACACATAATTAATAAAGTTATTGCTGTTTTTTTTTCAGTTTTAATTGTTTTTTAATGTAGTAAATAAAATATAATGATATAAATACAAATAAACAACGAAACAACCAAAATATTAAACAAAATTAAAATATATTGCTCGAAGTCGAGGAAAACCCGCCTACAACGTCATTCTTGTGTTTGATGCCCTACAGCTTCAAAGATGGTCTCGCTGTCTCGCGCTCCAGCTCCAAACTGTTGTTGTGAAGTAGCAACTGCAACTTGGGAGGCATCATAGCGTACGGCAGATCGTCCACATATGACACATCTTCCCTGCTGTAGAAGAATATGTACGGTGTATCCGACGGCGAAAAGCGACTTAGGTCTTCTTGCGTCGCCTATTATTATATATCAGAATATTTTTCCCAATATGAATAAAAACGATGACAAATTTGGCTGCTACTTCTTGTTTCTAACTTACTTTCAAGTTGGAGAGTAATCAATTATTCACTCAGACAAAGACGAGATAGGAAATAACATTCTTGACCTCTTTTGAAACATTCCAACCTCCTCGTCACTCTACTCATCGGACTTAAACACGACTCTGACGCGATATTATAGCTACTACACACTATCCCAGTAAGGAACGTATAAAAAAGATTCAGGTAACCACTTTCTCCCTCAAAATCACAGTCCTTTTCAATATTTGAAGCCTCACTCAGTTTGAAAAAATAAAACTTCATCAATCATCAGAAACTATCGCTCATCAGGGCCAGAACATTTCTATTGTTCGTAAAAGATTTTTAAAAAGGTCAGAAACAAAAACCTGTGGATCAGGGCGAACAAACGTGGATAAAGTCCCTGATTCAGTTACCTCTGGCCGTGGAGGTTTAACGTGCTTTGATTGTAGAGTGTGAGAGGACCGTTTTGGTTTGGCTGGAGAAACTTAAGTCAATTCACAACCTCGCGTATTGAATATCAATAAAAAACTTCCATCAGCAAAAGGTTAGTTTCAATTTTCAAAAAAATACTCGATAAGAGCTATAGAAAATAGAGCCCATATTTTACCACCAGAGATAGCTGGTGACTATAGATCTGAATGCGCCTGAGTTTTCACGTGTGAAAAAAAACCTTAGTGAATTTGAAAGTGAATTGAATTTTGAGCAAACTGCAATGAAATCTTCACGATGTGATGAAAGTATAAAACGTCTTCCAGCTGACAAAAGAAACCCAACTGTTTGGACACAAATTGATCACCACATTGAGGAAGATAACCGAGACACATATGTAATACTGAAACACGTGTACAAAAAATTCGACCCAACACACTATCTTGAACAGAAAACAGAACGTACGTAACTCATCAATCTCAATAATAGTAAACTGTCTCATTTTTATGGGTTATCAAAAATACACAACCGAATCATCCTATGAGAGCCATCGTGAGTTCCACTGTATCTCCGTTCCAAAAATTGATACCTACACTCCAAATATTGGAACCTTTAACAAACAGGCGTTGGAAAAAGCTCCATAAAGAATGCCCCACATCTGATTGAAAAATTAGGCCGGCAAAATATTTTTTCGG